>OX421842.1:30736363-30851363 GCA_949127995.1 Suillia variegata
TATATGCCTGCTAACGAATGCTTGGTAAGAAATGGGGTCTATATCCAAAATTTACACTATTGATGTACAAAGCGGTTGTACGACAAATTTTTTTTAATAGTTTGATGGAAAGCCCTGGAGAAAGATTACAACATCAAAAAACTTTGCCGTTTACAAAGATCAGCGTGTGCGGCAACTCTAGGAGCTATTAGATCGTGCCCTGGGGAGGATACGATCCTCTCGTGAGGAATGGAGAAACAGGTCTATTTTAAACAACTTCGACACTACAATTTTTACGGACGGGTCCAAAATGGATTGTGGTGTCGAAGCAGGTATTTACTCACTAAAACTAGGAATCGTAAAATCTGTACGCCTACCTAATGCGTCTAGTGTCTTCCAAACGGAGGTATTGGCAATCGGAGAAGGTTGCAGATTACTGATTGCTGACTTAACTTACAAAAATAATATCGCTATTCTAACGGATAGTCAGGCTACAATCCAGGCTCTGGACTCGGTCATCACAACCTCTAACCTGGTGGAAAAAAGCAAAAGGAGTCTCACCAGCCTGAGTGAACGCTACAATGTTACCCTAATCTGGGTCCCGGGACATTGTGATATTGAAGGAAATGAAAAGGCAGACGAACTGGCTAGGAAAGGTTCTGACATGAACAGCGACTCTGTCAAATCAGTATCAATACAATTAGGTGTGGTCAAGAATACTGTAAACAAAAAATTTTTCCAAATTACGGAGTGTAGATGGAGACGTCAGACGGCAAGCAAAATTAGTAAGTGGTTATGGCCAACCAACACCATTAAATAAACGTCATCGTTGATGAACATGAAAAGAAGGGTTGTCTCCAGACTCACGGGAGTTATCACTGGCTTCTGGCCTACAGGAGAGCAAACAGCCAAAATTGGAATACATTACTACACCAACTGTCATAGCTGTAAACAACCAGACAAAAAAACTATTTTCCATTATCTCAGCGAATGCCCAGCCTTATGAAGGGTGAGATCGCTAACTCTAGGTAAACCGTTATTTCAGAATCTCAATGAGCTGTCTGGAGTAGTCGTACATGACCTGTTAAGGTTCATAAACCGCACAGACTGGGTGTAGTCAAATTGCAGGAAACAAAATCTTTATAACAAGTTGATAGCGAAGATGTGGCAACAAAAAGGCGCGAAAGTGCTAGTTGGATTCTTAATGAATCACCACTTTAACCAACCAACCATCAACGATCTCAAGTCTCACAACCGTATCAGGATTTTGGAGTACGTATACCACCATGTAACACTGACATTTTTTATGGCGATTATATTTCATAGCCAACATTTCGAGATATGTTTATGGCAATCTATGTTATGAACTCACAGTTGTCCTCAGTAGAAAAACTATGTCATTTAAATCAGAAAACTAGGGGTGTGGCAAAGGATATAGTAATTAAGTCCCCGCTTAGGATTGATGGGTTTGCTTCAGCTTGGCAAAATCTATCAGATTGATATATGAACAAACGTATTTTAGTAAATAGCCATCTCAAAATTCTATTCAGTCTTCCGTCCCTTGCTGATGAATATGGTATTGAAATAAAGAAACTACAGAGATAAATAAATAATTGTAGCTCTCAAAATGCATAATATAGACATCGGCATCTGGGATGGTATCTTGGTTTTTATTTGTTCTACCCGACTACCTGGAATCACGCTTTCATTATGGGAACAATCAATCGAGATGAGTTCTGATATTCCACAGTGGACCGTTATGGATGCATTTCTTACTTGGAGATTTTGGACTTTGGAAACAGTTTTGGACCTGCAAGCAGTATCATCGTCGAAAACAATTGAAAAGAAGCATCCTGTTTCGAAATCTTTTACTTATAATATAAATGTAAACGCATTTCAAGCAAATGTAACCAGTTCCGATTGTCGATTCTGTTCATCTAAGCAACACACTTTAAAATCGTTTCCTAAATTTTTAAATTTCAAGCGTTTCTTTTAAGTTAAGAAGTTGAAGTTGTGTCTTAACTGTCTTTCACATATGGTAAAATAATGTGAAAGTACAGACAACTGTTTTGATTGTAAAAAGCGGCACCACTCACTTCTACATCGTGGGCCGTCAGAAACTCCCTCTAACTCTCAATCTCCTTGAAATTTAGTTAAAGGCAGGTCTCACGCCCCAAATCCTCTTCAATCCACCACAAATACTCTCTCAGTCCACTAAAGTTTCAAATAACTATCAGAACTTTCAATCGGATTTCGCAACTTCTGCCAAAAACGGCATATGGTAAATATTTGCCACTTAGGTTCCGTTTATACAGCCCGAGCATTAATTGACTCTAGATCTGAAGGAACGTTCATATCTGAGCGGATTCAAAAGTTGCTAAAGCTACCAGTCAAGCCAGTGAATGCTAAAGTATCGGGTCTGAATATTGCAATTTCGGCTCGTGTACAAAAAATGTGCAATTTTGTATTAATTTCGCCCACTAATTGAATCTACTGCATTAGTAATTCCACAACTTACTGGAAAGCTTCCCACCACTTTGATTGATCTTTCGTTTGTCGAAAATTTTCGAGACATTCAGCTTGCTGATATCAATTTCGCAAAAAGTGATCAAGTGGACGTTTTGATCGGTGGGGATTTATATCCAATAATTGTTCTCGAAGGCCTAAATAAGAACATTTTAAATTCTTTGATTGTTCAAGAAACAGTTTTTTGTTGGGTCTTTACCCAAAAATGATGTTTCGAGTTTTACAACTTGCGTATCCTTTTTTAATAAAATTTCTTTAGATAGACAGATTGCGCACTTTTGGGAGTTGGAAGAATTTCCTAAAAATAAATTTTTGAGCGAGGATGATAAGTATTGCGAGTAGTATTAAAAGAAGACTACAAGAAGAGATTCCTGTGGTCGTTTTATAGTTTCGCTGCAATTTAAACCTCAATTTTCACAAACTGTAGTTTTGGGTCACTCTCTCAATATAGCCCAGAAGCAATTTTTAAGAAATGAAGCCAATCTCTTACGCAAATCTGTCTTTAAAACTCAGTATGACCAAGTGGTAAAGGAATATCTTGATTTGAACCATATGAGTAAGGTATCAGCACCAAAGACTGAGTACTCCCCCACTCATTTATATATACCACATCACGCGGTTATTAAGCCAGAGAGTACTTCTAGGAAAGTTCGTGTCGTTTTTAATGCATCTTGTCGAACTTCGAATGGAGTTAGTTTAAATGACGTGCTCAATATTTGTCCTGTGCTACAAGCTGATCTCATGCTTCTTGTGGTAAAGTGGAGATTTTTTCTATATGTGTTTAATGGTGATATCGAGAAAATGTATAGTCAAATTTTAGTCAATCTTATTTCGAAGTTCGCCTAAGGAAGAAATTCAAGATTTTGAACTAGAAACTGTAACATTCGGCTTAAATTGTGCACTGTATCTGGCAATCTGTACTCTTTTACAATTAGCGGAAGAAGTGCAAAAAACCCTCCCCCTAGCAACTGGCATTCTTCGCCATATGATGTATGTCGATGATATATTAGTTATAACGCATGACATTTCCACCACTGTTGCGTCACGCGATGAGCTTATAACAGCGCTTAAATCTGCAGGCTTTGCAATGTATTAGTCTTTATTTCGTCACGATTTTCAGCAAAAATGGTCTCAGCGAGAAATTATAACGAAGATCGTCGCAAAAAACCACAGCTAAAATGGTGTGTATGGTCTGCAAGGAGGACCACGCGCTGCGTTTTTGTCGTAAGTTTCTTGAGATGACTTACGAAACACGTCTAAGAGCGGTGTTGATGTTTCGCTACTGCACGTGCTGCTTAGCACATCATCACTAACGACGAGATTACCAGAGTAAAGGACAATGTCGTTTATGCAGCGGTAACCACCATAAGAAGTTGCATGATCCTGCTCGCGGGACAGAAATGCGAGGTGGATAAAGGACTTAGTTCGTCCCAACGCGGGATGGAAAAAGGACCTAGTTCGTCCCAACGTGAGACTGCTTCCCTGTCGTCATCCCGGCATATCTCAACTCAGCATCAGAACGCATCACAACGGACCTCGCGTTCTAAAATTCGTTCTCCATCATGAGCACCACGCAACTCTCGTCATACCCCGATTGTGGGACCTGGTCCTTCGCAGGAGATTCGCGTTGCCTCGGCTGCGTCACGTTCGCCTCGTCATTCGTCCAACATTGGAGGACAGCGTGGAAGGTCGAGGACAATTACATCCCTGTGGTCTCGGATGCGGTCGGAAGCGCCTAGTTCGTCTGAGCGTTTTAAGCGGCCACGATCGACAAAAAGGAGTCCGCATCGGAACGCTAGAATTCGGTTTGAGAAATCTTGCACGTCAAAGGATCCTCCTACTTTCCATTTGCAGCGAGTAATCAAGTTGCAGCCGACAGCTTGGATCAAGATCGTCTGCAATGGGAAAACATTTTATGAGCGCGTTTTGATCGACCATTGTGCTGATACTTCTTCCATCTCGTTGATTCGTCGCCTTAGGCTACATACGATAAAGCTATGTATGATGTCGCTACGAGCTAACATGGGTCTAAGCGACGCTATTGAAGCGATTGTTCACGTCGTACCGGGGTATTCAAAAACAACGCCCCTTGAATCAATCGACCCCCGGATTCAGGAAAATTATACGGGCATCACACTCGCCGATTCCGAGTTTTATAAGTCATCACCGGTCGAGTTAGTTTTGGGTGGTGACATTTACTCCCAAATTGTCCGAAAAGGTGTGATTGGAGGGACTTAGGGACAGCCGCTCGGTCAATGTACCATTTTTGGATACATCCTCTCTGGCCATTTTTTTTTCGTTTATTTATATATATATTTTTTCTCTATTTGATTTTGGCTTTATTTTTTTTAATTTCGAATACCAATCACACACATCAACTTTTTATGAAGTTGAATTTTATTTACTTATCTTATCTTATATATAGTATTTTTATTGAATTTTTTTTTCTTTTTATATATTTAAGTTTCATTGTAGTGTTACTGCAAGGCGGGCGGCAATATTTATGCCAACTGCCTAAACTTGAATTTGCTCTTATTTAATTTATAATTAATTTTAGTTTCAAATTGAAATGCAGACGTCGTTATTTTTGACCACTGCAAATCTTATATATTTCCTTCATTTTGAAATTTTATGGTTTAATGATATTTTTTGTCTGTCTATCACCTTTTTCGGTAATCAATAAATTTGCAGCTGATTTTTTAATTTATAAATTGTATTTTTATTTTCTTTATTTTATATACATAATTGGGACTTTCGACCGGTTCAATTATTGCGAGCTGTATTCTTTTTGTTTAAGCCAAACGCTTGCACTTTTATATTTTTTAAACTGTTCGATTGAGAAAAGCAACATAATGTTACATCAAATGTATCTAACCAAGTAACTCAAAATATATCCTATGCAAATGCATTAAAATCAGGAACAGAACAAGTACCTCAAATCATACCGCAAGCATCTGGAGGGCTGGAGGCTATGATTTCAAACTTAACGTAATGTATGACACAATTTATGTCTACAATGCAAAGTATGCTCCAAGACATGATTAGAACACAAAATCAAATGTTGCAAGTTTTATTGGCTCAAAAATGAGTTCTTTAAAGATTTGTTTATGGAATGCAAACGGCGTTAGCCAACATAAATACTAAATCACAACTTTCTTAATAAATCAAGAAATTGATGTCATGCTTCTTGCTGAAACTCATCTTACAAGCAAATATAATTTCGGCATAACAGGTTACACACTATATAAGACAAACCATCCAGATGGCAAGGCTCATGGAGGAACTGCAGTTCTTATAAGAAACCGAACATAACAGCATGCCTTAGAAACATATTCAAAAAGCTATCTGCAAGCTACCTCAATATGCGTAAAATGCAACGGAGGAACTTTAACACTGTCTGCTGTATACTGTCCGCCACGATTTACGGTAACTGAGAAACAATTTAAAGATTTCTTTGACACCCTAGGAGGCAGATTTTTGGCTGCTGGAGATTATAATGCTAAACATACGCATTGGGGCTCACGTCTTGTAAATCCAAAAGGTAGACAACTATACAATACCATCCTTAACCGACATAATAAATACGATGTCGTATCACCAGGTAAACCTACCTACTGGCCGACAGATAATACAAAAATACCAGACCTTATAGACTTTGCTATCATAAAAAATTTAAGCAGAAATCTAATCACAGCTGAAACAAGTTTCGATCTATCATCTGAACACTCTCCTGTAACCTTCTGCGTACTAAACAAGCCAATACTAGCCGAGTTTCCCACCCGACTAACCACACATAAAACGAATTGGCTTAAATATAAAAAGTATATCAGCAGTCATATCCATACAAACCCAAAAATAGAGTCTGAGGGGGATATCGAAGACTTTGTACAAATTTTTAATTCAATGGTGACATCAGCGGCTGAACATTCTACTCCTAAGAATTTTACTGATACAAAAATGGCAGCATTAAATAATAGCTACATAGAAAAACTCGTAACAGACAAGCGTCGACTGAGAAGAGAATGGCAAGCACATAGATCCCCTTTTGCAAAGCAAAGACTCGCTGATGCTACGAGAAAACTTAAGGAGGCCCTTAAGCTAGAAGATGACAAAAACCAAAGTAACTTTGTGAAAAGATTATCACCTATGTGTACAACAAAGTTCTCACTGTGGAAGGCAAACAAGAAGATAAATTTACCTGTAGAGGGCGAATCGCCAATCAGAAGTCCAGATGGTAACTGGGCACGCAGCGAAGAAGAAAAAGCCAAAGCATTTGCTAAATACTTGAGCCAGGTTTTCAAACCAAATCCGCCTACTCAGGGATTTGTAATTCTTTCCTTAACTAACCTTTCAAGTTATAGAACGGTGCCAGTTGTTTTAAACCGTGATGAGGTTAAAAATATCATACGAAACGACCTAAATCCAAAAAAAAAACCCTTGGTATGATCTTATAACTCCAAAAATGATTATCGAACTACCAAGTACAGCAGTTGAGCTTATCACACTACTATTTAATGCGATTTTTCGAACTGGATTCTTTCCGATGACGTGGAAAAAATCACTCATTATAATGATACCAAAGCCTGGAAAAGACAAAACATTACCTTCCTCATACAGACCTATAAGTCTACTTCCGTGCCTGTCCAAACTTTTCGAGAAATTGCTACTATCAAAACTAACACATTTAATTGATCGTAACATTATACCATCCCATCAATTTGGCTTCCGCAAAAACCATGGAACCATAGAACAGGTGAATCGTATAACTCATGTGATAAGAAAAGCATTTGAGATTCGAGAATACTGCTCAGCAATTTTTCTTGATGTTGCTCAGGCATTTGATAGAGTATGGCATGAAGGTCTTGTGTACAAATTAAAGTGTTTGCTCCCTTCTAGCTTTCATAAGATACTAGAATCATACCTAAAAAATCGAACATTCTAAGTAAGGGTCAAAGAATTTATAACGAAAGACAATGTAATTGAAGCGGGTGTTCCTCAAGGAAGCGTTCTTGGGCCCATTCTTTATGTCCTGTTTACCTCAGACATGCCAACAAATTCTGGTTTAACTACGTCAACATTTGCTGATGGTACTGCTATCCTTACCTTGGTATTCATTTAGACAGACGACTAACGTGGCGGAAGCACATTGAAGCTAAAAGGACACACTTAAGACTAAAAGCAAATAGCCTGCATTGGCTTATTAACCATCGATCTGCACAAAGCTTGGAATACAAAGTACTCCTGTATAGTAGCATTCTAAAGCCAATATGGACTTATGGCATCCAGCTGTGGTGTAACACAAGCAATACTAATCTCGAACTAATACAGAGGGCTCAGTCCAAAATACTTAGAACGATCACTGGAGCACCATGGTATTTAAGAAATGAAAATATTCATAAAGATCTTAATTTGCCTATGGTTAAAGATGAAGCCATGCGCATAAAGCAGAGCTACCTGCAGAAACTGACAATTCACCCCAACCCGTTGGCACGATCATTGGTAAATACAATTCAGACATCCCGTCTCCGAAGAAACGATCTCCCAGCCATGTAATCTGCATCCACATGATGCACCATACAATTGTATACACTTGTATATTATGCTAAGACCCCATGATGCGCTAGGTCGCATTGGTCTGTACATAAATAGCATTTAACTATACAAGGCCCTAAGATGCGCTAGGTCGCATTGGCTTTCTTCGAAAACGTTAACTCATTCACTTAAGGCCCCATGATGCGCTAGGTCGCATTGGTCCTCTCCAGAAATACCAACAAGTACAAGTAAAGCCCCATGATGCGCCAGGTCGCATTGGCTTTCTTCGAATATACATTTTTACAGATCTTCACATGATTTAAGGTCCCATGATGCACTGTATGGCATTGACCACGATGTTCGCTGCCTATGCAAATATATATATGCAATTTATGTTCTATTCTGAATTTGTAATAATATTATGAAATATACAATTATTTATCAACTACAGTTACTTTAGATGTGTAATTTATCGTTTAGTTTTAAGATTTAAAAAACTTATTGTTAGTTCTTAAGCCAAGAAGATTCAATAAATAAAAGAATTTATAAAAAAAAAAAAAAAAAAGATTGAGAAAATTCCATTTTTGAAATGCACAGGGCGCATAGAAATTTTCTCAATCGAATGTATCATTTTTGATCGAAAGTGCCATTTCGATGTATTTTTGTTTTTGTAAAAATAACACTCTTGAATTCGAAGACAAGCTGCACAGACGTCCTTTTCGATTTTCTGGTAAAGTTTATAAAAGCAAATAAAAGCCACTTTTTTTGCCCCATAAAAATTTTTATTTTTTATTTGTTTTCTTTTTGGAACTTTGCGCAACCGGCACTAACTTTCGAGCTGCCTTTTTTAGACATCTTCAACTCGGAAGACAACCCCAGCACTCGATTTTTTATTGGTCCTTCGAGCTGGAGCTGTGCAAAGAAGTTCGCCATTTTTAAGAAAACAGGATACAAATTTGGAGCCCCACTTTTATTTGGAAATCTTTTGGAATTTTGTAGCCGAATTCAATAAATAAGGTGCGTTACATTTTATTATTGTGACAAAAACAAGTGCGGTAGATATATTTGATTTCATTTAAAACTTGTTTTGCCAATTTTCGGTCTGCACCCAAGTTCTATATATTTGGCACACAAACGCCTTTCGTTGTTTAAATTGCCTTTGTTTTCGAACAGTGCTCGAGGTTTTTTGATTTTTTTCATTTTGATTTTTGCGATATTAATTTTTTTTTATTTTAATCGCTATTTGCCGCAATTTCGTTTGGGCTAACCCACCGCTATTTTAATTTCACAAAAACAAAGTTTTTTCCCGCGTTAATTTTTGTCTTCTTTTGTTCGGCAATTGGTGGTTAATTTTCGCTGAAAATTAACCCCATTTGCTATTTAATAAAAGTCCGATTAGCCGTCGGAAAAGTGCATAAAATAAAATAAAAAGAAAAAGAACAACGAAACGCACACACACAGCAGCATCCTTGGACGGACATTCCTGGAGTATTTGCCCAACAGAAGACGAGTCACAGCAGATCCTCAGAAGAAGCAACAAATACAACAAATACACTTTTTTTATTTTGTTGTAATTTTTATTAAATTGATTCGAACATTAATATTTTAAAAATTGTTTTGCAGGCGTTTTTTTTATTTCTTTCTGTTCACGTTCTATAACAGCTGTGCAGTTGTCTGCATAGAAACTTGCCACCTAGTCAGAAATTTTCTTATAGAATAAAAATGGAAAAATGAGACAATTTTAAAGGTGCCGCCACCTACAAAAATTTATTCGTTTTTAATCAACATTTTTAATTTGTTTAATAATAACTCAGTATTAGAGAACAATTTATTATTTTTTATAATTTTTCGTACAATTTAAATAAATTGTTTTATTTTTTTTTCACATTTAAAATATTTGTTCGTACACTAAAGAATATTTTTTTTTTTTCTAATTTATTTTGCAATTTTGATTTGAAATTTTTGATAGGGCTGATGAAGTAGCAAGATTGAAGTCTGTGTACCAAAATTGTTACACGGCTTACAACGCATGTGCTGGAATGATGGGAGAGTACTCAACCAGCACGCACTCTTCCATCTAGCAGCTCGATGGTCAGAATGGACGGATTGGCGCCCAGATCAACTCTCTCACCTAATTTTCGGTCCGATAATCATGCAGAACTCGCGACAACTCCTCTTCAACAAGTACCCCTGTTTTTTAAGAACATAGATTCACTCCAGCACCTCCGTACGCTCAACAGCTCAATCATCTGCGGTTTTGGCAATGGGTTCATGCCATGATTTTGGCGTTCGTGTACCTCCATGCGATACAGAAATTTTCCACAGGGATTATCTCTCATGGCCACATTTCGAGACATATTTACGGCTATTTTTATTTTAAATGCCCCTGTCGAGAAACTGTATCATTTGAATCAGAAGACAAGGGGTGAAGCAAAGGACATTGTTATCAAATCTCCGCTGACTAATGAAGGTTTTGCATCGGCCAGGCAAAATTTATCGGATCGATTTGAAAATAAGCGTATCCTAGTAAATAGCCAGCTTAAAATTCTTTTAAGCTTCAGTCTATTTCGGTTGAATCTGGTAGTGACATTAAAAAGTTACAACGAGATATCAACAACTGTATTGCGGCGTTAAAAATGCAGTCTATTGAGATGAGTTCGGAAATTCCTAAATGGTCCATCATGGACTCGTTTCTGACTCGTCGATTCAGGACATTAGAAACAGTGTTAGATCTGCAAGGAGTATCAACTTCTAAAGCAGCAATGAAAAATACATCTGTCTCCAAGACGTTCAATTCTTCGAAAAAGAACGTGAATACTTATCAAGCAAATATTTAAAATTTCGATTGTCGACTTTGCTCTTCCAAACAACATTCCTTAAAGTCGTGCCCCAAATTTTCGAATATAAAACCGGTTGATCGTATTTGGCAAGTCAAAAAATTAAAACTTTGTTTGAATTATCTTGCCTATTCGCATTTATTGAAAGAATGTAAGAGTACTTACAATTGCTCGGTATGCAAGCAACGACATCATTCTCTTTTGCATCGTGGGTCTTCAGATACACCCCCTAGTTCTAACCCCTTTCGACATGTATCTGAAGGCAATTCTCGCCCCACAACTCCTGTTCGCGCAAACATGTAAAGTCATACAGTTCAAATACATACAGCTCCATCTCCGGTTGAAATTGAAAGTATTAATTCGGCTTTTGCATCTTCTGCCAAAAGCGTTTTCATGGGCACGGCTATGGTTAACATTTGCCACTTAGGGTCAGTATATACCGCCAGAGCACTTATCGATTCTGGGTCTGAAGGTACTTTTATTTCTGAGCGTATCCAAAAATTACTTAAGCTGCTAGTTAAGAAAGTTTTTTTTTTTTTTTTTTTGTGTGTGAATAAACTTTTATTTCATTGACTATTGTATCTTCTGCGTAGAACTAAAAATATTTTATCACACCTTAAAACTAAATAAAAATACAAGTTACTTCATGCCATTGCTGAAAGAACCGTAGATTAAATATGCATATCTAAATATGCATTGAAACGATGAATATCGTCGGAAACTGCTTTGATGTGTATGCTATTCAGTGAACCACAATAAGGTTTAATCGAAGAAGAACGCTGATGAAAAACAATAAACGGAGAATGCTGATCAGGCATTTGAATTGATGAATAACGTAGAACTATCTATGCTATTCAGATAACCATAGAAGGCTTTATCGAAGAAAAACGCTGGTGGTAGCAGTGAACGGCGAATGCTGATCAGACATTTTTTTGTTTTTAATCAATCTAAAACATTTTTTCTATTTAGGCGATTTTCTGTTGAATAAATGAGTAAATTTCTAGCATATTTATTGGGGTGCGATTTAAGCTTTATTTTATACTTTCTCGTATATTCGGATATAACTTCTTTAATCATTGGAGATTTTTATTTCTAATGTACCACGGTGCTGATGTTAATGTTCTTAAGATCTTGTTTTGACATCTTTGCAGTGAGTCTATACTCGAAGTGCTTGCTGTACACCAAAGTTGTATACCGTACGTCCATATAGGCTTGATAATAGCTTTGTAAAGTAGGACTTTGTTCTCTAGACTGAGTTTTGAGTTTTTGTGCAGTTGCCAGGACAAATTCGTTGATACTAATTTAATTTGTAGCTTTTTTGCCTCGATGTGTCTTCGCCATGTGAGTCGCCTGTCAAGATGTACTCCAAGGTATTTTACGTCAGTTACTTGCGGGATGTGAATTCCATTGAGTTTAACCGGAGCGCACGTTTCTTTATTCAAAGTAAATGTGATATGCGCACTCTTTGTTTCATTGACTCTGATTCTCCACTTAAGTAGCCAGTTTTCGATTCGCAATAATTTAAAGAGGAGCAGCTTTTCAAATAATTTGGATATTATGAGCAGCAAACTAAATGGTCTATAATATGAAACGACCGTCGGATCCTTTTCTGGCTTTGGGATAATGATTATTTCCGATAACTTCCAGCTCTATGGGTAGTATCCAAGCCGAAGAATGCTGTTGAAGATGTGCGTTAATTGAATTATTGCTTCAGGTGGAAGTTCTAAAATCATTTTTCCTGATATTTGGTCGTGCCCAGGTGCCTTATTTGGATTCATTTTTTCTCGAATGGTTTTCGTAACCTTAAGTTTAATTGCCCTTGTTGGGGAAGTATATATTGGTGGTAGACTTTCTATCAAACTTTGCGGGTTCGGTTGAAATACTGTTGTAAGGTGTTGCGCTAAAGCAGACCCTTTTTCCTCATCACTCCTGGCACAAGAACCATCTGATTGCCTTATAGGTGACCCTCTCTGTACAGGTCTCCTAAGATTTTATGCGGCTTTCCAAAGTGAGTAATCATTTACTTTATATGGGCCAAGATTTTTTAAGTACTGCGTTAACTCCTTTTCATTATTTTCCTGTAGTACTGTCTTAAGAAGTTTTGTGGCTGCTTTCAAACATTTTTTAGCTTTTGGAGATCTTTTGCTCTGGCACTCGCGGCGCAAGCGTGCCAGAGCGTCTTGAAATATTCGAGTATTTTCAGACTGATAGACTCTTTTTGTTGCAGTTAAAGCTGATTTATTAAGAGTTTTGTTGAATGAAAATAATGCACAAGCAATATCGTTTTCACTTTTTAGTCGAGTCGAGACGGGCAGATCGCCGCTGACAAGATTTCGATATAACTCTCAATTTGTGTTATTGGTAGATAGTTTTTGTGTTATTCCAATTTTTGTGGAAATATTGGATATGATAATCACAACTGGCGAATGATCCGTAGATAGATCAAAACAAGATTTTGCTGAAATTTGGTCACGATTAAGTCCTATTGTAATTCCGAAATCGATTAAGTCGGGGGTTTTGCATCTGTCTGTTGGCCAGTACGTCGGCTGACCAGTTGAAATGAAATCTAGACCGTTCACAAGAGAGTTACGTAGTTGTCTGCCTTTAGGTGTGATTAATCTGTTTCGCGTTGAAATCACCAGCAGCAAGAAACCTGTCGCCAAGAGTGTTAAAAAATTGTGTAAACTGTTGAGTCGTTGTAGCAAATCTAGGAGGGCAGTATATAGATGAGAGTGTCAGCTTTTCTTTCCATTCTGCAATGCAAATTGAAGTTGCCTGCAAGTAGTCGGTTGAGATCTCACCAATAAAGAAGTGCTTAATTCTCTTCTTAATTAGGATGCATGTGCTACCATGAGCTTTTTGATTTGGGTGCTTAGTATCATAAAATTCATATCCAGATATATTGAAGAGATTATTTTTTGTAGTTAAATGTGTCTCAGATATGAGCATAACATCTATGTTATTGGTATTTAAGAAGTGCTTTAATTCTAGAAAATGATGGCTTAGGCCGTTTGCATTCCAGTGACATATTTTTAAAAAGTTCATTTGCAGATTAAAAGTTTTTCTATGATAATGTTTTGGTTCCTTATCATGTCCTGCAGAAATTATTGTTTCCAGACTTAGAATTGTAGGACTTGAAGTTGGTTGAGAAAGAGGTAAGGATCTAGCAATGTTGGCATATGATACACCGGAGATGGCATGGGATTTAGATTTAATATGACCAGAGCATAGGTTACGATCAGAAGAAGAGGGGTTTTGATTTTCTCTCTGCAAAGGAAGTGACCGTTTTTTTATTTCTAAATATACCGGGCAACCCCTGTAATTTGCAGTTTAGTTGCCACCACAGTTGCTACATTTTTTTGATTCTATACCTTTCTTATCTTTTTCGCATTTTGATGTAGAATGAATACCACCACATATTACACATACACTCTGTAACCTGCAGTATGTTTTGGTATGACCAAATTCTTGGCAATTAACGCATTGGACAGGCCTTTACGCTTATGGGGCTCTTCAACGTTTATTTTACGATACATTAAATATTTTAGCTTGTAGATCGGATGAATTTCGCCTTTTTTAGTGTCATTGTGTTGGGTTCTAAGTCTATTCGAAATAAAGGCTGCGGTTGGCGATTTTTATTCAATATATTGTAAACATTTTTAGCATTGAATCCATTTTTCTCCAATGCTTCTTTGATTTCAGAGGTATCCGCACTAGATTCAATTCCCTTGATGGCAACAGAGATACCTTTACTACTTTTAAGCTGATACGAATAGTAACTCTTTTTGGTTTGATCAAAAGCATTTATTACTTTTCGGAAATCATCTTCATTTTAAACTTGAATTTCAGTCTCGTGAATTTCGCCTTTTCTAATTGGAACTACGTGGAATACGTTTGTACCGATTACATGAGAAAGACTTTTAACTAAGTCGCTGCTGTTTGACTCTCTTAGATATATGGGTGGCGGCTTGAGGTTTTTTTTATTACTTGGCTATTTTCATTTTCTTCTGGATCTGCTAGTACCGCAAATCGGTTTTGACTTACCGGGCTAATTGGTTGGTTTTTTTGTTGTTTGGCAGAAGGAGCCATTTTGTTGGACTGTGGGCTTAATTTACGTTTTCCGGAAATGTATCCGTATCTTTCTAGCCCGGTTTGAAAAGATTTTGGCTGATTTTGCTGGTTTATCGGTTAAGAAAGTCAACGCGCAAGTTTCAGGTCTAAATAACGCTATATCAGCTCGAGTGCAAAAAATGTGCAATTTTGTTTTAAGTTCACCCACAAATCTTCAGGTACAAATCGAATCTTCAGCTTTGGTGATTCCACATCTTACTGGTAAGCTTCCCACGACGTCACTTGATCTTTCGTTTGGCAACAGTTTTCGAGGCATGGAACTTGCTGATGTCAATTTTTCAAAAAGTAATCAAGTCGATGTTTTGATTGGTGGAGATATATATCCATCAATTGTTCTTGAGGGTCTCAAAAAGAATATTCTCGGTTCTTTAATTGCCCAAGAAACCGTGTTTGGTTGGATCCTTACCGGTCCACTACCAAATGAAAAAATTTCTAGTTTTTCTACATGCGTTTCATATTTTAACGAAGTCTTTTTGGATAAGCAGATTGCGCGTTTTTGGGAGCTGGAAGAATTTCCAAAAAATAAATTTCAAAGTGAAGAGGATAAATATTGCGAAAAATATTTAAAAAATACGACAAAACGTGATTCTAGCGGTCGTTATATAGTTTCACTCCCCTTTAAGCCTCAGTTCACAAACAATCTTGTTTTAGGTAATTCTCGTTCGATTGCTCAAAAACAACTTCTTAGAAACGAAACTAATCTCCTACGCAATCCGCATTTTAAAGCTCAATATGATCAAGTGGTAAATGAGTATGTGCATTTGAATCATATGAAGGAAGTGTCAGACCACACCACGCTGTGATTAAACCTGAAAGCACCTCTACCAAGGTGCGTGTCGTTTTTAACGCATCTAGTCGTTCGTCAAATGGTGTGAGCCTTAATGATGTGTCTATTCTGGTCCGGTGCTACTGGCTGATCTAATGCTATTGGTTGTAAAGTGGCGTTTTTCCGTTATGTTTTTAATGGTGACATCGAAAAAATGTATTGACAGATTTTTGTCGATTCTAGTCACAACCCTTACCAACGAATTTTATTTCGTGGTTCAGCTAAAGATGACTTTGAATTAAAAACAGTAACATTTAGTGTTAATTGTTCGCCATATCTTGCAATACGAACACTTTACCAATTGGCTAAAGATGTGCAAGACAAATTCGCCCTTGCTTCTAAAATTATTCGGCACATGATGTATGTTGATGATGCTTTAGCTGGAGCCCATGATATTTCAACCGCTATCGCTTCTCGTGATGAGCTTGTATCTGCTCTTGATTCGGCTGGTTTTTCGATGCGAAAGTGGACTTCAAATTGTGAAGACCTCTTAAAGGGCCTACCAGCTGATCATCTGTTTAACGAAAATTTTTTAAAATCGAAGATTATAGTAACGTAAAGACGCAAGGACATTTTATTTCACTACCACTCCTTAAGATCTTCGTAAATCTTTCACTAAACGAGAAGTCTTATCCATAATTGCTCGTTTATTTGATCCTGCCGGCTGGTTATCACCAATTGTCATTTCTGCAAACATTTTGATGCAGAAAGTTTGGAAGACAAAAATTGATTGGGATGATAATCTGCCCGTCGGTATTCTCCACATTTAGCTACAATTTTTGAAGGATTATGTCTATATTCAAGATATTAAGATTCGTCGGTGGATTGATTTTTCGCCTTTTTCGGATGTTCAATTTCATGTCTTTTGTGATGCTTCAGAGGTTGCATATGGTGCATGTATTTATATTAGAGTACAGCAATCTTCTTCCAGTTTTTCAACACATCTTTTTTTTGCTAAAACAAAAGTGGCAGCATTAAATACTGTTGCATTGCCTAATTTGGAACTTTGTGGAGCTGCACTTTTGGCAGATATGGTTGACTCACTTTTACAATCATTCACAATCGATCGTAATAATTTGTACTGCTGGTCGGACTCCACAATTGTTTTAGCCTGATTGCAAAAACCACCATGCCATTGGGCTGCGTTTGTTGCTAATCGTGTTTCGAAAATTGTTTACACGTTGGTATCACGTTGACTCGGGTGATAATCCAGCCGATTTAGTTAGTCGTGGAGTCTCACCGCAGGATCTTATTAGCAACAGAAAATGGTGGTATGGACCATCTTGGTTGACAGAAGAAGTCTCCAAGTTCCCTTAAGACTTTTTTGAGCGTCAAAATTTTGAAACAGCTTTCTCAGAAAAGCCGGTAAAATCCTTTTTTACATATTTTTTTCATTTTGAAGACGTGCTGGAGAGATTTTTGTCGTTGCAACGATGTTGTTTTTAGAGGGTTATGATAAAATATCCAATACAGAACATGTATTTCGTAGAACGAGTTTTTTGTAAGTGAAGAAAATATTTGAAAGTATTTTCTTCATTGAAATATTAGAACATGATATACTTGAACATGAAACAGTAAAGTAGAAAATAACAAAGTAGAATAAAATATTACATTTGATTATATTCAACACTTCCCCTCAAATGAAATCTTTTAATGTTGTTTCATATTACTTCTTTTAAATTTTAGCCATGTCAAGTTCCTTAATGCAGTTACAGTGTTTTGGTGCTGATAATCCTTTTGTTAAAACGTCAGCCGGCATGTTATCAGTTGAAATATATTTAATTTCGACGTCTCCTCTATCCACAGTTTCACGAACAAAATGATGACGGATGTCCACGTGTTTTGTGCGATTGTGAAATACAGGATTCCTGCTCAGAAGACCGGCACCTTGATTGTCATTGAAAATAGCTGTTGCTTGCTGCTGACCTAAAATTTCGGACATGAAACGTCTCAGATGTATTGCTTCCTTTGTTGATTCAGAGAGAGCCATATACTCTGCTTCGGTGCTTGACATTGCGACAGTTCGTTGTTTGCGAGACTCCCAGCTAATAGCTGCATTTGCTAAGTTAAAAGCGTAACCAGTATAAGATCTTCTGTCATCGATATTTGCTCCCCAGTCTGCGTCTGCGTATCCAACAAGCGCTTTTCCAGATTTTCGATATACTAAGCCAACATTTTGGGTTCCCTTTAGATAGCGCAAAACTCTTTTTGCCGCAATCCAATGCTGATTTCCATAGTTTGTGTTATATTGACTTAAAACACTTACCGCGTGTGCGATGTCTGGTCTTGTTGAAACAGCTAAATACATCAGCGAACCAATAAGATTTTGGTATGGTAATTTTTCAGCTTCTCTCTTCTCATCCTCGGTTGTTGGGCTCATTTCTTTTGATAATTTTTCGTTTGGGTTCATTGGAGTTGTGACGGTTTTACAATCTTCCATATTAAACCGACTTAGGACATTTCTTACATATTTTTCTTGTGACATTGTGATTTCATTATGTTCCTTATTCTGTATAAATTCGATTCCAAGACAAAAATTCAGCTGACCTAAATCTTTCATTTCAAAAGAATCTGCTAGTTCGGCCTTCAGTTGGTACCACTTCGCTTGACTGTTTGTTGCAACAATCAGATCATCAACGTAAATTGCTACAATTATGATGTGATTACCACTTTTCTGAATATAGACACAGGGGTCAGATTTCAGCGGCTGTAATTGTAGTTCCTTTAATTTTTCGTCCAACTTCTTGTACCACTGTCGGCCGGACTGTTTCAGACCGTAAAGCGCTTTTTGTATTAAGCAAACTTTATCTTCGGCATATGAATCTAATTCGTCTTTGTCCAAAATTTCGTTAAATTCTTTTGGTATTCGCATATATATTTCTTCTTCAATATCGCCGTTGAAATAGGCGGTGACAAAATCCAATTGGTGCACTTCCAGTCCCAGTTCAACTGATAGCGCCATTAACATACGAATTGATCCAATTCTAGCGACAGGAGCAAATGTTTCGTTGAAATCAACACCTGGTATTTGAGTAAACCCTTTTGCTACAAGCCTAGCCTTGTGTCGTTCGATGGAGCCATCAGCCTTGTACTTCGTGCGCAGGACCCATTTAGATTCGATGATCTTTTTACCTTTAGGGCGGTTGACGATTTTCCATGTTTGGTTTTTCTTCAATGCGTCGTATTCACTTTTCATTGCTTCACGCCATTCGTCTGCCTCTGGACTGGACAAAGCTTCTGTTGTGGTTTTAGGATCATTTTGTTCAATCAAACCAGCCACATTATCTTCAACGTCAATTGGTTCTTCTGCTAAGTTCTTATTTAATGCCACTATATTAAATAACTTACGTGGTCTTCCTCTTTTTCCGGTCAGAATCTTCTTAGGCCTCCCTGGTCCGCGCTTCGTAGTCATTGGTGTGGCGTAGTTCTCCGGTTCATCGATGTCTACTGTTGGAGTAGTGTACTCTTCTTCTTGTTCGTTATCGCTAACTTCTACATCGCTTACTTCGTTATTGTTGATTTCTTTGCGGATTGTTTCTGTTTGATTTTCTCTGGTTTTCTTTTCAATATCTAAATTCACATACCAATCCGAATTGTCTTGAAATACTCCATCTTCAATAATTTCTGCGTTGTTCTTCTCATGCTGATATGAGCTCGTAAATGTAACATCTCTACTGCGCAAGACTTTCTTTGCTTCTGGATCCCACAGCCTATATGCCTTCGATTGTTCCGAATATCCAATGAAAACACATTTCTTAGATTTCGAATCAAATTTCCCTTTTCCTTTAGACTTTATTAGCATGTAAGCTGTCGTCCCAAATTTTTGAAAATAGCTTACTATTGGAGTTCTTCCTGTCCATAATTTAAATGGAGTTTCGCCTTCCAAACTTCGTGATGAGCATCTGTTTCGTATGGTCTTGATTCTTCGTTCGGTTTTATTTTCTGCCATACTTTTGTACACCTTGAATTTCTCGAAAACTTCGCTCTTGTTCTTCATAAAATAGATTTCGCACCACTTCGTTTTGTCGTCAATAAACGTTATGAAGTAGCGAGAACCACCGAGTGAGTTTACACGCATTGGGCCACACACGTCCGTGTGAATCAGTTCAAGAATTTCTGTAGACTTTGAATTTGATTTCGGAAATGGCTTCTGTGTCTGCTTCCCCTTAATACAGACCTCGCAGATAGGTAGACTTTCATTGACTTTTGCATTTATTCCAATCACCTTACCATGTCGTATGATTTCCTTTAGATCGTGCTCGTTCAAATGGCCAAAACGCTCATGCCATTCTTGTAATGATGATGACTGTGCTACTCTACATTCTTCGGCAATTTCTTCTACGTAGTATAAGTCTTTTCGTCTATAAGCGACCATCATATTTTCGCAAGTTTTCGGATTTATTACGACTGCTTTATTTCTTGTGAAGATGACTTCGAATCCATGCTCAGTAATTTTTGACACTGACAGCAGATTCGAGCGGAGATCCGGGACGAACAATGTTTCTTCGAGTTTTGTTGTGACGCCTTCAGTCGTCCTTAGTCTTACAATTCCGCTTCCTTCGATATTCGTTGATTCGTTGTTGGCTAAGTGCAGTACATTAATCTTCGCGTCCTTTAATTCATCAAACTTATTCTTATCCGAACACATGTGTGAAGACGCACCAGAATCCAAACACCACCGTTCTCGTTCGTTGTTCACTTGCATTGCAACTTCAGCGTTTCGTGTTGATTCGTGAAATTTGGCATCCTTCGGTTTGGAATTAAACGTTTTCGACCTGCAGTCTCTAGCTTTGTGGCCAATTTTACCACACGAGTGACAAGCGTATTTAAAACCTTTTTTCTGGTTTTGATTGACGTTTCTTCGGTTGGTATCTCTACCATTCTTGTGTACAAACATAGCATCCGGTGTATCTTCACTGCTATTCCGACGTCGCGCTTCAAACTCTTCTAACAGCTTAACTTTTAGGGCTTCTGGACCAGGAAGTTTTTCCTGAGTTTCAATAGCGATTCGAAAAGGCTCATACTCGTCGGGTATACTATACAACAAAAGGATCGTCAGAAGGTCATCTATGATTTCCAGCTCCATTTCATTAATTTTATCGACGGTGTCGAAGAATTTTCTTACGTGGTCGCGCATGTCTTCCCCATTCTTCATTTTGAGTAAGATTAGCGACTTCAACAGCATTGCCTTTCGAGCTGGTCCTTTTGATTGATAAATTTGGTGCAATTTATCCCAAATATCCTTCGAGGTGGTGCAATTTTTAATTTGCTTCAATTCGGTGGGAGCTATTGTTAAAATAAGATCCGATTTTGCCTTAGCGTCATCGTACTCCCATTCGGTTACTTTTTCTGGTGGTGCGTTTGGTTTTACGCACTTTCCACTTACGTACTTCCACGCATCGTTCTTGATAAGTAGGGCTTCGACCTGAATCTTCCACGTGTCGAAATTCTCCTTTCCGAGAGGCTCAATCTTTACGCCTGTGTAACTCATCTTAAATCTTCATCCGATTGATTGTTGATCTCGAATATTTTATTTTCACACGTTTTCACTATTTGGCGCAGTGGAAGCGTGCTGGGCCCATAACCTGTAGGGTTATGATAAAATATCCAATACAGAACATGTATTTCGTAGAACGAGTTTTTTGTAAGTGAAGAAAATATTTGAAAGTATTTTCTTCATTGAAATATTAGAACATGATATACTTGAACATGAAACAGTAAAGTAGAAAATAACAAAGTAGAATAAAATATTACATTTGATTATATTCAACAAACGAGCACTTCGAGTATTGTGCTACGTTTTTCGTTTTCTACATCGCTTCCGATCTCGTAAATTGTTTGAGACTTTGGATATTTCGAGTGACGAAATAAAAACTGTAAAAATTCGTCTTATGTTGATTTGCCAACAGGTTAATTTTGTGTCCGAGTATCATGATTTGTCTGAGAAACGTCAAATTAACTCTTCCAGTAGTCTGGCTTCGTCGAACCCCTTTCTCGACGACCAAAAATTGCTTCGATGTAATGGAAGGATTACTTCAGCCCCAGGATTATCGTACAATGAACGGCACCCAATTATTTTGCCATACAATTGTATTTTTACTCGTTTTTTGCATGAGATATCGTTGCATGGAGGAAATCAGCTGATGCTGAATCTTGTAAAGATGCAGTTTTATGTACCAAACGTGAAAAGGATGATCAGGTCCACTATCCACAACTGTAAAACGTACGTAGTTCAGCGAAAAACGACAAGAACTCAACTCATGTCAGCTTGAACGAGTAACGCTATCTCGGCCATTTTCATGTATCGGAGTAGATTTCGCAGGACCTTTCGACATTAAAAACTATACAGGTCGCGCTTGACTTATAACGAAAGGATATGTCTGCATATTTGTGTGTTTCGCCACTAAGGCAATCCATTTAGAAGCGACTAGTGATTTTTCTACAACTACGTTTTTAGCCGCATTTTCTCACTTTGTGGCCCGGCGCGGATGTCCAGCAAAAATGTTTTCGGATAATGGAACCAACTTTGTTGGAGCTTCGAAGGTTTTAAATCAGGATTTTGTCCGATTTCTTTGTGCTTCAAAGAATTTAGTGACATTACAATTCTCTCATCAAAACATTTCGTGACATTTTATCCCGGCTGGATCTCACCATATGGGTGGTTTGTGTGAAGCGGGTGCCAAAAGTTTTATATTTCGCTTTCGACGAATAGCTGGCAATATGAGGTATACTTTTGAAGAATTTTCAACCCTTTTGAATCGCATAGAGGGTTGTCTGAACTCGCGACCTCTGAGCCCACTGTCCTAAAATCCTTCTGAACTTTCCCCTCTAACACCGGGACATTTTTTGATCGGTGGTCCCCTTTTAGCTCCTGTTGAACCTAAAATTTCAGAAAACCCCCTGACAATAGTTAATAGGTGGTTAAAGATCAAAGCCGTAGCCCAATTATTTTGTCATCGTTGGAAATCCGAATATCTGAAGGAGCTTCACAAGAGATACAAGTGGCAGTTTCCGAAGGAGGACGTCAAAGTAAACGATTTGGTAGTGATACGCGATGATAATCTGTCCCCAACTGATTGGAGACTAGGACGCGTAATGAAGGTGCATCTAGGAAAGGATGGACGAGTCCGGGTTGCTGATGTCCGAACAGAACGAGGCACCATAACACGAGCCGTCGTCAAACTTGTAGTTTTCCCTTCGTCGTAATAATCTTTACTTCGTTCTCTTTTCTTTTCTGCTATTTTATATTTGTTATGTCCTTTCTTCAAATTTCAGAAAAAATGGTTAAGGCAAATAAATATGTCGAGCGTCGCAGCCAAATCCCCACTGCCAAAAAGATGGAATGTCGTATCTGCAAGGAGGACCATCCGTTACGTTTTTGCCGCAGTTTTCTACGAATGGGGCATGCAAAACGTCTTCGAGCAGTTCTTATGTACCGTCACTGCACTTGTTGCTTGGCGTATAACCACATGCGCAATGACTGCGGTAGCAAAGGCAGGTGCCGCGACTGTAAGGGTGATCATCATACGTTGTTGTATGATCCCTCCCGTCCGACTCATCGTTTTCAGCCGAAAGAACCTAGTCCTCCTCGAAATGTGAAATGACATCGTCCGCCTCCATGCTCGAGTAAAGGAGGTTCTAGCAGCTCTCATATTGCGAAGGGACCTCGTCCGTCTCTAAGCGCAAAGACTACCAGCGCTAGACACTTTAAAAATGTGAAGGGAACTCGTCCGTCTCAAGGCGCGCCTACCGCAGTATCGCAGACCAGACAGTCAGCGTCAACATCCCGTCGACATTCGCCAATGATGGGACCTCGTTCGTCTCGGCGAGATCTGTCAGTGGCTCCACAATCACGTCAGGTCAGAAAGCGATCTGAGCCTCCGAGCTCTACGCCCCAACGTATCAAGCGTGCAATGTTTGTCAAACCTAACCATAAAAACCAACGATTTGCAGAGCCACGTACCTCCAATGTCGCGCCTACTCTTCATTTGCAGGTTGTCATTAAGCTGCAAGGTGGTCATCGATGGCAAATTCCACAAAATGCGTGCGCTCATTGATCAATGCGCAGATTCTTCGTGCGTTTTAAAAAGTTGCTGCAACGCCTGAACTTGCGGACGACAAGGTTGGGAGATAATGAGGTATGCATGCTGTCTATCCGATCGAATTTAGACCTCAACAGGACCATTGAAGCGCTTGTCCATGTGACGCCTAATCTTTCGAAGCTTACACCTATCCAATCTGTTGACTCTCGCATCCGCGAAAATTACCTAGGGATTGTACTCGCGGACCCCGATTTTGTTCTTACTGCGCCAGTGGATCTTGTTCTTGGTGTCGATGTGTATGCAAAAATAGTTCTGAATGGAGTGATTGGTGGTACACTAGGACAACCGTTGGGGCAGAGCACTATTTTCGGCTATATAATGTCTGGTTCTTGCGCTGTTTAGTTTGTTTTGGCTGTATTCTAATTCATTTTGTTTGTGATTAAGTTTCTTTTTGGATTTGTTTCTTTTTGTTGATGAATTTTGGCAAAGTTTTTTGAATTGTTTTTTTTTTGTCACCGCAAGTCACAAATAAAATGTAACTCATGAATTTTTAGAAAAACATAACTATTTTTTTTTCTATTATTATTTTCAGCACCTATTTATTAAGATTTTATATTTTATTGCAGCGATTCTGTGGCAATGTTTAAGCCAAACGCTTGCACTTTAATATTTTTTAAACTGTTCGATTGAGAAAATTCCATTTTTGAAATACACAGGGCGCATAGAAATTTTCTCAATCGAATGTGTCATTTTTGATCGAAAGTGCCATTTTGATGTATTTTTGTTTTTGTAAAAATATCACTCTTGAATTTGCAGGCAAGCTGCACAGACGTCCTTTTCGATTTTCTGGTAAAGTTTTATGGGGCAAATAAAAGCCACTCTTTTTGCCCCATAAAAATTTTTATTTTTTATTTGTTTTCTTTTTGGAACTTTGCGCAAACGGCATTAACTTTCGAGCTGCCTTTTTAAGACATCTTCAACTCGGAAGACAATCCCAGCACTCGATTTTTTACTTTTTCTGGGCGTGGTTGGATCAATTTAACGACCACTTTAAAAAAAGAAGAATATGCGATTACATAGCTAATATTTCATCTAAAAATCTGAAATTTGGTATCTGAGTTTGTATAAACACTGTCTATAACTTCACTAAAAAATGGCGTGGATCAATTTTACGCCTACCATCACTGCTCAGGAACTTGATGCGCTATATAGAAAAATGTAACGGAATGCACCGATAATAATAACAGGATATACAAAATCTGTCATGCCCACTTATTACGCCCACAATTTGTTAAATTAAGTGAAAATATACGATGACATTGCAAATATTGCTCCTAAAAATTTTAGATTTTGTTTTTGAATTTGTATGGTAACTGAATCGTTTCGACGCTGAGTACCGGGAAGTTCCGCTAACTAACGGGGAGTTCCGGGAAGTTCTGGTAAACAATTTTTTTAAGTGGCATTGCAACTTATGCCGGGCATTCGCTAGTATATTAAATATATTAATATATTTATTTATTTATTTATTTATTTATTAATTTATTAATTTATTAATTTATTAATTTATTAATTTATTAATTTATTAATTTATTAATTTATTAATTTATTAATTTATTAATTTATTAATTTATTAATTTATTAATTTATTAATTTATTAATTTATTAATTTATTAATTTATTAATTTATTAATTTATTAATTTATTAATTTATTAATTTACTAATTTACTAATTTATTAATTTATTAATATATTAATTTATTAATTTATTAATATATTAATTTATTAATTTATTAATTTATTAATTTATATATATTATTAATTTATTAATTTATTAATTTATTAATTTATTAATTTATTAATTTATTAATTTATTAATTTATTAATTTATTAATTTATTAATTTATTAATTTATTAATTTATTAATTTATTAATTTATTAATTTATTAATTTATTAATTTATTAATTTATTAATTTATTAATTTATTAATTTATTAATTTATTAATTTATTAATTTATTAATTTATTAATTTATTAATTTATTAATTTATTAATTTATTAATTTATTAATTTATTAATTTATTAATTTATTAATTTATTAATTTATTAATTTATTAATTTATTAATTTATTAATTTATTAATTTATTAATTTATTAATTTATTAATTTATTAATTTATTAATTTATTAATTTTTTAATTATTTAATTTATTAATTTAATAAATTAATTTAATAAATTAATTTAATAAATTAATTTATTAATTTATTAATTTAATAAATTAATTTATTAATTTATTAATTTAATAAATTAATTTATTAATTTATTAATTTATATATATTATTAATTTAATAAATTAATTTATTAATTTATTAATTTATTAATTTATTAATTTATTAATTTATTAATTTATTAATTTATTAATTTAATAAATTAATTTAATAAATTAATTTATTAATTTATTAATTTATTAATTTATTAATTTATTAATTTATTAATTTATTAATTTATTAATTTATTAATTTATTAATTTATTAATTTATTAATTTATTAATTTATTAATTTAATAAATTAAATTATTAATTTAATAAATTAAATTATTAATTTATTAATTTAATAAATTAATTTATTAATTTATTAATTTATATATATTATTAATTTAATAAATTAATTTATTAATTTATTAATTTATTAATTTATTAATTTATTAATTTATTAATTTAATAAATTAATTTAATAAATTAATTTAATAAATTAATTTAATAAATTAATTTAATAAATTAATTTAATAAATTAATTTATTAATTTATTAATTTAATAAATTAATTTATTTAATTATTAATTTATATATATTATTAATTTAATAAATTAATTTATTAATTTATTAATTTATTAATTTAATAATTTATTTATATATTAATTTATTAATTTATCAATTTATTAATTTATAATTTATTAATTTATTAATTTATTAATTTATTAATTTATTAATTTATTAATTTATTAATTTATTAATTTATTAATTTATTAATTTATTAATTTATTAATTTATTAATTTATTAATTTATTAATTTATTAATTTATTAATTTATTAATTTATTAATTTATTAATTTATTAATTTATTAATTTATTAATTTATTAATTTATTAATTTATTAATTTATTAATTTATTAATTTATTAATTTATTAATTTATTAATTTATTAATTTATTAATTTATTAATTTATTAATTTATTAATGTATTAATTTATATATATTATTAATTTATTAATTTAATAATTTATTAATTTATTAATTTATTAATTTATTAATTTATTAATTTATTAATTTATTAATTTATTAATTTATTAATTTATTAATTTATTAATTTATTAATTTATTAATTTATTAATTTGTTAATTTATTAATTTATTAATTTATTAATTTATTAATTTATTAATTTATTAATTTATTAATTTATTAATTTATTAATTTATTAATTTATTAATTTATTAATTTATTAATTTATTAATTTATTAATTTATTAATTTATTAATTTATTAATTTATTAATTTATTAATTTATTAATTTATTAATTTATTAATTTATTAATTTATTAATTTATTAATTTATTAATTTATTAATTTATTAATTTATTAATTTATTAATTTATTAATTTATTAATTTATTAATTTATTAATTTATTAATTTATTAATTTATTAATTTATTAATTTATTAATTTATTAATTTATTAATTTATTAATTTATTAATTTATTAATTTATTAATTTATTAATCTATTAATTTATTAATTTATTAATTTATTAATTTATGAATTTATGAATTTATGAATTTATTAATTTATTAATTTATTTTATTAATTTATTAATTTATTAATTTATTAATTTATTAATTTATTAATTTATTAATTTATTAATTTATTAATTTATTAATTTATTAATTTATTAATTTATTAATTTATTAATTTATTAATTTATTAATTTATTAATTTATTAATTTATTAATTTATTAATTTATTAATTTATTAATTTATTAATTTATTAATTTATTAATTTATTAATTTTTTAATTTATTAATTTATTAATTTATTAATTTAATAATTTATTAATTTATTAATTTATTAATTTATTAATTTATTAATTTATTAATTTATTAATTTATTAATTTATTAATTTATTAATTTATTAATTTATTAATTTATTAATTTATTAATTTAATAATTTAATAATTTATTAATTTATTAATTTATTAATTTATTGATTTATTAATTTATTAATTTATTAATTTATTAATTCATTAATTTATTAATTTAATAAATTAATTTAATAAATTAATTTAATAAATTAATTTAATAAATTAATTTATTAATTTATTAATTTAATAAATTAATTTATTAATTTATTAATTTATATATATTATTAATTTATTTTTATTAATTTATTAATTTATTAATTTATTAATTTATTAATTTATTAATTTATTAATTTATTAATTTAATAATTTATTAATTTATTAATTTATTGATTTTTTGATTTATTTATTTATTAATTTATTATTAGGTTATTAATTTATTAATGTACTTAGCACCACTAAATCTTGGGATGATTACAAAACATCCCTGAAAATCTTTAAAAATGAAGTTTTGATTGCAAAAAATGAATCCCGGAAGAAGTTTGTGATGAAGTCTCGGAAATTTCTGAGGCCTCTAAAATTCAGAAATTCCTCTCAAAATGTCCTTCAAACCAAAGCTTTCTTATAAGAGAAAATGGCACCTGAACTACTACTAGCAGTGAATCATTGAAATTATTGCTCAATACCCACTTCCCTGGTTGCGCAGAATCTTAAGATAACCTGGAGATGGCCTGTATGCCTTTTGTAGACAACGCTTTAGAAATTATTAATAAAAACAAGCTAAAAGGGGCAAAAGAAGGCTTTAAACCATATAAGTCCCCTGGACTAAATGGAATTTATCCAATCGAAATTCAGGAATCGTTAGATTTACTATTCCCCTGGCTTCTGACAATATATAAAAGTATTCTTGATAAACGGTTTTTTAATGAGAGCGCTACAAAATTTTTTTTAAATAAAACAAAAACGGTTCCGGATATCAATGAATTTATTCATTCCTGTGAAAGTACATTTGGACGATTATGACGACCATAAATTGGACGTAGTGCTCTTAAAATTGAGGCCACTGATTTCGAAATTCAGTAGTAAATTTTAATAATAATTCCATGATGAAATGGCAAACCTTACTGAAGAGAAATGTCAAGATAGCGGGAAAAAGATATGGCATCGTTTGCTGTCCCCATCGGTCTACTTTTGAAGCGTCCCTTTTGAAAAACCCTTAATTAATCACATTTCCAAATTGTGGAAACAGGTGAGAGTAGATTTTATAGTGAAGGCAGGAAAATGCTCACATGTTTATCCTAAGGATCTTAGACCAATTAGTCTTTCCTCTTTTTTGTTGAAAATTCAAGAAAGATTAATAGATTTCTATCTCGGGCAGAATTTGGTAATTAAACCATTATCGCATAGTCAACACGCCTACTTAAAGGGTAAATCTGTGGATACCGCACTCCACTCCTTAGTTTTTATTATAGAAAGTTCTTTACAATTAAGAAAATTTACTATGTTAACTTTTCTTGATATAGAAGGTGCCTTTAACAATATTGAACCTTATGCCATTACCAATGCATTGGCTGATCTTGGAGTGAATTTAGCATTGAGAGCACTAATAACTCAAATGCTTACGGGTAGAATTATTAATGCACGATTTGGAGCCACTTCTGCTCAAAGATCAGTCAAGAGGGTAACACCTCAGTGTGGAGCCCTCTCTCCTCTCTTATGAAACCTGGCAGGAAACACACTTCTAGTAAACCTGGAGAGGGCGGGATGCAGAGTGATCGCGTATGCTGATGATGTCGTTATAGCTATCTCTGATAAATATCCTTCCGTCATTAGAGACTTAATGCAGAATTGTCTTAATATTCTTTCTAACTGGGCAAAAGAATGTGGATTAAATGTAAACCCTCAGAAAACCGAGCTAGTGTTCTTTACTAATAAACATTGAATACCAGACTTGGACCCTCCAAAACTTAAAGGTACACGTCTAACATTCTCTGATAGAGCTAAATATTTAGGAATTATTCTAGATAAAAAACTAAACTGGAAACCGAATACGAAGGAGCGGGCTAAAAAGTCTAATATAGCTCTGTACTCTTTGAAAAAAGCCATTGGTAAGAAATGAGGATGGTAGCCTAAAATTACCCACTAAATAAAATCACTTACTAAAAAATACTCATAAGGCTTCAACGAACTGCGGCATTGAACGGAAAATAAAGGACACTAATCTATACTTCAAGTATTCAAAAAAATATCGGATCTAGTAGACTACAAAAATGCTTGTATTTGATAAGTATTTCAATGTATCCATCTCCTCAAGAAACGAATGGGAGCAAGGCGATCCTCTTTCATCTCAAGCCATCCAAATTTACACTATTGGCTCAAAACTTCTTGAAAGAGTAGGTGGTGGAGTCGACTCTGAAATATTAAACATTAATATTTCACTTAGGCTACCTGAGGACTGCATTATGATTCAAGCAGAAATAGCCGCTATCCACGAGGCAACTTCTTGGCTTCTGGAAAAGTGGATATCATGTATCGACATCCTTATTCTATCAGACAGTCAACACTGTCCTCAGCTGTTGAAATTCTCGTAATGAGATTGCGGAGAAGCTTTAATACAAACTATGCTGGGTTCCTGGACATAGAGATATTCTAGGGAAATGTAAAGCTGATAAACTCGCCAAAGAGGGTACAACTAAAGAAATTGTACCCATCAACAAGAAAACACCTCACTAGGAAAACCTCTATCAGGGAAACTAACTCCAGATGGATAGAGAGTAGTACATGACACATCTCGCGTATGAATCAAAAACGCTCAATCGATCTAATCTTTCTAAGTAGGTCTCAAATTAGCACCATACTAGGCGTTCTAACAGGACACTGTATAATAGGTACTCTTGCAAGGAGACTAGGTATCTTCTCAAATGACTTTTGTAGAAGCTGTAGAGATGAGGAGGCGGAAGAAACTATAATAAATCTTCTCTGTACACGCTTAGGCTAATAAACGAAAAATACATCAGGGGAATCACTTCTTCGTAGGCCTAGTATATATATCCAAATCAAATATAGTTAATATTCTTTAGTTTATAAACAGTACAGGATTTGTAAAATTATTTGAAGATATTCGATTATTAGACTAATATTGAATATAAAATTTTAAAATTTTAAGTTTAGTATATGAGTTGAAATGGACACTTGACAACTTTACCAAACAAAAAATTTATCAATTTACCGCTCACTATTCATCTGCGGTAGGCCAATCACCTGTCCAGATTATATCAACACGATTAACGAAACTAATGCTAAGCACAGCCTGGATATAATTTAACCCGAATGATGACGACATTTAGCGCACGAAGAAGAACACGAATAGCGCAATAGAATGTAAGAACACTTCTTCAAGCATCAAAACTAGCACAACTTGAGAAGCAAATGGTGGATTACAACATCGAAATCGTTGGCATCAGTGAAATGAGGTGAAGCGGTAGTGGGGATTCTGTCACAGTAAATAGCAATACACTGCTAGATAGTGGAAAGGAAACTAGAGGGGAAAACGGCGTCGGCATCATCATAACGCGAAAAATGCGTAATGCTTTGCAAACATGGCTGCCGATTTCTGACCGCATAATACTAGCCCGTTTCCACAGCAGTGTACGACGTCATATCACCATCGTCCAATGTTACGCAGCGACAGAAGACCCAGAGGACAGCACCAAAGATGAATTCTACGCTCTACTAACATCAACACTTAGCACAATTCGAAGAGGCGATAAAACTATCCGATTTCAACGCAAAAATTGGAAGCAACAACTGCGGCTTGAAGCAAACCTTGGGTACATATGGCTGTGGCACACGCAACAACAATGGTGAGAGACTGATTGACCTATGCCAGACATTTCAGCTTATCAAAGGCGGATCTATATATGTATATTCCCACATAAGGTAATTCATAAATATACGTGGACCTTAAATATTGTTAACACCAGAAATCAAATCGACCACATCTGTGTGGGTCGCATATGGAGAAGCTCACTGCTGAATGTAAGAACCAGAAGAGGAGCGGACATCGACAGCGACCATGAACTGATCACCGGTGACTTCAAGATAAAGCTGAAATGCCAACAAAGATGCAACGCAAGGACAATAAAAAGACTTGATACCCATAAATTACGTGATACCACATTCAGAAATGAAATGGTAGCAGCACTGCGAGAGAAACTGCCAATCAACAACCAAAAATATCCATGGGAAGTAGTAAATACCACTATCAAAGAAGTCACATAGGAAAAACTTGGCGTAGTACATAACGAAAAAGAGACACTATGGATCTCCGATGCTACATGGAACCTTATCTTGCAAAGAAATGAATTAAAAAGGTAACTTGTCAATAATGACCAACTTAAGTTAAAATATAATACAATAGCTAAGCTTGTCAAATAATCAGTACGTAAAGACAATCGAAAGTTCATAGAGAACCTTGCTAGCGACGCCGAAGCGGCAACAGGTGAAAATAACATGAGAAAACTACATCAAATAATTGGACGAGTAACTAAACAAAAATGCACGAGGAGCCAACCAGTCAGAGATCACAATGGAGTACTATTAACGAACACAGATGCACAAATTCTTAGATGGAGAGAACACTTTCAAGAAATAAGCAACAACACAAACAACAGCTTAGACGATAACCCAGATGGCATCGAAATAGGTAGTTTAGATTTCAATCCACTTAAAACCACAACTACGCCACCTAATACTGTCGAGATGGAGGAGGCAATGCAAAAATTTAAGCTGAACAAGGCAGCAGGAAAAGATGGCATCCAACCAGAACTACGGCGTGCAGACCCACAAACCTTGGCTGAAGGTTGTGGGTCTGCACGCCTATTGCAACCACACATCTAAGCAATATGGGAAAAAGAAAGCCTACCCCCATCATGGACGAAAGGCATCATCGTTAAGCTGCCAAAGAAAGGTGACTTGAAAGATTGTGGGAACTGGAGAGGAATAACGCTTCTGAACACATTCTTTAAAATAATAGCTACAATTATCTTAGGCAGACAACAAAAAATAAATAGAAAAATATGTGACGAACAAACAGATTTTCGCTATCACAGAAGTTGTGTAGACCAATCCAACACATTAAGAATGATTTTCGAACAATCTATCGAGTGGCGTTCACCGTTATACATGTTGTTCATTGACTATAAGAAAGCCTTTGATTCAATCAAGCGTAGCGCAATATGGAGATCGTTACAAAGAAAACAAGTTCATTCGAATAATTAAAGCAATGTTCGATAATTCTGAGCTAGCAGTACTTCACAATGACACGATCAGTGAGCCATTCACCACTTATGCTGGAGTCAAGCAAGGATGTCCACTTTTACCCCTCCTCTTCGCAATATTACTTGACGAAGTTATGACGATCGCATGTTCCCAAAGGTGGGGCATAACATGGAATCCCACAAGTCAACTCGAGAATTTGGACTTTGCAGATGATATTTGCCTGTTCTTCCACAAGCTCAGTGACATGCAAGCGAAAACTGACTATCTAGTTAGAATAGCACACAACGTGGGCCTCGGGATCAACATCAAGAAGACCAAAGCCATGAGAATCAACAACACCAGTAATGACCACATCACAATGGAAGGTCAACCTGTCGAATATGTAGACAAATTCTGCTACTTAGGCAGCATGATGACCACAGATGGTGGAGCAGAGGACGATGTGATCAACAGACTCAACAGGGCTAGAGCGGCGTTTGGACGGTTACAGCCAATATGGAAACAGAAATTACAATTATTCATTAACAAATGTCTAAGAATCATATGCTGAATATTCTGGCTAAACACAATCATAAATGAAGACCTTTGGAACCTTGCAAATGAAGAACCAATAACAACACAGATAAAGAAAAGAAAATGGAGGTGGATAGTATCAGCCACCAGCATCACTAGAATGGCGCTAGAATGGAACCCACAAGGAAGCAGACGTCGTGGGCGACCAAAGAACACTTGAAGACGTTCAATACATCTTGAATTAACAAATAAGAATACAACCTGTCAAAACGTGAAAACGACTGCACAAAACAAAGACAGATGGAAATGCGTAGTAGAAGCCCTAAGCTCCCAAGAGGAGTAGAAGGGAACAAAAAATTCCAAATAGGTTTGATGAATTTTACGTCCATTACAATAGCTCAGGAATTTGATGCGCTATATATTAATCTACAGGAATATGGCGAGAAGAAAAAATAAGCTATATAAAATCTGCCACTCTCACTTATCACGCCCACAATGTGTAAAAGAAGTAAAATATACGATTTTTTTTGCTAATATGACTGCTAAAAATCTTAAATTCGGTATCTGAGTTTGAAGGGTCACTATCGATAACTAAATTAAAAATGGGCGTGGTTGTATCTAACCAACTTCCACCGTCATAATTCAAAAAAACTTCAATGGGGAATAATTTATTCTACATTATATTATTATATTATAAAACAAACCTGATCAACGGCGGGTACCACAAATTAATAAATTTAAAAATTGTATTATTTATTTAAATTAATGAATGAGTTAACTAAACTATATATCAGTTAACAAATTTATTTATTTATTATATTTGTTAAGAAAATTTTTAATTTATCTATTATGAAGTTAAGATTTTAAATTAATATTCGTACCTGATAAGTTCCCATCATATGTGCTTGTCGTTTTTTAAATCCTTGATTCCAACGACGTTGCATTGAAATTTCTGTGTCTTTATACATTTGTTTACTATTTGGGAGTATGTTTTTACAAGTTAAATATGTCATCACAAATCTAGCTTGGAGATCCATCATTTGTGCCGCACATACATAATATGGTAGTCCAATTAGCGACATTGTTTGAAAGTTGATATTTATACAGTGCTTGTATAGTGATTGCACGTAATTATCGTCAACATATATTTTGCAGTTAATATTTAGAAATGGAAAGGAGTATTTATAGCCTGTACAATAAAATATTGTTGAAAACGTTTCATAGGATCCATCCATGAAAAATGCACCATTTCGATTTAACTCTTTAACATCGGGTTTAAGTGTTACAGTGTTTAACATATTTTTTGGATTTTCATTCAAATGATGGCTTAAAATAACACGTTTGGCCACCTTAGATATTTCATGACATAAATCCATTCCACTAGGTCCAGCTCCTATTACAAGAACTGTTTTACCTGTAATATAAGAAAACTAATAAGTTTATGTATTATACATATTTATAAATAAAATTACTTTTCACAATTTTTGACGAATAATATAGCACTAAAATAAAAGCTTTCTGAAATTTCTATTTTACGACTGTTTTTAATTTGAGTACGTTTTCAAATACATGTATACTACAACACATGTATTGTATATATCTATATTTATAAAAATGAATTCTTCTTTCTTTCTATCTTTCTTTCTTTGTACCAAATGGGCGTTTAAACCATTCATCCGATTGTGATGAAATTTTGGGGAGTTTCTGTGCTCCCGCTAACTTAGGTTTAGGGCAAAGAAAATTTTGCCACGCCCACCTATTACGCCCACAATTTGTAAAACTAAGTTAAAATATTCTACTATTTTGCTATTATTGCCCCTAAAAATCTGAAATTAGGTATCTGAGTTTGTATAAACACTGTCTATAACTTCACCAAAAATGGGCGATGTTGGATCAGTTTAACGCCCACTTTAAAAAAAAAGTAAAATATGCGATTGGCATGGCTAATATATCTTCTAAAAATCTGAAATTGGGTATCTGAGTTTGTATAAACACTGTCTATAACTTCACCAAAAATAGGCGTGATTGGGTCAATTTAACGACCATTTTCAAAAAAGGGTGGATCAATTTTACGCCTACCATCATTGCTCAGGAACTTGATGCGCTATATAGAAAACATGTAATGGGATGCACCGGGAAGAATAACAGGATATAGGAAATCTGCCACGCCCACTTATTACGCCCACAATTGGTTTAATTAAGTGAAAATATACGATGACACTGATAATATTGCTCCTAAAAGTTTGGGATTTTATTTTTGAGTTTGTATGGTATCTGCCGATAATTTTACAGCCGTAACCAATACAACGGGAAGTACCGGTAAGTTCTGCTTACATTTTCTTAAGTTGCATTGCAACGCATGCCGGACATTCGCTAGTTCATATATAAAAATGAAAGTATCTTTATTTCTATTTTTCTTTCTATCTTTGTACCAAATGGGCGTCTAAACCATTCATCCGATTGTGATAAAATTTTGGGGAGTTGCTGTGCTCACGCCAAGGATGGTTTTGTGAATAAATTTTTTTTTTGAGTTGGTATAGGCACTGGTGAAAACTTCCCCAAAAATGGGCGAGGTTGGATCAATTTAATGCTCACTTTGTTAAAAAAAAATTTTTCGATTACATGGCTAATATTACTCCTAAAAATCTGAAATTTGGTATCTAAGTTTGTATGGGCACTGTCTTCAACTTCACTAAAAATGGGCGTGATTGTATCAATTTAGCGCCTACTTAAAAAAAGGGTGGATAAATTTTACGCTTACCACCAAAATCTTGAAAAGTGTTTGCACTATGCAATTCACTTATCTGATTTTACCATACTTTTTTCGGAATACAAATTGGTGTTTAGGTATACTCTCAATACTCTTTTTTTCAATATCAATTTTTTTCAAAGAGTTTTAAAAATATTAACAATAAGCTTATAATGCCTATATGGGGATACATTTGTAGAATCTTTGCCTGGATTTGGTATTACTGTTGTTTGGGTAAAATAACCGATATTGATTATTGCTTTACATATATGCAGGAGATGCACTATGCTTGTATGGAAGTTCTTTAATAATTTGACCATTGATTCGGTCGTCTTTTGCTTTCTTTACATCGAAATTTTTAATTTCTGCTAAGATTCAATTTTTCTTTATAACAGTATTTTTATGCACCACTTAGTGGTGTATATAGGTTTTGGTCCAATGTTGGTAACGTAGAGAAATACTCGAGATAGATATAGATATATTTTCTTGGTCAGGATCAAAAACTGAGTCGATTTAACCATGTCTGTCTGTATGTCTGACCGTCTGAAATTTTTTTTGTTAGTACGATAGCGAGAGAACCGTTAGAGATATTGAGCTGAAATTTTGTACACTAATTGCTCATATGCCCAAATAGAACTGATTCGGATTTTGGAGCCAATCTGCTCGTGAACACGCCCAATATTATAAAAATTACCGATTTCTTGTTAACACGATATCTTGAGAACCATATGAGATATTGGGTTTTAACTTTGTTAACATTCCCGTTAGTTATCGGATCTTCCCGGTACTCACCGTTGTAGCGATTCTGAGTTACGGCGGTGAAATTATCGGCATACAAACTCAGAAACAAAATCCCAAATTTTTAGGAGCAATATTAGCAAGGTCATCGTATATTATCACGTAATTAATCAAATTGTGGGCGTAATAAGTTGGCGTGGACAATTTTGTATATCCTGTTATTCTTCCCGGTGCATGTTTTCTATTTAGCGCATCAAGTTTCTGAGCAAATGGTGGGAGACGTAAAAATGATACACTCTTTTTAAGAAAGTACATTCGATGCCATTATGTATGGATTTCGATTTCTTTTGCATGGCCACCACAGGCACGCTTTCAGAAGTCTAGACAATGAACCCAACTTTCGGCGGTTTTCAAGTATAAATCGGCCGATACTGCTGCAATTTCACGTTCGATATTCGTACGAAGTTCATCAATCGTCGCTGGATTGTTGGCATAGACCATAGACTTGACGTAGCCCCACAGGAAATAGTCTAACGGCGTCAAATCGCACGACCGAAGCGGCCAATCGACTGGGCCATGTCGTGAGATAACACGTCTACCAAACATGTGTCACGTATCTTTTTTGCTGGGGTACATTCAGCATAGCCAGGGTGCCGCTACCGACAGTGGTCCGTTCAAAGTTGGTCGTTGTTCGGGTATTTTCCGATTTGATGCAGCCGTTGCCGACACAGGTCCGTTCGGAGTCAGTCGTTGTTCAATTTGAATAGCACTTAGCAAGACACCACCTTTTCCGACCACGGTCTGTTTAGTACTAGACAAACTAATTTCTAACTACTATTCACTTACCAGCTATTCACGACTTGCCATGATCGCCTCCGAACGCTAACTCCCCTATTTTTCTTTGCGTCGCTCCTTTTTTTTAGTTTCACTTGAGCTCTTACTTTCTCCTTTTGGCACAAAAGTTCTTTGATCAGCTGTTGGTTGATGCTTTCTTTTACCTCAGCTGTTTTACGTCGCGTTGCCAACTTGTGTATTTACAGATGGATTAATTTGATCTTAAGTAGCGTTGCCAGCATTTCATAACTTAAATTTAAGTTGATGTGGGCGAAAACGAGGTGCTGACTTTCGTCCTCACACATGGTTTCCAATAAATTGATTGTGACATTCGCTGTGTGGCTTGTGGCGCCGTCCTGTTGGAACCACATGTCCTCTAAGTCCATTTCATCCAATTGGGGCCAAAAATATTCGGTTATCATTGAACGGTAGCGATTCCCATTCACAGTAACGTGCCGGTCTTGATCATCACGAAAGAAGTACGGCCCAATGACGCCGCCGGCCCATAAACCGCACCAAGCCGCAATTTTTTCGGGATGCAATGATGACTCATGGAGTACGTGTGAATTGCTGCCTGGCCAATAACGCATATTTTGCTTATTGACGTAGCCATTCAGCCAGAAATGAGCCTCATCGCTGAAGATGATTTTTCGATGAAAATCCGAATCATTTTCAAGTTGTTGTTCAGCCCAATTCACAAACATACGACGCTTCTGGTGGTCAAGCGGCTTCAGTTCTTAAGAACGTAGGCCGAGATCTTTTCGCAATGACGTCGTCACAGAGATGTCCAACGCTTGAAAACGACGTGTAAGAGACACATTTGGGCTTTCTTAAACTGAAGCCTCAGCGGTAGCAATATTCTCGACACTACGGGCACTTCTTTGTCTCACTGGCACGGAAACATTTTGTACTGTGCCAGTGGATTCAAATTTTTAAACTAGACGCTCAATTGTTGATCAGGTAGGACGATTATGACGAACATAAATTGGACGTAGCGCTATAAAAGTTGAGGCCACTGACTCCAAAATTCGGTAGTAAATTTTAATAATTTCGACTTAATGTTGGCTCGTATATCTTTCCGTTTCACCGTTGGAGCGATTCTGAGTTACGGCGGTGAAATTATCGGTATACAAATTTAGAAACAAAATCCCAAATTTTAGAAGCAATATTATGTCATCGTATACTTTCACTTAATTAAATAAATTGAGGGCGTAATGAGTGGGCGTGGCAGATTTTGTATATCCTGTTATTCTTCTCGGTGCATCCCGTTACATGTTTTCTATATATCACATCAAGTTTCTGAGCAATGGTGTTAGGCGTAAAAATGATCCACCCATTTTTTGAAAGAAGGCGTTAAATCGATCCAACCACGCCCATTTTTGGAGAAGTTCTCGACAGTGCCAATACAAACTCAGATTTCAAATTTTAAGAGCAATATTAGCAACGTTTTCGCATATTTTCTATTTTTTTCAAAGTGGGCGTAAAATTGATCCAACCTCGCCCATTTTTGTGGAAGTTATTGACAGTGTCTATACAAACTCAGGTACCAATTTTCAGGTTTTTAGGAGCAACATTAGCGAAATGATCGAATATTTTAACTTAGCTTTACAAACTGTGGGCGTAATAGGTGGGCGTGGCAAATTCTTTTTTGCCAAAAACCTAAGTTGGCGTGAGCATAGCTACTTCTCAAATTTTCATCACAATCGGATGAATGGTTTAGGCGCCTATTTGGTACAAAGAAAGAAAGATAAAAAAAAGAAAGAAAGAAGAATTCATTTTTATGTATAGATTTCTGTATTTCTGTATTTATTTCTTTATTTCTTTATTTCTTAATTTCTTAATTTCTTAATTTCTTTATATCTTTATTTCTTAATTTCTTTATTTATTTATTTCATTATTTTGTTTATATCGTTATTCCTTTATTTCTCTATCTCTATGTTTCTTTATTTCTTTATATATTTCTTTATTTCTTTCTTTAGTGCTTTATTTATTCACTAGCGAATGCCCGGCATGCATTGCAATGCGAATTAAAAAAATGGTAGCAGAACTTCCCGGTACTCTCGTTAGTACCGGAACTTCCCGGTACTCATCGTTGTATCGATTCTGAGTTACGGCGGTGAAATTATCAGTATACAAACTCAGAAACAAAATCCCAAATTTTTAGGAGCAATATAAGCAATGTCATCGTATATTTTCACTTAATTTAATAAATTGAGTGCGTAATAAGTGGACGTGGCAGATTTTGTGTATCCTGTTATTCTTCTCGGTTTCTGAGCAAATGGTGGTAGGCGTAAAATTGATCCACCCTTTTTTGCAAGTGGGCGTAAAATTGATCCAACCACGCCCATTTTTGGGGAAGTTATCGACAGTGCCAATACAAACTCCGATATCAAATTTCAGATTTTTAGGAGTAATATTGTTGGGGAAGTTATCGACAGTGCCAATACAAACTCCGATATCAAATTTCAGATTTTTAGGAGTAATATTGACGAAATAATCGAATATTTTTACTTTGTTTTACAAATTGAGGACGTAATATTTGGCCGTACAAAGAAAAATACATTCATTTTTACACTAGCGAATGCCCGGCATTCGTCGCCGGAACTTTAAGCGAAACTTCCCGGTACTCCCGTTAGTTAGCGGATTTTCCCGATACTCACCGTTGTAGCGATTCTAGGTTACGACGGTGAAATTCTGTGCGTAGCAGAATTTGTATATCCTGTTATTCTTCCCGGTGCATATCCATACATGTTTTCTATATATCGTGGCATTGCAACGCATGCCGGGCATTCGCTAGTAAATAATATTCTATAGTTCATAAACACTACAGGATGGTTCAATTAGCGGTATAACTTGAATAGCGCATGGCATCACAAAGGGCTCCTAGAATAAGTGGGTTTCTTTTCAAGAGACTGTTATTACAACCTAACCAAAGTTGGTATAAAATTGATCCAACTATTTTTAATGAAGTTCTCGACAATACCCATATAAACTTAGATACAAAATTTCAGTTTTTTTGGAGCAATATTAACGAAATAATCGAATATTTTTATTTAGTTGTACAAATTGTGGGCGGATCCCAAACCGAAAATTCAAAAACCCCCTCCAATCCATCTACGTGAGCAAAACTCTAAATCTCTTTTAGATTTACTCACACTCGATAAAGCGAAAAAGAGCTATTACACATTTCAGCTCAAAAGCTCCAAAGGCCTATCAGTAATACTGAAAGGCATTGACTCTTTCGTTGAATGCAAAGAAATTCAAGACGCGCTAAAGGAAGAGGGCTTCTCAGTTAAAATGGTATCTAATATAATAAATAGAAACAAAACTCCACAGCCACTCTTCCGAGTGGAACTGGAATTCGATACAAAATCTCTTAAAAAAGGTAAATCCCACCCAATTTACTCTCTGCGATATCTCTTACATCGCAAAATTACTGTAGAAGAGTCCCACAAACGCAGTGGACCAATCCAGTGCCAAAATTTTCAAGAATTTGGCCACTCAAAAACTTACTGCACTTTTTTCAGTGTATGCGTAATTTGTGGAGATCTCCATTCATCCCTAACATGCCATAAAATAAAAGAAGATGCTTATGTAAAAAATGCAGCAACTGCTTTGGAAACCACACAGCAAAATATCGTGGCTGTCCAGTATATCAGACCTTCAAAAACAAGGCTATTACTTCACTAATTCCAACCAAGTCATGCAAAAGTTGCCGACCCCCTCTAAACAATCCAATGCACCAGTTAATGTAAATCACTTTATGAATCAGTGCTCTAAAAGGTGACAACCCAGTCCCCATAAACGTTCAGCCTGCTCCTCAAAGCAGCAATCTCGAACAAACCCTTCAAATGTTTATACAAAACATATTTCAATTTATGTCTAGTATGCAAAACATGGTACAAGACATGATTAAAAATCAAAATCTTCTGCTTCAGCATCTCCTATCTAAACCATGAATGGTTTAAAAATATCATTTTGGAATGCGAACGGCCTCTGTCTACATAAACTAGAACTTCTCGAGTTCCTAAAAGAGTCAAGCATAGATGTAATGCTAATTTCTGAAACTCATTTTACTGAAAAACAGTTGTTTAATTTCACGCTAATAAGGGGTAATCAAAGAACGCGATGTAAATAAGAGGGTAAATATTTATTTAATTATTTTACAGATAAATTTTAATTTTTAATAAAAAAATAAAATGAGAAATGAAGATGGCGGCACTTAGACGACTTCGGCTGTTCGCTTTGACTGGTGATCATCGAAAAGGTAAGTTAGAAAGCACTTCACACGAGAGGTGGATCTTCATACTTTCTTGATTAAGTGGAGAGTTGGGGTTTTGTGCAGATAAAAAGGTAAGTAAAAAGGTAAGTATAAAGGTAAGTACTAAGCAGGGTAAGTATTACGATTTTTCTTTTATTTATTTCTTTTTATTTCAGGTATTTTGGCCAGAATTAGCCATTCTGGGCCCCGATGCACTCGTGCATGGATTTCACATAGTATCCTTAAGTAGGGTGAGCGACTTAATAGCCATGGCGAGCGCTTCCTTCGCTTTCTGGTTTCGGTAACGGCTCGTCTCTATTGCGCGCCCATTTTTCTTAATACCGCTCTGGATCGGCGTAGAGGTGGACGCGGCGGAGCGGTCTCCATGGTGACGTTCGCTGCGGGATCTATTACGCCCTTGGGAAGAACGTGATCGCCTGGTCGGTTGATTAAGAGATCGCTTCGACTCATGGGAAGAGCGCGACCCCGTTGGTTGATGCGTATTGCGCGATCGGTTCTGCTCATGGGTAGAGCGTGAACGCGTTTGCTGACGGTTTCGTTGCTTGCTGCGCGAGGGTTGCGCTTTCGATCGAGAACGATGCTCTGATCGATGGCTTCTCTGGACAGGAGCCTGACGCACTGTCGCTGTCTCATCCTCCGGATGCAACATCGTATGATGTCCAAGTTGACACCGTCGGCAGGTATGCTCTGAGTCGCAAAAGCCTGTGCTATGGGATAAAGCCAGGCAATTACGACAATAGACATGAGCATGCACCACATCATCGCGCTGGCTAGGTTTCATGGCGATGAATCCTTTGCAGTAGCGCAAGGCATGAAAGCGGTGGCATAACCCGCACTTATGTTGGATTGGGGACTCCGAAAGCTTCACAATAGGGCGAGTGATCATGCCAGCCTGCGTGCGTATATCGGCTACACGGATGTGTCCATCACGTCCACGATGCAGCGTTTTAACGCGTCCTAAACGCCATTCTGTGGGGGGCAGCAGCTCGTCTTTAATAACGACAAATTGTCCTTCTTGGAGTTCCTTTTGGGGATTTTGCCATTTGTAACGTTTATGCTGTTCCTTTAGATATTCTTCTTTCCATCTTCGACTAAACTGATGATGAAGGGCATTCAGTTTTTCCCATCGGTTGATGTGAGAAATATCTTCCGAATTAGGTTCGGGAATAGCCATGAGAGGAGCGCCTTGCGAGAAGTGCCCTGGAGTTAGTGCTAACAGATCAGTTGGGTCTTGAGAAAGGGGAGAAAGGGGGCGCGAGTTCAAAACTGCTTCGATTCGAGAGAGCAGGGTTGAAAACTCTTCAAAACTGAATTTATGACAGCCGGCTATCTTTTTAAAATGAGTTTTAAAACTCTTGACGGCTGATTCCCAGAGACCACCCATGTGGGGTGTACTAGGAGGAATAAATACCCAGTCAACTCCTTGAGAAGAGTATTTCTGCAGGATGTCTTGGGATACTTCTTTCGAAAATTTTAGGAATTCTCGACTCATAGCTCGTTGAGCTCCGACGAATGTCGTACCATTGTCCGACATAATTTTGTTGGGAAGACCTCTCCGGTCTACGAACCTGGCGAACACTGCGCGGAATGCGTCTGCAGTGAGATCAGAACACAACTCTAAATGTATGGCTTTTGTTGAAAAACACACAAAGACGGCAACGTAACCTTTGAGAAAGGTAGCAGTTCGAAGCTGGGATGCTTTAATTTGAAAAGGACCTGCAAAATCAACGCCTGTTGTCGTAAAGGGAAGAGACAACGCACAACGTTCTGGTGGCAAGGCAGACATGATTTGTGATCGAACCTTTTTTTTGTAAATAGTGCAAACTTTACAAAGATGAATACATTTTTTTATCTGAGGGATAAGACGAGGTATAAAAAATTCTTGACGAGCCATTCGAAACATGAGCCGATGTTCTGCATGTAATAAAAGAGTGTGGAGAAACTCGAGGAAAAGCATGCAATACCGTGATCGTTCAGGCAATATTAATGGATGACGCTCGTTATAACTAAGATCTGATTGAGACAAGCGGCCATCTACTCTCATTAAATTGTCTTTATCTAGTTGCGGATTAATCGTTTTCAGTGAACTTTTTTGAGAAATTGGCCTCTTCTGTGTTAAGGCTTTTACTTCATCAGGAAAATATTGTGCTTGAGCCAACAAGAGAAGTTTGACTTTCACAAATCGAATTTCACTGTGAGAGAGAGCTAAATTATGATAAACAAAGGACTTTTTCGTCTTTGCGAGACCGTTATGGAGAAAACGGAATATATAAGCAAGAACACGAAAGGCGCGTGGAAGCGAAGAGAACCGCGCAAGTATGTCGGCTTCATCTTCCACGACAAGATTCACTTCTACTCTTCTTTGCTCGGGCGGCAAAGTCGAGGAAAATGTAGATTTTGGCCAGGTTTCTTCGGGAGACTGCAGCCATTTTGGACCATTCCACCATAGAGAGTTGGAGGAAAGCTCTTTGGGATTAGAGCCTCGCGTTCCTAAATCAGCAGGATTTTCACTGCTAATAACATGACGCCATGTGGCGTTACCCACATTGTTAATTATTTGGGCTGTACGATTAGCGACATACGTCTTCTATGTGTGGGGTGGTTTTTCCAACCAGGCCAGAACGATTTGAGAGTCAGACCAAAAGTAAATGCTCGCGTTGTGCAGTTCCAAGCTTTCTTTGATGGATTTAACTAGATTGGAAAGTAATACGGCACCGCAGAGTTCTAACCGCGGCAGACTTACCGTTTGCAGAGGTGCCACTTTCCCTTTTGCTACAAGAAGATGGCTCGAAATTTGACCAGCGAGATCTATTGTGCGCATATAGAGAGTTGCGCAATAAGCTTTTTCGGAAGCATCGCAAAATCCGTGAAGTTGGACTTGATGCTCTGGAGCAAACCTTAGCCATCTAGGGATTTCAATAGTAGAAATGGCTGACAAATCGTCAAGAAATTGGTTCCATTTTATCAGGGATCCTGGTTTTACACATTCATCCCACTCAGTACCTTCTAACCAAAGTTCTTGGAGAAGTAATTTGGCTCGAGTCATTATGGGCGAGAGCCAGGTGAAGATAATTTTGAAGGGTGTTATAAAAAATTTTAGATCTCCAGAAAAAAATCAAAAGAGATTTTGATACCTAGTATCGTATTAATGTGCAAAGGTGCACAGCGAATTAAAAGAAATTTAAAGGAAATGATTGTTTAGGTATTTAGAGAATACCTAAATAATTTCGCAAAACAAATATAATAAAACAATTTTTATTATTTTTTTTTTTGTTACTTAGTGTATGTAAGTATAAGGGGAATACTTAAATAACCGCGCAGTTGATATGAGAGGTTCAAAAACAAATTTTCAAATATAGGGTTATATTATACAATGTAAAAAAAATTTAAAAAATCGCTGTAAAAAATGATTATAAAACACACCGAGAAAAAAATACAAAATTTTTGAATAAAATTATTTGCGAGTATTTTTTTTTTTGTTCACTAGTGTAGCACTATAATGAAGTATAGTGCAATTAAATAGTTAATTTATTTAAATTTGCAGTGATTTGCTTATATTTTATTATGTGGTAAAAAAATATAGGTCAAATTTGTTACACAGTGTAGAGTACAGCTGTATATGTATATAGGTGCAAAGAGCTTTGCTATATACTTTAATATATAAATTGACGGAGGTCAATTACCGCGCAATTCTTTGTATATAACGAGACTATATACAAAACGGACTCGAATTCCGGCGTAAAAATATATAAATTCACGGAGGTAAATTATGGCGCGATTATTTGTATATAAGGCTTATAAACAAACGAGCAAACGACAAAAAAAATTTCTTATTATATATAAAAATTTTTTTTTTTTGTTTGTTTTGTTTCACTTGTATATAGTGATATATACTAAGTTATATATTATCGGAAAAATATATGGAAAAACAACTTACAATTTCTCAGCCAAGGGGAAAGGCGATTTACCAAAACAATTATTTAATTTGTCCGTCCTTTTTAGCTGCTGCCCCACTGTGCACGTTATTTATTGTACTTCTCATATACTCGTTCACAGCTGTTGTTGTTGTTGTTTTCCTGGCTCCGTTACTGCAGCCTACGTTTCATATTGCAGCCGCTATTTTATCACTTTTTTTTGCTTATGTACTTTGTGTTGTTTTTATGTTTGTGCACTTTATGTTAATATTTTTATGTTTTTGTTCTAGTTTTTATTTTTATTTTTTCACTTTGTAATTTGGTTTGATTTTCACTTTTTGTATTGTTTTTGGTTTATATATTTATGGTTTGTGCACTATATGTTTGTATGTATGTATATAGTTTTGTTACTCTCTTTTTGGTTTTTTGGTTATTTACCTCATATTTTGTTTTTGTTTTGTTGGTTTTTTCACTTTGTTCTTTTTTGTTTTAGCGGTTCGAAGGACCAATGTTTAATTTCACGCTAATAAGGGGTAATCAAAGAACGCGATGTAAATAAGAGGGTAAATATTTATTTAATTATTTTACAGATAAATTTTAATTTTTAATAAAAAATAAAAAGAGAAATGAAGATGGCGGCACTTAGACGACTTCGGCTTTTCGCTTTGACTGGTGATCATCGAAAAGGTAAGTTAGAAAGCACTTCACACGAGAGGTGGATCTTCATACTTTCTTGATTAAGTGGAGAGTTGGGGTTTTGTGCAGATAAAAAGGTAAGTAAAAAGGTAAGTATAAAGGTAAGTACTAAGCAGGGTAAGTATTACTTTTTTTCTTTTATTTATTTCTTTTTATTTCAGGTATTTTGGCTAGAATTAGCCAACAGTATTTCAATATTCCGGGATATAGACTCTACGACACAAAACATCCAAGCGGTAACGCAAGAGGTGGCTCTGCAATTCTCATTAAAAGCAGGATCAAACATTATGCTCTTCAGAATTACTGTACAAATTATATACAGACAACTAGTATATCTCTCGATAAATATCTAAAAGGTCTAACATTAACGGCTATATACTGTCCACCTAGAAATAAAATAAGTGAACAGCAATTTCAGTCATTCTTCAACTCTCTTGAACAAAAGTTTCTCGCTGCTGGTGATTATAACGCCAAACACACGTATTAGGGTTCTCGTCTTATATCACTTAAGGGAAGGCTGCTGTGGAATACAGTTACTAAACATGGTCTAGACGTAGTCTCTTCTGTCAAACCAACATACTGGCCAACAGATAGACGCAAAAATTCCGATGTAATCGATTTTGCAGTCTTTAAAACCTGAATCTTCTCTAGATCTATCATCAGACCATACGCCTACCATTATTACAATTAATTATGTCCCAAGCATCGATGTTACTCCAATAAATAAATTGACCAGCAAGCTCACAAGTTGGCTCAAGTATAAGCAGTATATTAGCTCCCACATAAACCATAATGTGTCACTTAAAACGAAAGACCAAATATATATAGCGGTAAAAAATTTCACATTTTTGCTTACACAAGCAGCTACCGCAGCAACTCCTGGCTCAATAATAAATAGTTTAACCCACACATATAAAAAAAGCACACCAAAGGACGTAGAGGATTTAATAAGAAAGAAAAGGCAAATACGCCGCGAATGGCAGAATCATAGATCTCCTACTCTGAAAAAAGATCTTCGCGACATTACCCGAAGTCTTCAAAAGCAGCTAAAGTGGAAATCTTCAACAATTCGTTGAACAGCTCGCACCCACCAAATCGTCACACTACTCTCTTTAGCGAGCTGGCAAAAATATGAAAAAACCCATACTGTCAGAACCTCCCATTCGGTTAGCAAACAGAAATTGTGCCAGAAGTAATGGTAAAAAAGGTGCGGCCTTTGTCAACCACCTCAAAAGCGTATTTTCTCCAAACACGACATTTGTTGATACCCCATTACCGGCATTAGTCTGTCAACATATCTCGAATACCCCTCGCTTTAAAAGAAAGGATATTATGGAGACATTAACTAAATGCTTAAACCCATATAATGCTCCAGGTTTGGACTTGATAACACCTAAAATGGTAAAAGAACTGACAACCATTTCTTTAACTCAATTGTTACATATATTCAATGCTATTCTTAGAACTAGTCACTACCCAGATGACTGGAAACTTTCACAAGTTAAAATGATACCCAAACCCGGAAAAGACCCTAGTAATGTATCTTCATACAGACCTATAAGCTTGCTCCCGGTTATTTCAAAACTCTTTGAAAAACTTTTAACAAAGTTGATTGTATCCAAAATTACTGAAAAAGTTGTGATTCAAAATCATCAATTTGGGTTCCGAGAGAAACATGGCACAATCGAACAGGTGCATCGCATTGTGAATTCAATAAAAACCACATTTGAAAACAAACACTACTGCTCTGCAGTTTTTCTCGATATCACCCAATCATTTGATAAAGTATGGCACGAAGGACTTATTACAAAACTATATCATATTCTTCCCGCTAATATGGTCTGCCTTCTTAAGAACAACACAAAAGTTTTGTCTCTCGAAAATACGAAATACTAGCCGGTGTACCACAAGGCAGTGTACACGTTCCACTACTATACATTCTCTACACATCTGATATGCCCGAAAGTGATAGAACCCTCATATCCACTTTTGCTGATGACACGGCTATACTGTGCTCCCACTAAAATCCTGCTATGGCATCGTATTACGTGCAGGAACACTTAGACTCTCTAAGTCAATGGCTGGCCCGCTGGAAAATTAAAGTCAACGAATCAAAAAGTTTCCATTTAACCTTCACTCTAAGAAGAGGCACGTGCCCTGCTCTGAAAATTAACGTCCAAGTTGTACTCGAAAGTTCCAAAGCTAAGTATCTCGGTATTTACCCCGACCGCAGACTTACATGGCAAAAACACATTGCAACTAAAATTACCCAAATTAAACTTAAAAGGCTTGAGCTACACTGGCTTTTAGCAAGAGAATCTAAACTCAACCTCACGTACAAAGTCCAATTATACAAAAGTATATTAAAACCCATATGGACATATGAAATTGAGCTCTGGGGCACAGCCTCTCCATCGAATATTGAGAAACTCCAAAGAGCCCAATCTAAAATTTTGCGTCAAATTGCCAAAGCTCCTTGGTATATAAGAAATACAAACATCCACAGAGACTTACAAACCCCAACTGTAAAGGATGAAATCCTAAATCTTACCCAGAACACAAGACGAAACTAATGTTTCACCCTAACATTCTAGCAAGACTTTTATTAAGACCTCTGAACTCTTCACGTCTTAAACGCTATCAATAATATTTCCCATATATTGATTGATTATGAGTGTCTACTTATTTGCCAATCACTGGATTCAGGCAATGAACCAAAATATTTATATAATATACTTAGTTTAAGTTAAATTATAAATCATAAATTAGTTTTAAATTATTGATAGATCAAAGTTAACTTAGATGATCAATAAATACCAGCTGTCTTCTGCCTGATACAAATGTGTCTTCTTTTAAAACACTTGTTTCTAAATTGATTGTCAAAAAGCAAACTTCTAAGGAAGTTGCAAATTCTCGTGCTGTGGTTTGTCGCATCTGTAAAGGTGACCATCCACTTAGTTTTTGGAGCACATTTTTAGGAATGAATAAACAAGTTGGTTTAAAGCAGTTGTATGAAACCGTCATTGTTCTCGTTGTTTAGCGCACACTCATTTGAGTATAGCTTGTCGTAGTGAAGGTAAGTGTAAGGTGTGTAAATCGAAGCACCATTTTTTGTTTCACATATCTAAAAGGACCTCGATCGTCCTCCCAAAATAAATGCTGTAATTTTAATGTTGTGCAGCAGCAACCTATCTCGCATTCGTATAGCTATAAAAAGATGTAAATTTATTCGAGTCGATTTACGCCTTTAATATAGTTGTTGGTTGAAAGTCGTCAAATTCTACCTAGTTCGTATCGATGACCAGCTCAACGCATTGTTTTGTTGTTTTAACTTGCATCTTTAATTTGTAAACAGATTCATACTTTATAATTTTATTTTAAAATTTGGATAGAATATATGTTGAATTTTTTTTTTTATTTTTTTTTAAACGATATTTGATTTATTGTATATTCTAAATTAGATTGACAATATTATTTCAGAGATTATTACTAGCATATTGGTAATAACTCTTTATTACTTAATCAAAGAGCAGGTTTGTAACTATAACTTAGCTTTAATTTTCAATATTAGTAGGATGGAAGATCTGCTCTTCTCAGTTGACTTATGTTGATGATGCGCAGAAGGTTCTTAGCCAGTGGGCCTGGATGCGCTTGTAGTTTTTCCTCGTACATACCTCTTATTCTCGCAATTTCATCTTTAATCATTTGTAAGTCTTCGTGTATGTTCTGGTTTTTTTATGTACCATGGTGCATTTGTAATGTTCCGAAGAATCTTTGATTGTGACCGCTGGATTACTTCGATGTTAAATGAGCTCGCTTTACCCCATAATTGTGATCCGTAAGTCTAAATAGGTTTGATAACGGCATTATACAAAATAACTTTGTGTTCTAAGCGTAGTTTCGATCTCTTGTGCAACAACCAGTTTAATTTGAGCGTTTTCAATTTAATTTGTGTTTTTTTGCATTCAATATGTCTACGCCACGTGAGCCGCCGATCTAGATGAATTCCTAAATATGTCACTTCGCTTGCTTGCTTTATCACAACATTGTTTAGTTTTATGTTCTGAGATGTACGTTTCCGTAAGGCAAAAATAACGTGGGTACTTTTACCTTCATTTACTCGTATACGCCAATCTTCGAGCCATTTTTGAATATTTTTCAGATGATCTTTAAGTCGGCGAGTTGCGACATCTACGTTTGTGTGCATGCATAAAATTGCGGTGTCGTCAGCAAATGTTGACGTAACAACACTGTCACTCGTGTGTAAATCAGACATGTAGAGAATATAGAGAACTGGCCCAAGAACGCTACCTTGAGGAACTCCTGCGTCAACGTTATAGACGGATGTGGTGCTTTCGTTGAATTTAACACAAAATTTCCTATCCTTAGGTAAGACGTCATGAGATTATAAAGACTAGGAGGCAGCAGCTGTTTTAATTTGTATATAAGTCCACTATGCCAGACCCTATCGAATGCTTGCGCAATGTCTAAGAATATCGCAGAACAATATTTTTTGTCCTCAAACGCTTTCCGTATCTCGTTTGTGATTAATTTTTTTTTTCTTTTTCTTTTGAAGAATTTAGATAAAATTTTTTTTTTTTTTTTATAAATTCTTTTATTTATTGAATCTTCTTGGCTTAAGAACTAAGAATAAGTTTTTTAAATCTTAAAATTAAACGATACATTACACATCTAAAGTAACTGTAGTTGATAAATAATTGTAAATTTCATAAAATTATTACAAATTCAGAATAAACATAAATATTATATATATATTTGCATAGGCAGCGAACATCGTGGTCAATGCCATACAGTGCATCATGGGACCTTAAATCATGTGAAGATTTGTAAAAATTTATATTCGAAAAAAGCCAATGCGACCTGGCGCATCATGGGGCTTTACTTGTACTTGTTGGTATTTCTGGAGAGGGCCAATGCGACCTAGCGCATCATGGGGCCTTAAGTGAATGAGTTTGTGAGGACACAAGTTCTGCCGGCGTTTGTGCCCACACATTATAATTATATTTTCCAAACACAACCGATCGGGTACAATACTGACAAGTTACGGTTTAGAAAATAAAAGTGGGCAACATTGACAAGTTACGGATAAGAAAACCCAAGGGGGCAACACCGTAAGTAAAAAGGAGGTTTAACATGAATAAGCAGATCAGCGAAAATTCAGTCAGTGCCGAGCAGCAGCCGTGAACAGTCCACCAGCGGACAAAACATTTAGCAGCCAAATAAGGAGCGGTAAGAAATAATTTGTTTAATAATTCTAAAGATTTAGCTTAGAATTATTAAACAAAAACAGCAAGAGCGCTTCGTCTTTCAAGAGATCCCTCCTTGAATACTCGCTCTCACTCTCTGGCATTGAGCACATCGGTCAAGAGACGCTGCCTTGACAACTTTCGCTCTCCAATCATCACGAGTCTCAAGAGATACTTCCTTGAATGCTCGCTCTCCCTCTTCAGCTGCGTCCCGTACGAGACAAAATTCAAGAGAACTCTCCTTGAATATTCGCTCTCCGCTCACAAATAACTTCGTGCCGTACGAGAAGAAATTTAAGAGACACCTCCCTTAATGTTCGTTCTCCCTCTGTCCCGTTGCGTACTCCAATTTGAGAATTCAAGTGACATGGCCTTGAATATCATTATTTCCTAACGGCGTCCCAGCGTTACGCTCCGTCATGCGATCAACATTAATAACGGAACTGAATCATACCTAATTTTGCTGTATCCATTTGCTTGCGAAAGAAAGGCGTCAACTAAATAAAAGCAGTGTTAAATACAGAAATAGTCATGAAGTGAAATAATTAAATTATACATAAGTTAAAAAAATATTGTGAACAAATTTAATTTTAAATTAATGAAACCTAAGTGAACAATTAATAAATTTACATATTCTTAAGAAAATAAATTGAGTGAAGTGGAAATTTATTTAAATATATAGTTGCCCCTCTGTTGTCATAGTTTCCGAAATCAAATAAATTTCTGTGAGACGGACCCGCGGACACCGCTGACTGCAACCCCGGCCCGAAGGTTCGTCACAAGTTAACGTTTTCGAAGAAAGCCAATGCGACCTAGCGCATCATAGGGCCTTAGGTGGATGAGTTAAAATTTTCGGAGAAGGCCAATGCGACCTAGCGCATCTTAGGGCCTTGTATAGTTAAATGCTATTTATGTACAGACCACTGCGACATAGCGCATCATGGGGTCTTAGCATAATATACAAGTGTATACAATTGTATGGTGCATCATGTGGATGCAGATTACATGGCTGGGAGATTGTTTCTTCGGAGACGGGATGTCTGAATTGTATTTACCAATGATCGTGCCAACGGGTTGGGGTGAATTGTCAGTTTCTGCAGGTAGCTTTGCTTTATGTGCATGATTTCATCTTTAACCATAGGCAAATTAAGATCTTTATGAATATTTTCATTTCTTAAATACCATGGTGCTCCAGTGATCGTTCTAAGTATTTTGGACTGAGCCCTCTGTATTAGTTCGAGATTAGTTTTGCTTGTGCTACACCACAACTGGATGCCATAAGTCCATATTGGCTTTAGAATGCTACTATACAGGAGTACTTTGTACTCCAAGCTTAGTGCAGATCGATGGTTAATATGCCAGTGCATGCTATTTGCTTTTAGTCTTAAGTGTGTCCTTTTAGCTTCAATGTGCTTCCGCCATGTTAGTCGTCTGTCTAAATGAATACCAAGGTAAGTGACTTCATTTTATTGCGGAATTATAGTATTATTAAGAGTAACTGCCGGACATTTACCCATTCTTAATGTAAATGTGACATGTTTACACTTTTGCTCATTTACTTTTATTCGCCATTTCGACAACCACGTTTCTACAAGTTTCAAGTGTTCACCTAAGTCTCTAGATGCTTTTATTAGGCATTTATTGCTGCAAAGGATAGCAGTATCATCAGCAAATGTTGACGTAGTTAAACCAGGATTCGTTGGCATGTCTGAGGTAAACAGGACATAAAGAATGGGCCCAAGAACGCTTCCTTGAGGAACACTCGCTTCAATTACATTGTCTTTCGTTATAATCTCTAATTTGTACACAAGACCTTCATGCCATACTCTATCAAATGCCTGAGCAACATCAAGAAAAATTGCTGAGCAGTATTCTCGAATCTCAAAGGCTTTTCTTATCACATTAGTTATACGATTCACCTGTTCTATGGTTCCATGGTTTTTGCGGAAGCCAAATTGATGGGATGGTATAATGTTACGATCAATTAAATGTGTTAGTTTTGATAGTAGCAATTTCTCGAAAAGTTTGGAAAGGCACGGAAGTAGACTTATAGGTCTGTAGGAGGAAGGTAATGTTTTGTCCTTTCCAGGCTTTGGTATCATTTTAATGAGTGATTTTTTCCACGCCATCGGAAAGAATCCAGTTCGAAAAATCGCATTAAATAGTAGTGTGATAAACTCAACCGCTGTACTTGGTAGTTAGATAATCATTTGATCTTATAACTGATCATACCCAGGACTTTTTTTTGGATTTAGGTCGTTTCGTATGATATTTTTAACCTCATCACGGTTTAAAACAACTGGCACCGTTCTATAACTTGAAAGGTTAGTTAAGGAAGGAATTACAAATCCCTGAGTAGGTGGATTTGGTTTGAAAACCTGGCTCAAGTATTTAGCAAATGCTTTGGCTTTTTCTTCTTCGCTGCGTGCCCAGTTACCATCTGGACTTCTGATTGGCGATTTGCCCTCTACAGGTAAATTTATCTTCTTGTTTGCCTTCCACAGTGAGAACTTTGTTGTACACATAGGTGATAATCTTTTCACAAAGTTACTTAGGTTTTAGTCATCTTCCAGCTTTAGGGCCTCCTTAAGTTTTCTCAGCGAGTCTTTGCTTTGCAAAAGGGGATCTATGTGCTTGCCATTCTCTTCTCAGTCGAAACTTGTCTGTTACGAGCTTTTCTATGTAGCTATTATTTAATGCTGCCATTTTTGTATCAGTAAAATTCTTAGGAGTAGAATGTTCAGCCGCTGATGTCACCATTGAATTAAAAATTTGTACAAAGTCTTCGATATCCCCCTCAGACTCTATTTTTGGGTTTGTATGGATATGACTGCTGATATACTTTTTATATTTAAGCCAATTCGTTTTATGTGTGGTTAGTCGGGTGGGAAACTCAGCTAGTATTGGCTTATTTGGTACGCAGAAGGTTACAGGAGAGTGATCAGATGATAGATCGAAACTTGTTTTAGCTGAGATTAGATTTCTGCTTAAATTTTTTATGATAGTAAAGTTTACAAGGTCTGGTATTTTTGTATTATCTGTCGGCCAGAAGGTAGGTTTACCTGGTGATACGATATCGTATTTATTTTGTCGGTTAAGGATGGTATTGTATAGTTGTCTACCTTTTGGATTTACAAGACGTGAGTCCCAATGCGTTTGTTTAGCATTATAATCTCCAGCAGCCAAAAATCTGCCTCCTAGAGTGTCAAAGAAATCTTTAAATTGTTTCTCAGTTACCGTAAATCGTGGCGGACAGTATACATCAGACAGTGTTAAAGTTCCTCCGTTGCATTTTACGCATATTGAGGTAGCTTGCAGATAGCTTTTCGAATATGTTTCTAAGGCATGCTGTTATGTTCGGTTTCTTATAAGAACTGCAGTTCCTCCATGAGCCTTGCCATCTGGATGGTTTGTCTTATATAGTGTGTAACCTGTTATGCCGAAATTATATTTGCTTGTAAGATGAGTTTCAGCAAGAAGCATGACATCAATTTCTTGATTTATTAAGAAAGTTGTGATTTAGTATTTATGTTGGCTAACGCCGTTTGCATTCCATAAACAAATATTTAAAGAACTCATTTTTGAGCCAATAAAACTTGCAACATTTGATTTTGCGTTTTAATCATGTCTTGGAGCATACTTTGCATTGTAGACATAAATTGTGTCATACATTGCGTTAAGTTTAAAATCATAGCCTCCAGCCCTCCAGATGCTTGGGGTATGATTTGAGGTACTTGTTCTGTTCCTGATTTTAATGCATTTGCATAGGATATATTTTGAGTTACTTGGTTAGATACATTTGATGTAACATTATGTTGCTTAACAAAATTTTGGGGTACAATTTCAGGTTGGTTACGAGCTGCTTGCTTGCGTTTATTTAATCTATCTAGCAAGTCTTTGTACACAGGACAACCTCCATAATTCGCTGTGTGATTTCCTCTACAATTATTGCATTTTTTCGAATTTGGTTCATTTTTGTTACTTGTATACTGGGAGGAATGATGGAGATCCCCACAAGCTACACATACTGTGCGCAGTGTGCAATAGGACTTCGTGTGTCCGTATTCCTGACAATTTGCACATTGCACTCTGCGACCACTGCGCTTATGTGGTTCCTCTACTGAGATTATACGGTGCAGTAAGTATTTCAGCTCATAGATAGGATGAGTTTCGTTTTTTTTAAATTGGTTGAATTAGGGTCTAATTCGATTTTGAACATTGGTTGCGGAATTTTGTTTTTATTTATTATGTTGATCACAACTTTTACACCGAACCCTTTTTCTTCCAATGCTTCTTTAATTTCATTAGAATCTACACTAGATTCTATGCCTTTAATGACCACTACTAGGCCTTTGCTACTTTTGAGCTGATGTGTGTAGTAGTTTTTATTATTATCATTTAGAAATTTAGAAATAATACGGTAATTATTCTCAGTGTAGATTTGTAATTTGAAAATTATTACTCCCGATAAGTCGCTCAACTCATTTGAGCTACGCTCGCGCAAGTAGATTGGGGGCGGTTTGGTGCTATTAGCACAAGGATAATGGAGCAAACCTGTTATTTTTTAAGGGATCAGATGGTTCATCAGAATTTATTTTTGTCATTTTAGGAACATTACCTTTGTTCGCGTTTTGTGGGCTTAATTTCCGTTTAACTAGCATGTAGCGATCCATACCAGTCTGTACTGCCGGTCCTTTTGTCCTACTTACCAATGCGGTTCGCTCACTTGTTGACATACTTACAGATGGCTTCGTGGCGGGTTGTTCTTCATCCGAAGGTATTGCTCCAATCTTTTGTTGGCTTTGAGATTGATGTTGTTTTTGGGATTGCGGCTGTTTTGACTGTTGGATATATTTTTGCTGCTGATATCCGAGTTGGTCGAGTTGCGAGCCATGTTGCAGATTTAATTTTTCGTTGGAGATATAATCCCCAAAAATATTTTGGGTGTTTTGTCTTTTCGGGGTAATGTCACCACACCCTTGTGTTGTTGGGATAGCGGGAGAAACACATTGCGCGCTCCACGACAAAGGACTTCGATCTCTCTTTTGTTTTTGTTTCGGCAGCCAACATCGTTTTGTTAACTGCTGGTTTTTTCGCGGACAAAATATTTGTTGTTCTTAGTGTTTGAACTTGTGTAGTTGTTGTAGTTGCCTTCGAGTCACGTCTCTCTCGAGCTGGAGATCTCTCCACTGGCATTGTTGGTGTTTTTTGTTATTATTGATTTTTATTTTTGTTTGTTTTGATATTTATTTTTTTAACTTTTAATTGTTTTGTGCCTTTGGCAGTTTTCTTAAACAAACCAAAACGATCACAATGATTTTGAGCGTCTTTTTCGCTATTTTATGGATTAAAAAAATACTGTAACACTAGTAAAAACGATTCGGGCACGGGACTAATAAAAAACCCGTCCACTTTTGAATCGTTGTGGTTTTAATTTCCTCAACCCATTTTTCATTTCACCTCCCTTAACCTCTTCGATGTAATGAATTACGTCCTCTGCAACAAGGATGGTCCTCTTCCTGACTTCGACTCCTCGGAGATGGTCAGAGGCTGTATGGTAATTAGATGTGGGAACGTGTTTTCCAAGGAATTCCTTGAAAAAAAGCACTGCCAAGCTCGGCAATGTCTGGAAGGATTTGAGCATCAAAGCCATTCCAGTCAAGGACATTCCAAGGCAACCGCGTGCTCGTATCTGGTTGCCCAAAATGAAGTTGGATAACGCGAAGCTGATCGCGTACCTAAAACTGTACAACCCAGAGGTTCCGATGGATGAATAGTTTGTCATCCGAGCTAAGGAACCTCACAAACTCAGCATGTCCTTCCTTTTGTCGATCAGCGAGGAAAGCTTTGCCCCGCTGGAAAGCTTGGACGACAACATCGTCAAGAATGCCACAACAACCTGATGCTGAATTCCGTGCAGATTAATCTGCAGCACTCGAAATGTGCTACAGAGAATCTGATTGTCTTCCTCAGGGAGGGAGGCATAGATATCGGCATTATCCTGGGTGAACAGTAGTAGCATCAAGGGTTTCACGGATAGCAACTATCTACTATACTACAAGAAAGATGCAGGTAAACCTAGATCTTGTATTATTATTAAAAAACACATTAAAGCATTTCTTTGCAGCAGTTCCAGTTCCGCTGATCTGATAGTTGTCAGGATCGAACTAGACGGCGCATGACCTGCCTGCTCCATCAGACGAAGTGAGTAGGCTTGGCCAAAACCTGTGCAGGAATGAAACCTTAATTTTAGGTTGCGACGCCAATGCCAGACATACGCTTTGGGGTAGTAGCGAAATAAATGAAAGAGGTGAGTCACTTTTTGATTTTATTACACAAACTAAATTAGACATTTGTAACCGGGGAAATTCTCCCACCTTTATCTTTCCGAGTACGGATGATTTCATAGGATGGGAGGAAGTTCTCGATATCACACCTACTATTGGTGAACATGCCCGCAGATTGGGAATTCCCTATAATGTCCACTGTCGTAGCTGCAAAAACACCAGTGAACCAGAGACACTGAGTCACTTCATCTGCGACTGCCCGGTTTAGCCAGAGTCAGGCTTCGTACACTCCACTCCGCCTTTCCAACCTCATTAGAAGTCTTATCTGACTACCCACTAATGAACATTTAAAAATTCCTCAACAATACAGGATGGTTCCAGCATTGATCCCTCCCCGCCCCTTCAGGAGATCGTGGTAACAAAACGGCATTAATTATGCTACTTATACTAGTGGAGTTCCACTAGTTTTCTCGCAACTTATACTACTATGAGTGCAGCAAAACAAGATTTAATATACAGGTTCAGGGATCGAAAATGATCTGCTTTAGATAAAGAAGGCAGGTTTAGACAATTCAATATATGAAATTGTTACAGAAAAAGTTTTATGGCACTGTAAAGCAAAAAATGCAGGTAAAACTGCAATTAAAAGCTAGTTTTTGTTAAAAAAAAATTGGTACATCATGCTCTTTCGCTGGCTTTGTTTGTGAACATATGTTAACTCTCGGATTGCAATAAACCCTTAATGGTACTATTATGAAATGTAATTAAACATCACTCTATTTTTTCATTTTTCAAACTCATGAGTTTTGCTTTTCGAGTTACTTTTTGAAAGACACTTTCGAAACGAAAGCAAAAATGTATGTGACTACAACGAAATTTCGGTTCCTCAGTTTTCGTTTTGCATAATTCCTTGTTTTGAACAAACAACTTTAACCTCTATCAAAAATTAATTTGAAATGTGTTTCGTTTGTTTTCTTTTTTTCATAATAGAAATTTTTAATTCTGATAAATATCTACTTGCTTATTTCTACTTTGAATTTCAATTATAATTACTGTTGAATTTTCATTAACTTAATATGTAATTCGGTTATTTTAAAGGGCATACAAAAATGAACTTACACCACTATGGCTTTAACAGTATCATATGAGGCGATTAAAGTCATAGTGGTGTAAGTCACATTTTCATTATTTTGAGATATACAGACTTTTATTAAAACTGTCATAATCAATTCTATGGTAATTATATTTAAACTATTATAATTGTAGTATTTTCACAAAACTTTATAGCAACTCAAATGATATTTGATTCAACGGTATGTAAATAAGAACTCATTTAATTTACTCCCAAATTTAAAAAAAAAAAAAAATATTAAAACTAAATACTATAAGAAATATATTAATTCTATGAAACCAAGTGATTTTGCAAAGTATACTTCTGCATTCTATTCATTCATTCTATTCATTCTATACATTCTATTGTTTTAAGCCCAGATATGTGCTTATATATGCATATGCTACAATTGAAACCTGCCTATGATTATGCTCTCTAAGTGGACACGGAGTAGCTTTGAATCATGATGTTTCGCATAGAACTTTGTTTCGGATTTGCGTGTTAGCAAATGTTTCGGATGTAATATTGGCCGTTCGCAGTTACTGTATTGTTAACTTTAAGCTCAACTCTTGAGCCAATTTTTTATCCTACCCTTCTTTGTTTTGTTCAGCACCGGCTTTGAGTATAAGAGTGGAGCTAATTTTTAATTCTTCCTTTTTTCTGTTCTTTCATCCCGGCTGTGCGTGCTTATGGACATAAATCGTTCTTATCCGCATGAATAGCATATGTTTGGTTCTACGATTACCATTATCTACTCACTGATTGTTTATTTGATGTCAGCTTTGAAATTGCATGATCAGCAACTGCAGCTACATTTTATTGAATCAGCGCCGGCTTTGACTTGTCTTCAGATTAGGATATAAATTTTGGCTCAATCTTTATCTTAATTCTAGCTGTGTGTGCTCACAAATCTTAAGAACTTTCAGTTTTAGCCTATAATTATTATAACTTATATTGTTAATTTTATATTTTGTTGTTAGTTTCGTTTCCTATTATGAATTTTATATTATTATGAATTGTATATTATATTTGTTGACTGCTATAAAGTCTATGAGCTTAGCAGTATTATTATTAAATAAATAAATAAAAACTGTTTGTCGTACAGCACTGGGACTTAAGATGAAATCATATGATATCTATTCGGCATCTTCAGCGATTGAGAGAAAATGAAGAAGATGAAAACCGAATGCATATAAATTTTGATGAGAAGAACACTTAGTAAAAGCGGAAATATTTTCACAATACCTGATCAGGAGTACGTTTTTTTCTTTATGCTTCCGATTGTTCACTATACAATTGAAGGTGATGAATATAATTGTATGCCAATTCAATTGGCTTTATTTTGGAAAATATTAATGTATCGCTTGAAATTCAACTTCCTACTGTTGGCTACGAAAAATTTTAAAATTTATCAGATTATTTAGTACTTTCTGAATAAAAATAAAAATGTATTAAAACCATTCTCGATGACATTGCACCTAAAACGAAAGCAAAAATGTATGTGACTGAAACGAAATTTCGTTTTATCAATTTTCATTCTGCATAATACCTCGTTTAGAACAAAAAATCTTTTTCATCTCTCAAAAATTCATTTGAGAGGTGTTCCGTTTGTTTTCGTTTTATCATAATAACAATTTTAGTCTCACTCAAAACGAAACGCAGGAAAACGAAAGGTTTATAATAAGGCTGTAAGACTTATTAATCTCCTTCCTTATATCCAGAAGAATAATGTTAAATGCATCTTTTATTTTAAAACTTGATTATTAGAAAAAAAACCAAATGAGTTCAAAAGGAATCTTTCTCATGTAAGGAAGGGTTATAATTTCACAATGCTGTAGATGTAATTGTGTTCGCTGTGTTGTATTAACTACTGCGGAAAAAGAGTTCGTTTGTGTTCAAGTGTATTTTATTGTTATAAATACCTTCAAAAATTTTAGATGTTTTAAAATCATGGCTATGAATATGATTTCCATTAAATAAATTTAATCCTTGAATGTTTGGATATAAAGGAGTGTGGTAGTGTCCGTTGCATATCATCACAGCATCAAAATAATGTGTTTTAACACAATTTGTTATCAAATTTTTTATTATAATCTGAAAGTATGTCAATGCAGTTATTTGTATTATATAAATTCAAAATGTATATGGTATTATTTACTTACCTCCCACCTTTTGTCCTTAGGCTGTATTCGTATCACATAATGATAAAATTTAATATAATCATTTAATTTAAAATGGTTTGCGTATTCTTCAAGGAAATTGTGCAAGTGTCTGGACTGTATATATGATTTGCATTGTTCTGCTATTTCAAAGTCAGGATATCCCATTATTTCCTTAGGTAAATTAGTGCTAAAATACACGATCAATTTGTAAATTTATTGTTAATATAAATTAATAAATAAGAATCCGGTTTCCAAAGAAACCACTATTTTAAAGTAAAATTTGTCAAACACATCATATATTTTTAAACGAAAATTTTCAAATGATGTAATTGCGTAACATAAAGGGTATTTCAATAAGAGCGCTACAAAAGTTTTTTTAAATAAAACGAAAACGGTTTTGGATATCAATGAATTCTTTATTTCTGTGAAAGTACATTCAATGCCATTATGTATGGAACTCGACTTCTTTTGCATGCCCACGGGCACGCTTTGGCCCAATTTTCAACGGTTTTCAAGCATAAATCGGCCGATACTGCTGCAATTTCACGTTCGATATTCGTACGAAGTTCATTAATCGTCGCTGGCTTGTTGGCATAGACCATAGACTTGACGTAGCCCCACAAAAAATAGTCTAACGGCGTCAAATCGAACGACCGAGGTGTTTAATCGAATGGGTCATTTCGTGAGATAACACGTCTACCAAACATATTTTCATTAAATTGATTGTGACATTCGCTGTGTTCTTGTGGCGCCGTCCTGTTGGAACCACATGTCCTCAAAGTCCATATCATCCAATTGTGGCCAAAAATATTCGGTTATCATTGAACGGTAGCTATTCCCATTCACAGTAACGTGCCGGTCTTGATCATCACTGAAGAAGTATGGCCCAATGACGCCGCCGGCCCATAAACCGCACCAACTTGATTTTGTAAGGATGTCGGCCAAGATCTTTTCGCAAAATTCGCTACAACGACGTCACAGAGATGCCCAGCGCTTGAGAACGACGTGTGCCTCAGCGGCAGCAATATTCTAGACACTACAGGCACTTCTTTGTCTCTCTAGCACTGGAACATTTTGTACTGTGCCTGTGAATTAAAATTTTTCCATTAGACGCTCAATTGTTGATCAGGTAGGACGATTATGACGACCATAAATTGGACGTTGCGCTCTTAAAGTTGAGGCCACTGACTCCAAAATTCGGTAGTAAATTATAATAAATTCGACTCGTTGTTGGCTCGTATATCTTTCAATGATGAAATGGCAAACCTTACTGAAGAGAAATGTCAAGAGAGCGGGAAAAAATATGGCGTCGTTTGCTGTTTTTATCGGTCTACTTTTGTAGCGTCCCTTTTGAAAAAACCTTTATATGAAGAAAATTACTTAAAATAATTCAGCAAGCAAATAAAATCATATATATTTTTAAATAACAATAATTTTTACGTATGACAATTAAAACTACAAAAAATAGCATTAAATATACGAGTACACCTGTTTTTATTTATTTTTTTTTCGAAAATATTATACTTTAGAGCAATAGTTGAACGACGGCTTTGAATCTAATATACCCTCCGACATTTCAGTGACACCAAACAATGTGGTTCTTTTAGCAAATAAAGGTTTTACTTATCATATTACGCCCATTTTTGGTTAGTAGTAGTTATGTGTTACTATAAAAGTGTTAAATACCGCACTTGCACTGGTTATTTAGACGGTAATATTTATAATAATTTTTTATCCACATAAAAAGAGGGAGTTTGTATAGGAGGTGATCGTGGATCTTATTCGATAACGACCCTTGCGAAGAAGATAGCAGAAGGCACTCATTATTCTTAGCAAGTTTGCAAAGAATGAGGCTGTCGGTATCTTTGACAAGCAAGACTAGGAGGACAATCGCACAACTCTGTGGTTCTGATGGATGAATGGTTTGTCATCTGAGCTGAGGATCCACACAAACTCAGAATATCTTTCTTTCGATCAGCGGAGAGAGCCTTGGCCCGCTGGAAAAGGTTGGACAATAAATTGAAGTTTGATGTCAGTCATGCCAAACTCAAAATCTTCCATGGCAGTGCGGAGGACCCTGACGAGGTTGAAAGTAAGCTCCTCGAAGAACATAACAGCGGCAAAGACGTCACTATGTAAACCGATAACCTTAGTTTACTTATTGGTTGACATATGTAACTAAATAAATAGAGCAAACGCTACGCTAGGTATAATACACTGTTCTATTATCGCTGGGTAGTTTTAGTACATAAAATATGCGCATGGTGGAATTGTTATTGCAAAATGTTAGTAAGTTAAATAATTATAAATATAAGTACTTTGGAAAATAGAGAATAACGACGATTTGCCGCGAACATTTTGGTTACCCCGTGCAAGTGAGCTCAAGTGAAAAAAGCGCAATAGAAGCACAGAAAAAATTCAATTAAAAGAAGAGTCAAATATGCTCTTTAGAATTACTGTACAGATTATATACAGCAACTAGTATTTCTCTCGATGAAAATCTAAAAGGTCTAACATTAACGGTTATATACTGTCCACCCAGACACAAAATAAGCAAATAGCAACTTTAGAAATTTTTCAACTCTCTTGGACAAACATTTCTCGCTGCTGGTGATTATAACGCCAAACATACATATTAGGGCTCTCGTCTTATAAAGGGTTTTTCAAAAGGGACGCCACAAAAGTAGACCGATAGGGACGACGCAATATTTTTTCCCGCTTTCTTGACATTTCTCTTCAGTAAGGTTTGCCATTTCATAATGGAAAGATATGCAAGCCAACAACGAGTCGAATTTATTAAAATTTACTACCGAATTTCAGAGTCAGTGGCCTCAACTTTAAGAGCGCTACGTCCAATTTATGGTCGTCATAATCGTCCTTCCAGATCAACAATTGAGCGTGTAGTGGACAAATTTGAATCCAAAGGCACAGTACAAAATGTTCCCGTGCCAGTGAGACAAAGAAGTGCCTGTATTGTCGAGATTATTGCTGCCGCTGAGGCTTCAGTTCAAGAAATCCCAAATGTTTCTCTCACACGTCGTTCTCAAGAGTTGGGCATCTCTGTGACGGCGTTGTGGCGAATTTTGCGAAAGATCTTGGCCTACATCCTTACTAGATCAAATTGACGCAAGAACTGAAGCCGCTTGACCACCAGAAGCGTCGTATGTTTGTGAATTGGGCTGAGCAACAACTTGAAAATGATTCGGATTTTCATCGAAAAATCATCTTCAGCGAAGAGGCTCATTTCTATCTGAATGGCTTCGTCAATAAGCAAAATATGCGTTATTGGTCAGGCAGCAATCCACACGCATTCTATGGGTCATCATTGCATCCCGAAAAAAATACGGTTTGTTTCGGTTTAAGGGCCGGCGGCGTCATTGGGCCGTGATGGCAGTGATGATCAAGACCGGCACGTTACTGTGAATGGGAATCGCTACCGTTCAATGATAACCGAATATTTTTGGCCCCAATTGGATGATATGGACTTGGAGGACATGTGGTTCCAACAGGACGTCGCCACAAGCCACACAGCGAATGTCACAATCAATTTATTGGAAACCATGTTTGGTAGACGTGTTATCTCTCGAAATAGCCCAGTCGATTGGCCGCCTCGGTCGTGCGATTTGACGCCGTTAGACTATTTCCTTTGGAGCTACGTCAAGTCTATGGTCTATGTCAACAAGCCAGCGACGATTGATGAACTTCATACGAATATCGAACGTGAAATTGCAGCAGTATAGGCCGATTTATGCTTCCATACATAATGGCATTGAATGTACTTTCACAGGAATAAAGAATTTCATTGATATCCAAAACCATTTTTCATTTAAAAAGACTTTTATAGCGCTCTTAGTGAAAAACCCTTTATTAACAGTATATTAGCTCACAGATAAACCGTAATGTGTCATTTAAAATGAACGACCAATTAAAAAAAAGATCTTCGCGACATTACCCGAAATCTTCAAAAGCATTTAAAATGGAAATATCAAAGAGACTTTCAACAATTCGTTGAACAGTTCACAACAATAATGTCAAAGTGCAGGCGCATTAGTATGTGCGAACATACATTTGAAGTACAAGTCCCTTTTCTATATTTAGAATAGATAAGGAAAGCGATCGCTAGGTTGAGTTTCTGTTAGAGTAGAAGTACATGACGGGACCAAGTGTCACGTAATGCAGTTTATGTTATAAGTTATGTGCGGCGTAAATTTAGTGTTAACGCCGAGGATTGGTTTTTAAGATATCCCACGACGGCAGCTTGTTATTGTCGTATTTAAAAAATTATATATAAAGGGCTTCAGTTCTGAAGCCGTCGAGTTGATAGAAAACTGCCGTCGAGGCAAGTGTGTGATTTCTTTGTCTGTGGTATTTGATAGTAATACTTTACTCATGTTAATAAATTTTATTTCTGATTGAGTGCGTTCAGAAAATTATTAATAAAATCAGTATCATACAAATACTCAACTAGTAAAGTCTACTGGATTTTACATAGGTTATACCGTAAATATATTTTATTGTTGATTGAGTGCAAAGCATTCGTCAGCACATAAATTATATATTAAAAGATTATATATTATATACGTTTTAAATATACTATGTTATTGTCTGAGTGCAAAGCATTCGTCAATATATGAGCTATATTTACAAATTTGTATGCGAGTTAATATATTTTAGTACTGATCAAGTGCAAAGCATTTCTCAGAATATAAAATATATGTATATTTTATTCTCTCATGCAGACGGTAGCGTGCGAAGGCTGAACCAGGTAGTACGGGTCAACGTGTGGTTAGGTGTCAAAGAGTGCATTTGCACTCGAGCACTCGACCGTGTTATCGGTCCAGAATTAGAGCCATACTCTTTCGCTTACCTTGACGACATCGTCGTGACCGGCTCGGATCAATTCAGGAAAATGTAAGTTTTTTAAAACGAAATTTAAATATTTAGGTCATGTTGCCAGCGGCACAGTGATAGACAGTCGAGATTTAACCCCCCAGACAACGTGCGTAAAATAAGACGATTCCTCGGCATTGCCTCATGGTACCGTCGTTTTGTACCCGACTTCGCCATCATTTCTCAATCGTTGACAGCCATGTTGAAGAAAGGCAAACATTGGAAATGGGGTGAGGAGCAGCAGGCGGCGTTTGACACACTTAAACAAAAATTAATTTCCGCACCAGTACTGGCATACCCTGACTTTACAAAATGTTTTACGTTCCAGACTGACGCCAGCGATTTCGGGTTAGGTGCGGTGCTTACCCAAGACATTCACGGAGAAGAACGGATAATTGCCTATGCAAGTCGACATTTAAACAAAGCGGAAAGGAATTACTCGCCAACGGAAAAAGAGTGTTTAGCCATTGTGTAAAGCTTTCGCAAGATTCGACCCTACCTTGAAGGCTATCATTTCATCGTAATTACCGACTCTAGTAGATTAATTCGATCGAAAGTCCTACCAGTCGTATAGCGCGCTGGGCGTTGAAGTTACAACAACATAAGTTCACCGTTAAATATCGAAAAGGTTAGCACAATGTTGTGGCATATGCACTTTCGCGTCAACCGCGAGATACGTTTCAACTAGCTAGCGTATCGAAAAACGAAAATATCATTTGTTCTTGGTTAAGTGAAAAGCTGGACGAAGTTCGCAAATACCCCGAAAAATATCCAGATTATACAGACATTAACGGACAACTTTAGCGGCATCTTCCACAACACGTTGGTGATGAAGCCACTACGGAATCGAGTGATCAAAGAGAACCACGACAGTTTTAACGCCGGTCACTTAGGTATTCGAAAGACAATATTGAGAATCACAAACAGATACTTTTGTTCAGGAATGTTTCGTGACATCAGTCGGTCCGTACGTATTGTACAAAATAACTAATCTTTTCTTTCTTTTGCAGACTTTCCGCCGACTGTCGTGATGAGCGACGGCGATGAAGATGTTGTGTGTAAAGAACGTACAACCACTTTATCCATCGTCAAGGAAAGCATGATTTCCACGCAAATGAATCCACAAGCTTAGTCAGTTTCCCCACGCACTTCGAGATCACCAGGTCGACGCCTTATGACAAATGTTGGACCAAGCGGAACAGGCTTTCAAAACAATCCAACCAATTTCGACTAAACGACGTCACCATCTGATATGCTTTCGGGTAACCAAACGCATTCCCTCGAGGCGTTGGTTTTACGTCTAGAGATTGCCGAACATAAATTTCCGGTGGTTGAGACACCAAGCGTCGACGAGAACTTTGCGATAACAACCGGGAAGAACACCGATGAAGGAAAACCCAGCACGTAGAAATGGAAGACTGTCAGTACACAAAGCGAAGCAGTAACGTCATCGCCGATAGACACATTTCCACCTTACAATGTCGACTCATCTGTCCCAAGTAATGGAGTTACCATCATCACAAACTCCGTCCACAACCTACAAGCTTGGTAGAAATTAACGTTGATCTTCCAAACAAAGAAAATGTTTGGAAGCCAGAGGCAGTTTAAGGCGACGAATTGGCCGAATATCATGAAAATAAAAGCTCCGAAGGGACTCCACCTGATAGTCCGGATACAATCTGCAGTACCGACACAGCTGATAGTGGCGTAAATTATTCCAAAGCTCCCAAAAGAAGCCCTACCTCTAGTCAATTTGACGTATTATTTGAACAACTAGAACAACAATTAGCCGAGAGTGACGATGATTCCGAAAACGAAAAGGATGTGGAGAATGATAAAAAAGAGGGAGATGTGACCTCTAGCCCTGATAACGTCGCGATTATAACATTTCCACGGCGTTTGCCGTCATATTATTCACCAGGCAATATGTAATTCAACAAGATTGAAGTCGAGCTCCAAAGCCAGAGAACTCCACCGGCGAAAATTGACGAACAGAGCCGTGAATCTAATGGTCACGATACCCGCAAATGAGCAACAGAGATCAGCGGCAATTAAGAGGATTAGACAGGAGGAGATTGGTGATGTAACATTAAAGGATATTGGTCCGATGTCATCACCCACAACATCAACACAAACGAATACGGACTTAGTGGCACACAATCCGATGAAACACAGGTTGGAGGAGATTGTGAGCATCGTGTATCAAAACTCCGAAACGCAAGGCTCTCTTTTTACACATTATGAGAGTATCGTCCGAATTTCTCGGTTTGTGCCTCAGAATACCGCTACCACGATGCTTTCGGCGGCCACTAGCAATACAAGTAACAATGTAGACCAACCCTCAGTAGTAGTAGCAACGAGGACTCGGAAGATGAACTTAACGTAAGCCACAATTTTTTGTCAGTTCGTCTGAATATAAGGCTAGTTGCTGTCCGACCGCCACAAAGAATTTTGTCACCAACATTTCGTCTGTATTCGACCATACGAGCTAGACCCTGTGAGAAACATAGTCGAATGATGCACAGGAACGAGAAAGCAATCGACAATCGATCTCCACGACGCTCCAACGGGTCTATGCGGCACATAAGGCCACCACCTAAGCGCTTAAAGACGCCTACACCGTCCACGCGACGATACGAACGCCCTCTGTTGCATACGAGGCTACCAACACAGCGCACTGCGACTCTGGTGGAGCGCCAATCTTGACCGGTGTCGCTACAAGTTCAGGGCTCGCCAACACGTCTTCAGACACAATCTGGAGACGATTTTTCCAACCCAAGGCAATCAGCAATGAGAACGCGACATGCGCAAGTACCGACACGACGTTCGGGAATAGCGGAATGGGACGCAATCTCACCTCGGTCGCAACTGTTTCCACATTCACCACGCCGGAAGTCGACATCGCCGAGCCCGTTAGCAGCTGCTCGCGGACCACGCCGAAGTTCACATTTAAAGATGTCGAGCCCGTTAGCATCCGCTCATGCCCAACAACACCGAGCCAAAACACCTGTAGAAGACGACGACACAGAGCGCTCAGCTATTTCCATGTGCACGACGTCGGAGGTCGACTGCGAAGACACCGAGCCCAACAACGCTTTATCTTATATTTTGTATTTTATACAATTATTAATTCAACTGAATTATTGTTTTTAATTATTATTTTATAATTATATAAAAAACATGATTGTAGAACTAAGGGAAAATTTTTTAATAAATAAGAAATAGTTAAGAGTTTCAACATGGTTATTTTAATCGTTCATTAATTAAATAAATAAAATAGATCCAAGATGTCTACCTTGAGAGACACCTGAATCAACATTTATATCTTCTGAATTTTTGAAAATTTGCTTTCGTTTTAGATTAGTCAAATATAATTTAATCCAATTCAACAGCAAAAATGGAAATCCAAGAATATCTAACTTATAAATAATTCATGATTAACTTTGTTTAAGCCAACTGCTTTTAACTTAAAATTTAGTAAGTTTTGTTCAATTTTAAATGGCATCATTGTTATATAAAAAAACTATCGTTAAGTTGTTGTTGGTACCATTGTTGTAAATTTGCCGTTTTTTTTCTTACTCGATTTTTTAACCTCAGAGCCAACAGTCACTGTGTGAATTGGTAATATTTTTATATAAATAAAAACAACAATAATTTTCTGCCCCCAACAATCTTTGGTTTTTTTTTTCTTTTCGTTTTTTTTTTAATTCTTTGGAACTTCGTCTGCAACGAGCATTAACATTTTCGAGCTGTTTTTCTACTCTAGTTTGGATCATCTTCACATGGAAGCCTTCCCCCTCAAAAGCAATACTCGATTTTTTATTGGTGCTTCGAGCTGGAGACAAAGAAAAGATCGCTATTTTTATCAAACGGAAGATTATAATTTTTTTTTGGATTTTTAGTCTTTTTTATAAACAAGGTGCGTTACATTTTAAATTTTTTGTGACTTAGTGCGCTAGATTTGGTTTTTCATAAAAACATCCCGCATAATTATTCGCGCCTTCTTTTTAATTTTTATTTTTCAAGCCTTTCATTTTTTTCAGACAGTGCTAATTTTCAATCATCGTCTCTTCCTTTAAAATTGTATTCGTCTCATAATAATATATTAAATCGTCAAATATTCGTATCTTGCAATATCCCTCTCATCAAATTATTTTTGTAGTTTTCTTTTATTCTGTTTTTTGCTCGTTCGTTTTTTATTTCGAGCTCAGTTTGGTTAATTTTCGGTAAAAATCAAGTGAAAAGGCCGAATAAATATCGGCAAAAGTGAAAAACAAATTTAAAAACAATAAAAATAAAAATTGCAGTTCATAGAAGCCAGAGAAGAAGCTGTACAATTGAAAGCGCTATTGGACAGACGGCCCGCAGTTGCAGCAAAAATCAACCCCACCAGGCAATTTAAATTTAAAATTTTTGTGTAATATATGTATATTGTATATCATACATATCCAACCAGGCAATTTATATTTTGAATTTTTTTTGTTGTATATACAATATTTTGTATATTTTATACCATACTAGCAAATGCCCGGCATGCGTTGCAATGCCACTTAAAAAAAATGGTAGCAGAACTTCCCGGTACTTCTTGGTACTTCCCGGTACTTTTCGGTACTCCCGTTAGTTAGCGGAACTTCTCGGTATTCACCGTTGTAACGATTTTGAGTTATGGCTGTGAAATTATCGGCATACAAACTCAAAAACAAAATCCCAAATTTTTAAGAGCAATATTAGCAATGTAATCGTATATTTTCACGTAATTAATCAAATTGAGGGCGTAATAAGTGGGCGTGGACAATTTTGTATATCCTTTTATTCTTCCCGTTGCATCCCGTTACATGTTTTCTATTTAGCACATCAAGTTTCTGAGCAAATGGTGGTAGGCGTAACAATGATCCACCCTTTTTTGAAAGTGTGCGTTAAATTGATCCAACCTCGCCCATTTTTAAGGAAGTTATCGACAGTGCCAATACAAATTCAGATACCAAATTTTAGATTTTTAGGAGCAATATTAGCCACGTTATCGAATATTTTCTATTTTTTTCAAAATGGGCGTTAAATTGATCCAACCTCGGCCATTTTTGGGGAAGTTATTGACAGTGTCTATACAAACTCAAATACCAAATTTCAGATTTTTTGGAACAATATTAGCGAAATAATCGCATATTTTAACTTAATTTTACAAATTGTGGGCGTGGCAAAATTTTCTTTTCCTAAACCTAAGTTGGCGTGAGCACAATAACTTCCCAAAATTTTATCACAATCGGATGAATGGTTTAGACGCGCATAGGGGACATAGAAAGATAGAAAATTTCATTTTTATATATATAGATATACCCCACCTGGTAATATATATTTTGAAATTTTTTTGTTATACAGGGTGGCGCAAAATTAATCACCCTATTGGAAGATGCTCTCATTTTTGCAAATGGCCGCCAATGTCAAATCTGTTTTGACATTTGTTGACTAGACAGATACAGAATACAAGTGAATAAGCCATGGAGCGATACACTCCCCAAGAACGCGGAATAATTGTGTCTATTTTTTTGCGTAACAATTCGTCTGTGGTGTTGGCAAAAATCATAATGAGCGATGAGGCTCATTTTCACCTCAGCGGGTACGTAAACAAGCAAAATTATCGCTTCTGGGGAACCGAAAATCCGCGAGTAATGCACGAGAAACCATTACACCCGCTCAAAGTGACTGCGTGGTGCGCTGTTCACGCTGGAGGAGTCATCGGGCCGAACGCCGCGGGTCAAACGACAACAGTGGACGGTGCGCGCTATAGGGCAATGTTGACCGAGTTTTTTCTGCCCGAACTGGACGAATTAGGACTGGTGGACATGTGGTTCAACAGGACGGAGCAACAGCACAGACTGCACGAGCCACAACCGACATTCTGAAAGCCGCGTTTCCGGGTCGCTTAATTTCGCGTTTTGGCGATTTGCACTGGCCCGCCAGATGGCCCGATTCAACGGTCCCGGACTTCTTTTTATGGGGTTTTTTGAAGTCTCGTGTTTACATCAACAAGCCTGAGACCTTGGAAGCCCTCAAGGAAAATATCCGACACGAATGCGAGAATTTATCGCCCGAAACTCTCGCCGAAGTGATGGAAAATGCCATAAAACAAGCCCGTATGGCAATCAATTGTGACGGCGCCCATTTATCCGATATCATCTTCTCGACTTAACACAATTAATTCTAAAGGTCTAAATAAACATAATCAAGAAACAGAATCGAAGTTTTTTATGTAGAAAAAAAATAAGAGCCAAACAACATCGGATGACTTCTTTTGCGCCACCTTGTATATATTTTGTATATTAAATATAATCACTATCATTTTAAATTCTTTCTTGTGTTTTATGTTATATCCTTATTTCATCTAGGTGCTGCAAACAGGGTTGCCGCATTGTTTTTTCTCAATTTTGTTGATTATTGACGTTTTAGAGCATTTTAATATGAACTTTTTTTTACCAGTGAAAAATCAGTTAATTTTTTAATTTTTTTTTAATTAAATCAAATTTAAATTCAAAACGGAAATCGTCAATAATTTTAACCGCGCTGTCAACGCAATAGTTAGATTCAAAGAGCATTTTAATCTAGTTGCTCCATCTTGCCATTCTTTTGTCACTTTGGACATCCAAAAGAAGGAATTGGATGAACTCTGGATGGCGGTGAAGCTAACTTATAAGTAATGTTTACCAGTTGTGTAAAAAATACCTGGAGACGAGGGATCTGTCGAAGTAGAGCGAGTACATGCACCAAATTTTTTATTCTGCATATTTGACTTGTTGTGGTATGATGTCTAATTTTTCAACGTTGGCGTCTACGGTAGCTCATCATAATCAACCCCGCGCTCCTCCTAGTCATTCGGAGCGGCGAAAATTACAGGATTGTCGACGAGAATGCAGTAGTACCAGTTACTTTGGCACCTCCATCTGTTTAGGAACCTTCGGCTTCTTCGACTTTTTCTGCCCTTTTATCACCCTCAGTCATACAGGTACCCCCTCCGGTTTCTTTAACCCCACAGGTCCCCCTCCGGCTTCATTAACCTCTCAAGCCATGAATGAACCATTGACTGCTCTGACGTTTTTGGCAAGTATGTCTCTTCTGGCGTCGAAATTTTGTACGGTGATTACATTTCATGGCCAACATTTCGCTATATGTTTACGGTTATTTATGTTTTAAATTCACGATTATCGCCAGTCGAAAAGCTTTACCATTTAATCCAGAAGACTAGGGGAGAGGCGAAGAATATTGTAAAGAAGAAGGTTTTGCGTCAGACTGGAAAAATGTATCTGTTCGATACGAAAATAAGCGTATCTTGGTAAATAGCCAGCTGAAAATTCTCTTTAGCCTTTCGCCTATTTCTGTTGAAAGTGGAAGTGAAATAAAGAAGCTGCTTAGGGACATTAATAATAGTGTTTCGCCTTTAAAAAATCACAACGTTGATATAGATAATTGGGATGCTATTTTAGTTTATTTGTGTTCTACCCGATTACCTAGCATCATACTGTCACTTTGGGAGCATTCCATCGAAATGAGAACGCAGATTCCAGAGTGGACATATAGGAATTTTTTTTACTTGCAGATTCCAAACATTAGAACCGGTTCTGGATTAGAGGGCTAGTTTCTAAAACAATTGTTAAAAAGCCAACTCTTTCAAAACCGAATCAAGTTTCGAATGGAAGAGTTAATACTTGTCAAACTAATGTGTCTAATTTAATTTGTCGTCTTTGTTTATCAAAACAGCACACTTTAAAATCATGTCGTAAGTTTTTGGATTTAAGTCCTGTTGATCGTTTTGAACAGGTTAAAAAATTACAACTCTGTCTAAACTGTCTTGCACATTCTCACCAAGTAAAAGATAGCAGAAGTAGTTTTACTTGCTCTAATTGTAAGCAACGGCACCATACTCTTCTGCATCGTGGGTCTTTAGATACACCCCCTAGTTCGCAAACCCCTCTTAATGTATCTGAAGGCAGCAATTCTCGCACCACAACCTCTTTTCGTTCTAACACGCAAACTCACTCAGTGCAGGTGCATTCGGCTCCAGCTGAGGTTGAGAGCATTACATCAGCTTTTGTTTCCTCTACCAAAAGCGTTCTTTTAGGCACTGCAATATGATGAACATTTGTCACTTGGGGTACGTTTTTACAGCTAGAGCGTTGATTAACTCTGCCATGGAAGGGACTTTCATATCCGAGCGTCTGCAAAATATGCTCAAGCTTCCAGTTAAGCAGGTGAAGACATATAAGCAAACAACGATTTAAGCGGTCGTTACGTAGTATCACTTCCTTTTAAACCTCATTTTAATAAAAATGTTTGCTTAGGCCATTCACGTGGTATTGCTTTGAAACAGTTTTTAAAAAATGATAATAATCTTCTACGCAATCCAGTTTTTAAGACGCAATATGACCAAGTGGTGAATGAATATGTGCAACTTGAACATATGAGTCAGGTGCCTGCTCCCACTTTTAAACACGCACCAACCCATTTTTACTTACCACATCACGCTGTAATCAAGCCTGAAAGCACAACTATAAAAGTGCGTATTGTTTTTTTGGACGGATTCCACCATTGTTCTAGCTTGGTTGCAAAAACCACCATGTCACTGGACCACATTTGTTGTTTATCTAATTTCTAATATAATTGAAAATGTAGGAAATTCACATTGGTATCATGTCGATACAAACGAGAAACCAGCTGATTTAGTAAGCCGGGCATGACGTTGGTTTTGGCTCGGTAACGTTGATCAGATCCATGTTTTCGCGAAGAGATAGCATTGAAACCTCACTACATCCTAACTTCGTCATTTTCAACTCTAGTCGTCGAGCCAGCCTCTCCAAATCGTCAAAAGTTGAGCTGGTCCTTGCAGTGAATGTTTATTCGCAAATCATCCATAAGGGCGTAATTGGTGGATCTCTTAGTCAACCCCTAGGACAATGTACTATTTTCGGGTACATTTTTTCAGGGTCATACGCAGCCTAAATGCTCCATAATGTTTTATTTTATTTTTTCTAGTTACAGGCTATTTAGAACTAATTTTTTTTTGATTTTAGTGATTTGAATTTTTGCCGCAAGTCACAATAAGATGTAACCCACTAATCTGTATTTGAATTTGTATTTCAGACAGATTTTTTAAGCTAATTATATTCTTTAAATTTATTTTTTGATTTTTTTAAGCCAACTGCTTTTGTTTAAAAATTTAGTACATTTTGTTCAATTTTAAATGACTTCATTGTTATATAAAAAAAACTGTAGTTAAGTTGTTGTTGGTACCATTGATGTAAATTACACGTTTTTTTTTTTACTCGATTATTTTAACCGAAGAGCCAATAGTCGCTGTGTACATTGGTCATATTTTTATATAAATAAAAACAACAACAATTTTCTAACCCCAAAAATCTTTGGTTTTTTTTTTCTATTAATGCAATCAGCATTAACATTTTCCACCTATTTTTCTACTCTAGTTTGGATCATCTTCACTTGGAAGCCCCCCACAAAACTCGATTTTCTAAATGCTTTGATTTTAACAAAGCGTTTGTTAACCAACCAAACTATACCTAAAGCTGAGCGAAATTGAATTGAATGTCTCGGAAATTTGCTCGGCTGCTAAATTAGCATTAACATTGGTTATACGCCGTGATCTACCAAATTAATTGACCTAATATTACTTAAAAGTATCGCGCTTCACATGAGCTATTTACTGTCTTAATGCTCAATCTCGTTTGTTATGTATTTATTAAAAAACATGTTTTGAAATAAATTCAATTGAAATAAATTAAAACGGGCATTTAACAAAAAAACCTGCCGCCCGTTAGTTCGGTTAAACTCTCATCGTTGCTGTTGATGTTCGTATCCTGCTGCTGCTGTTTTGCTGTTGATGTTTGGTTGTTGCCGTTGCCTTGCTGTTGTCGTTCTTTCTGGATCTGTTAATCTTGTCCTACCTTGGACGTGGACTTGATTGCACTTTTTTCCGCTGCACTCATACTGGTTCAACTAGTTTTTTCTTTTTTCTGCGCCTCGGCATATCTGCGCACATGTGAACATCCACGAGGGAAACTATTCTCACAGTGAGTCTTGCCGCAACCACACAAGAACTTACAAATTAAACTACTTGCTAATTAAATGCAATTTAATACGAAACATGCACTTGTTTGCTGTTCTGTTTTTAATGAAAATATAAACAAACTGCAACAGCTGTTCTTGTTCTGTCAACTACTTACAATCCACAATTTGACTTTTATTCCACAAACTTATTTGTGTAGTAACCCAGTAGACCAAACAACAGGCAATCATTTTTTTTTCACATTAACTTGGATTATTTATCCTACCAAGAGGCCACCATCACCAAATCAACATTACATACCTCCTGTTATTAATACAGCGATCCACGATCTATCATTTTAATAATTTATATATACTATAAGGGTTCAATTAATAAAAAAAATCAAAATCAAATAATTATTTTGTCTACAAAAAGGCAGTGAATCTTAGAGCTGCTGACCTTGGCTCTGACAATAACGTTTTTATTCATGAGAGCATATCTGCAGATACGTACGAGTAATCGCAAAAAGCTTATTTTCAATGCGTTTACTTTGCGTGGATACGTTCATATCAGAGTACAGCAAGACATACGAATTAACAGTGTCGACGAACTCCAGCATTTTTCATGCACTCCTGGTCCTGAAGGCGGAAATTATTAAATCCCATGTGATGCTGTTTTCTTTTTAACCATTTTTTTTTATTTTGATCTATAATTTATTTTTATCATCATTGCCAACTTATATTTTATTTATTATCGTCACTCTTTTGTTTTCTCTCATTCGTAAATCTTTTTGTTTTCTTCTTATTGCTTACAGTTGTGATTTTGATATAATTTTCTATGTTGTTTGATAATAATACTGACTGGCGTTGATGTAACTCATAAAGTTATGATTGACATATATTGTAAAGTTAATTTAAATGTTAATATGTTGTGTGTGTCTAATGGTTCGGATGTAGAGTATATAAATGTGGAAATCTTTGACAGTAGAACTAAAGTTTTTCTACCTTGTGTTTATAATCCGCATCGTACATGTTGCTTGGATCCTCTGTTCAATTTATTGTCAAGCTGTGCTATCGACTATGATCACCTCATTTTGTGTGGCGATTTTAATATAAATCTCCTATCCAATAATAACCTATCCTACAAATTTCGTGACAGTATATCTGAAGTTGGTCTCAGTATTGTCAATTCCACTATGCCAACACGTCTTGCTAACAATGCAAGCCTAACCTTATTGGATATTTTCGTTGTTTCTGATAAATCATCCGTCCTGCTATTTGACCAAATATCATTTTTATCAGATCTTGATCTTATTTTCTGTACTTTGAATACAAAATTAAACCTAGTCGCTTTGAAAATACATTCTCTTTCCGATAATACTGATAAACTGGTCTGACATTTGGTCACTTAGTTCGGTTAATGATAAGTTACTTTTCTTTTTAGTGAATATAACAAACTTGTTTGAGATTCATGTTCCTTTACGTACTTGTCGTTTATTAAATAGTTCATGTCCTTGGTTTACCTATTCTGTCAAATTAGCTCTGAGAAAACGCAACAAAACTTATTCCAAATGGAAAAGAAATCCTACTTCTGCCAACTGGGAAGCTCATAGAAAAGCACGTAATGAAGCTAACTTTGTCGTAAAACTATTAAAACGGAAATTTTTCCTGTCAAAGTTAAGTCAAAAGCAACCATCTAAATAGCTCTGTAACAATTTGAAGCAGATTGGCATAAGCAGTAATGTCTCTGAGACCTTTAATATCGAACCCGATGAACTTAACAACCATTTACTTCCGATAACAAAGTGAAACAAAAACCATATTTAAAGAAATTGTATAAATTTACTGCTGCTAGTGAATTGGATGTTGCACTTAGTATTAACAAAATTATATCTAATGCGATTGGTGAAGATGGACTACCTTTAAAATTTATAAAATTAATTCTACCATATGTGTTAAGTCCTATAACTCAAATAATAAATTTTTGTTTAACCAGCTCTAGTTTTCCTGATATTTGGAAAATAGCAACAGTTATACCTATTGCAAAACTGGTCATTAGAATACCATACTCCTTAAGAGTAATTTGATTGGCAGGTCACAGAGAGACAGAATGGGTAATAACTTCTCAAATCTGAAGAATCTTACTTGTGGTGTGCCTATGGGTCCTGTACTCGGGTCACTCTTATTTACCATGTTCATCAATGATATATTCACTAAGTGTCACTATGTTACAATGCTTGAGTTAACGTACCAATAAATTATTTGTTGGTTTTGTCAAATTTTTTAAATAATTTATTTTTTGGTTATCAAATATCTGCAACGCTGCCTTTATAACAAAACAGCGCTGTCGATATTTTAAAGCAGCATAGCCACGCGCATCAGGTGCAGTTGGTATATGCTGTATAAGCAAAAAATGAATTGAAACAATAAGGTAAATAAATTCAATTTTCCTTAAGCTTATTCAGTAGTAATAAATAAGTTAAGAAAATAACACCTTCGTAGAAGTTTAAATTCCCAATAATAATAAAAATCTATATATTGTATATAAAAATGAATTATTCTTTCTTTCTTTCTATCTTTGTACCAAATGGACGTCTAAACCATTCATCCGATTTTGATGAAATTTTAGGGAGTTGCTGTGCTCACGCCAATTTAGGTTTTGGGCAAAGAAAATTTTGCCACGCCCACCTATTACGCCCACAATTTGTAAAACTAAGTTAAAATATTCGATTATTTCTCTAATATTGCTCCTAAAAATCTGAAATTTGGTTTTTGGTTTGTATTGCCACTGTCGATAACTTCCCCAAAAATGGGCGTGGTTAGATCAATTTAACGCACAAAGTACAAAATTTTCCACGCCCACTTATTACGCCCACAATTTTTTTAATTAAGTGAAAATATACAATGACATTGCTCCTAAAAATATGGGATTTTTTTTTCTGAGTTTGTATGTCGATAATTCCACAGCCGTAACTCAGAATCGCTACAACGGTGAGTACCGAGAAGTTCCGCTAACTAACGGGAGTACCGGGAAGTTCTGCTGTCATTTCTTTTTAAATGGCATTGCAACGCATGCCGGGCATTCGCTAGTAAAATATAAATAATAATAATAAACATAAAAAAAATATAATAAACATAATTAAAATATATTTACTTTAATGTAAAAAATTTCTTCATCTTTATACATATAAAAATGAATTCTTCTTTCTTTCTTTCTTTCTTTCTTTCTTTCTTTGTACCAAATAGGCGCCTAAACCATTCATCCGATTGAAAATTGGTAGCTGAGTTTGTATTGGCACGGTCGATAACTTCGTCCAAAATGGGAGTGGTTGGATCAAATTAACGCCTACTTTCAAAAAAAAGGGTGGATCAATTTCACGCCTACCATCATTGCTCAGGAACTTGATGCGCTATATAGAAAACATGTAACGGGATGCATCGGGAAGAATAACAGGATATACAAAATTGTCCACGCCCACTTATTACGCCCACAATTTGATTAATTACGTGATAATATACGATGACCTTGCTAATATTGCTCCTAAATTTATGAGATTTTATTTCTGAGTTTGTATACCGATAATTCCACCGCCATAACTCAGAATCGCTACAACGGTGAGTACCGGGAAGAGTGGCATTGCAACGCATGCAGGGCATTCGCTAGTAGAAGATAAAAACTTAAATGTAATAAACAATTAAACCAATAAAATTTTACATGGTATAAAATAAAAAAAGTTTATATTAAAAACATTAATTTATAATAAACTAGCGAATGCTCGGCATGCGTTGCAATGCTTCCCGGTACTCCCCGTTAGTTAGCGAAACTTCTCAGTACTCCCGTTGTATCGATTCTGAGTTACGGCGGAGAAATTATCGGCAGATACCATACAAACTCAAAAACAAAATCTCAAATTTTAAGGGAAAATATTAGCAATGTCATCGTATATTTTCACTAAATTAAACAAATTTAATGCGTAACAAGTAGGCGGGGCAGATTTTGTATATCCTGTTATTCTTCCCGGTGCATCGCGGTGCATCCCGTTACATGTTTTCTATATAGCGCATCAAGTTCCTGAGCAATGATGGCAGGCGTAAAATTGATCCAACCACTCCCATTTTTGGGGAAGTTATCGACAGTGCCAATGCAAATTCAGATACCAAATTTTAGATTTTTAGGAGCAATATTAGCCACGTTATCGCATATTTTCTATTTTTTTTCAAAGTGGCCGTTAAATTGATCCAACCTCCATTTTTGGGGAAGTTATCGACAGTGTCTATACAAACTCAGATACCAAATTTAAGATTTTTTGGAGCAATATTAGCGAAATAATCGAATATATTAACTTAGTTTTACAAATTATGGTGGGCGTGGCAAAATTTTCTTTGCCCTAAACCTAAGTTGACGTGAGCACAAAAACTTCCCAAAATTTTATCACAATCGGATGACTGGTTTAGACGCGCATAGGGTACAAAGATATAAAGATAGAGAGATAGAAAGATATATTCATTTTTATATATATAGACTAGCGAATGCCCGGCATGCGTTGCAATGCCACTTAGCAGAACTTCCCGGTACTTCCGTTAGTAACGGAACTTCCCGGTACTCCCGTTAGTTAGCGGAACTTCTCGGTACTCACCGTTGTAGCGATTCTGAGTTACGGCTGTGAAATTATCGACATACAAACTCAGAAAAAAATTCCCAAATTTTTCGGAGAATTTTAGCAATGTCATCGTATATTTCCAATTAAATAAATTGCGGGCGTAATAAGTGGGCGTGGCAAATTTTATATTTCCTGTTATTCTTTCCGGTGCATCCCGTTACATGTTATCTATTGGGTTGTCGAAAAAGTCTTTTCGTATTTTGTCAATAGATGTCAATGGAGGCGTCTATCTCCAGTGCTATCAATCACATTGTGTCTTACCATGGTGTTGGAAAGGTGACATTTTAAGCTTCATTTAAGCAAAAAAAATTAAATTCGGAGAAGTTGAAAAAAAGTTACAGCTGTTCAAAAATGAGTGAAAATAATGAAAAAATTCGCTATATTTTGAAATTTTTGTATAAAAAAGGAAAGAATGCCACGCAAGCCACCAATGAAATTTGTGAAGTTTACGGAGACGATGCTGTATCAGTTCGTGTAGCACAACAATGGTTCGCTCGTTTCCGTTCTGGAAATTTCGATGTGAAAGATGCACCTCGCTCTGGTCGACCTATTGTGGAAAAAGTCGATGAAATTATGTAAAAGATTGACCAGGACCGTCACATAAGCAGTCATGACATCGCCAAGGAACTAAACATTTATCATCAAACGGTTTTGAGCAATTTAAAAAAGGCTGGCTACAAAAAGAAGCTCGATGTTTGGGTACCACATGAATTGTCTGTGAAAAATTTAATGGACTGAATTAACATCTGCGATTCTTTGCTGAAACGAAACGAAATCGAACCATTTCTGAAGCGAATGGTAACAGGAGACGAAAAGTGGATCAAATACGACAATAATGTGCGAAAAAGACCATGGTGCAAGCATGGTTAAGCTCAACAAATGGTCGCAAAGCCAGGATTGACGCCTCGAAAGGTTATGCTGAGTGTTTGGTCGGATTGGAAAGGAATCATCCACTATGAGCTGCTCCAGCCTGGTCGAACGATTGATTCTACACTTTACTGTCAACAACTGATGAGATTGAAGCAAGCAATCGAAAAGAAACGGCCAGAACTGATCAACAGAAAGGGCGTCGTCTTCCATCACGACAACGCTAGACCACACACAACTTTGATGACTTGGCAAAAACTGGGAGAGCTTGGCTGGGAAGTTTTGATGCATTCACCATATACCTTGACCTTGCACCATCGGTCTACCATTTGTTTCGGTCAATGCAGAACTCCCTTAATGGAGTAAAGTTGGCTTCAAGAGACTTGTAGCACTTTTTCGCCGAGAAACCACAAAAGTTTTACACTGATCGAATAATGTCTCTAGCGGAAAAATGGCAAAAGGTGGTCGACCAAAATGGTACATATTTGGTTCAATAAAGTTCATTATAAATATAAAAAAAATGAGTTGAAGTTGATTAGAAATACGAAAAGACTTTTTCGACAACCCTATATATAGCACATCAAGTTTCTGAGCAATGGTGTTAGGCGTAAAAATGATCCACCCTTTTTTTGAAAGTGTGCGTTAAATTGATCCAACCACGCCCATTATTGGGGAAGTTATCGACAGTGCCAATACAAACTCAGATACCAAATTTCATATTTTTAGAAGAAGTGGACGTTAAATTGGTTAATCTTTGCCCATTTTTGCTGAAGTTGTCGACAGTGTTTATACAAACTCAGATACCACATATCAGATTTTTAGGAGCAATATTACCGAAGTAATCGAATATTTTTACTTAGTTTTACAAATTGTGGGCGTGGCAAAATTTTCTTTGCTCTAAACCTAAGTTGGCGTGAGCACGAAAGATAGAAAGAAAAAAGAATTCATTTGTATATAAATAGATATAGATATAAAAAAATGTCTTCATAGAAGATAAAAATATATATTTGTAATAAACAATTAAACCAATAAGATTATACTTAGTATAAAATAAAAAAGGTTTATATTAATTGGCGCCCAACGTGGGGCACGGAACAAACATAAACGGAAACGTGAAACGATATTTAGTGAAATGCCATAATAAACAAAACTTATTGTAATTAGTGACGTGTTCTACAATAATAAAAAAGAACAAAAATAAATTGTAACAAAATAAACAACACTAACAGCAACTGAGTGCAGTTCCAAAGAAAACAAAAATCTTCAGAATAACATTTCAAATAAATTTTAAAATAAAAAAACAATACTAACAGCAACTGAGTGAAGTTCAAAAGACAACAAACAAAAACAATACCATCAATAACAACAATCGGAGGAAATTCAAGCAACACAACAACTAAATATTAAAAAAAACAACTGCAGTCAACAAAAAATCAATGGAAATGTTTCCTGCAAAATTAGTACTTCAGCATTTAAAAATTGTTCTAAAATATAACTTCTTTAGAGTAAATTTGTTTGTTGTTGTATTTGAGGTTATAAATATTTAAGAAAAACTTATTTGTAAATTTATCTGTGCAGTTTCTTCAAATTTGCTGAAGCCATTCAAAATCTCATTGTGAGAGTTATAGACGAAAAGCTTTCAGTGATTACAGATCAGGTTAGACAAATTACCAATCAGTTTAATGAAATTAGCTCTGTGGTAGACCGTTTGGCAGGACCGGATGCACCTGTCGAAACATATAGGGATGTAACTATAAACGAAAGGATTAGGTGCGAAATTAGCTTAGATGTAGTTAAAACTGTGCCTAAATTTGCTAGTTCTATTTAAAAATATTCTTCATGGCGACAAGCAGCCAAAGCTGCAATAAAACTTTATGAAAAATATGTCAGTTCTGATCGCGATTATCAAACAGTAGCAATTTTAAGAAACAAAATCACAAGCTCTGCAAACATAGTTTTGGCCTCGGGATTAAATCGTCCCATGTGTGATGTACTTTTTTCTAGTCGGCCTCGAGATCTTCCACATGCTTTAGCACTAGCCCAGGAGTTAGAAATGAATCGACAAGGGTCCGCTTTTGCATCCATGTTTTCAGAAAAGGGTCCAGTCAATCACATTCCCCGTCAATCCAACCAAACGACAATTATTATTGATCGGCCACAATACCAACTTCGTCAGTTAAATTACTCGGCTGCGAGATTTTATCAGCCACAGTATCGGTCACTGTTTCCACCAGGATAGCAATTTTCCTTCCAATGGTGAACAAATGGAGGTTGATCCTTCTTCCTCACGCTATAGATATAATCCAAGACTAATATTAAAAACCAACTTAAATCCCAGCAAAATGTCAGTGACACAAATATTCAAAAAATTTATCCTATTTCTGGATCAGTTTAGTACCGACCAAATTAAATATGCCAACCTTCACACAATTTCATATCAACCTTACCCAGAACAGGAATCTAAAATTACAAGACTCCCGGCTTCCATACATTTCGAAGAGAACGGGAAATGGCGAATAATTAAAAATTTAATAGACGCAGGCGCATGGAAAAAATTATATTCGAGTTATTTCTTATTTTGATTATATATCAGTAGTGTGTTTCTGTAACTCTTCTCGATCGCTTTTCTCACTAATATTCGAGTTATTTCTTATTTTAATTATATATCAGTAGTTTTCTCACTTTTTTTACTCGATTTTACGTCACATGCACTGTTTCTGTAACAATTTTGTAAATTTCGATCGGTCAAACTCTCACGTTCCAATTCCGGTTTTAGAGGAACGCTTTTAAGAAAGTGTTTCTGTAAGCAAATTGAATTGAGTCGAATCGATCTAATTCTCACTCTGTTAGCAGGTGGTGAGAAGCAAGTTCTAAACAATATAATCGAATTAAATTAAAACTCTAAAATTACTGAAGTTAAAAAGATATATATATTTGATTTATCAAAATATTGTACAAATATTATTTTTTTTTTTATATTTTAGAGAATACTGACTGGGTCACAAAGTTGTAGGCTGCTGTTTATAGTTAGTTATTTGCATTTATATTATTTGTTCACAGAGTTGGATTGATTGGATATTATCTGTTAAAAAGTTTGGGTTGTAGATAAAAAGGGAAAAGATGAGTTGGGTAAACAATTGCGTTTAGTTATCTATTTTCGAAAATTAAATGAAAACACAATTTCTGATCGCTATCCGATTCCTTATATTTCTTTTATTCTTTCCAACATTGGAAAGTCTAAACATTTACCAGCATAGACTTGAAATCAGGATTCCAACAAATTCTTTTGCACGAAAAAGATCGAAAAAAAAACCGCATTTTCTGTAAACAAATCCGTACAAAAAAAACCGTCAGAACAAGCAATTCAAGGAGGGACAAGAAATATTTGTAAGCAGGATAAACGTTGGGGAACTAAAGTTTTATATATAAAAAAATTTTGTTCAAAAAGATTTAGAATCCACAGTTTTATTAGGTGTACAAATAAGTTTCCGCCGTTTTGAGAAAGATGGCGTGGCACGAGGTTTACGTTGGAATTCGCAGATGGTAACCTACTTGAAAATTAGTTTGTTTATTCCAGAACAACATAACCTTATCATGTTATTAAGTTCGCATTAGCATCATATATTTTTCTTCATCTAAAAATGTCTCAATTTGAGCCAACTAAGTGTCATTTGCGAGAACTTTTAATTTATTTTTTTAATTTAAAAAAATCTGCTGCTGAGTCGCATCGATTGCTCGTAGAAGCTATATGCTTTTAGTGAGAGATCATGTCGTGAGTGGTTTCAAAAATTGAAAAAAGGTGATTTTGACATAAAAGACAAAGATCGCAGTGGAAGGCCGAAAATTTACGAGGATGCAGATTTGGAATAATTATTGGGTGAAGATTCGTCTCAAACACAAAAGGAACTTGCACTTAGTTTAGAAGTCACTCAGCAAGCAGTCTCACATCGTTTAAAATCGTTTAAATATTATTTTATTAACAAGAAACGGCGGAAACTTATTTGTACACCTAATAGTTGATGAAAAAAAATCCATAAAGACATCATAAGATAACATATACAATATTATTAATTCAGATTAAACAAAAAAAAAAAAAACACAGATAAATAATAACTAAATTATTGTCAAGAAAATTTAAATTATGTAAATAAATTCAAATATTGTATTTCCTGTAATTCGAAATTTAAAGGAAATTAAAGAACATAAGATAACATTTACATACTATTAATTAAGATTTAAAACAAAAAAATACACACACATATAAATATTAAATAAATAATTGTAAAGAAAATTAAAATATATAAAAATTAATTCAAATATTGTATTTCCTGTAATTCGAAATTTAAAGAAAATTAAAGAATTTGATAAAAATTTCAGCTCATAAAATATTTACCGTAACATTTTGCAACAATTATATCCACACTGTTAGTAGTTATCATTATATACCTAAAATGTTGGCAGAATCAACCAATGATTCACACAATTACTACCCCAGGTCCAAATTTTGACATTTGTTTTATTTTGTTTTCTAAAATAATGCAAAATTTACAAAATCAACAGATTTGGGACTAACCCGTTTAAGGGGGGGAAGTAGTTATCGTACCAATAAATTGTTGGTTTTGTCAAATTTTTTAAATAATTTATTTTTGGTTATCAAATATGTGCAGCGCTGCCTTTGTAACAAAACAGCGCTGTCGATATTTTAAAGCAGCAGGTAAATAAATTCAATTTATCTTAAGCTTATTCAGTAGTAATAAGTAAGTTAAGAAAATAACACCTTCGTAGAAGGTTAAATTCCTAATAAAAATAAAAATACTATATAATAATAAACATAATACAAATAAAATAAAAATAATAATAAACATTTTTATTTTTTTTTATATACAATATATTTCTTTTATTTATTGGATCTTCCTCTTGACTTAAGAACTAACAATAATTTTTCAAATCTTAAAACTAAAACGATACATTGCTGTTGATATATAAAATCAACAAAAATATATAATTATTATTATAAGTATATGTAACACAGCAGTTTTCGTTTGTTTACTTAAATTATGAACGGAAATAGTGACCTAATTATTGAATTGGAAATTGATGCAATTCAATATGTGCAGAATAACTGCAAAGGTTGCTAAAAGACGTAAGCAATGAATTGACCAACTTGGCTCACATTCATTGTTTGCACTTTTTGCTGATATTAGCAATAATTAGACTATATAAGGTGAATTGTAAGAATGAACTTTTAATTAAATAAATGAGCTTGGTCGATAGTAGTCGATCAGGCCTTTATAAATTCAACAATGGTCCTTCGAATTTAAAATTGTTTCCCCCCACCAAGGGTAAGGAACAATTTTAAAAAGCATAAAGTGACAAGCGTGGCCGCAGCTTTAATAGCGGCAGTGATCAAATAAAAAAGCGTTGCCGTAGCTTCGATAGCGGTAGTAATACAGTGAAAAGCGTGGCCGCAGCTTCGATAGCGGTAGTAATACAGTGAAAAGCGTGGCCGCAGCTTTGATAGCGGTAGTAATACAGTGAAAAGCGTGGCCGCAGCTTTAATAGCGGCAGTAATACAGTGAAAAGCGTTGCCGTAGCTTCGATAGCGGTAGAATTACAGTGAAAAGCGTAGCCGTAGCTTCGATAGCGGTAGTAATACAGTGAAAAGCGTTGTCGTAGCTTCGATAGCGGTAGAATTACAGTGAAAAGCGTTGCCGTAGCTTCGATAGCGGTAGTAATACAGTGAAAAGCGTAGCCGTAGCTTCGATAGCGGTAGTAATACAGTGAAAAGCGTTGTCGTAGCTTCGATAGCGGTAGTTCCAAAAAAAAAAGTAAGCAGTCAGCTAAATCAACATGGGCGATTTCAACGAGCTGATCGACAAACAGCTGGCAATTGAAAAAAAATTGCAGCAGCTATGGACAAACTACAAAAAAGACTCTCCGGAGAGAAAAATTAACGTGCGGTACTATGAACAACGGTTGGAGTCATTGAAACAATTGTGGGCAGAATTCCAGAGCAACAACTATGAAATTGAAGAATTTCGGGCCGTCAACCAAGATAATGAGTATTTCACAAGGAAATACTTCAATCAGGTGGAAAAAAGAAGACAAGACCTGATGCAAGAAGGAAGACAGGCGGATAAAGTAGCAACAGAGCAACAAACGACATCCGATCAACATAAGACAGCTGAACTCCAGCGGGCTGCCGAATTACAAAAAGCAGCCGAACTGGTGAGTTCGAAGATGGCCGAAACAAAAAGGCAACAGGATGCAGCTCGGGTTGAAAAACATGATGCTGAAGCAGCGGCTTTAGCAAATAACAAGTTGAACTTTCGACGTATGGTCGTGCTAAAAGACAATTTGTTTAAAACGATAAACGCAATTGACATCAGTAAAGGAGCTCTGATGGTACAATATAGAGCCCAGCAAATGAAGGAGTGTTGGAGTAAAATCACACAACTAAATGAAGACATCATGACAAATGCAGTTGATGATGACTATGAAGAAAGCTACGTAAAAAACAACGAATTCGACTCATTAGCAGAAATATACCAAGAGTCGTACATCATGGTACAGGAATCACTTCAATCTTCAAGTAATCAAGAATCACACAAGGTTACAGATCGAAAAATCAAACTACCAACGCTCAGTATTCCAACTTTTAGTGGACGATACGAAGAGTGGACAACATTTTGGGAGCTGTTCGATAGGCTAATCAACAACAACCAGCACTCCAAAGGATCGTCAACAGAGAAACCAAAGTTAGGTGACCTGTTCAACTTCATCGAAGCCAGATTCCGAGGCTTAGAAAATAGCAGAGACTCTAACAAGGAAAGCAGCCGAGACTACAAGAGTGAACGCAATGGCTCGAACAACACAAAAAGTCATGTGACCACGGTAACAAACACAGTATGCATTGTCTGTGGCGAAGGGCATCAACTGTACATGTGCAAAAGGTTCACCGGTATGAGTATATGGGACAAACGCGATAAGGTTAAGCAGGCGCGATTATGTTTCAACTGTCTTCGAAGCGGACACACAAGAAAGGAGTGTACCAACAAAAAAAGGTGTACAACATGTGACATGAAACACAATTCTTTGTTGCACGAGGACAAAGCAGAGAAGACTCAATCTGGTAGTAAGGAGAAACTAAATCCATCGGCGGCACTATTCAACAGTACAGAGGTAGTAGCATCGACCAGAGATCAAGAACAAACGCAAGGAACTCAAATTTGAGAAGCAACCCGTAGCAGAAAAACTCCCGGCAGAACAGATTTACACTCAACCAAAAGGTAAACAACGGATTCAGCATAAGCCACACCCGCTGCTGATACAGCATAGTCAGCAGAAACAAGAATCGCTGAAGTATTCGCAATCTGAACAACCGAAAGAACTGCAGAGTAATTATCAGCAGCCACAGCGAAAACAGGAGATTCAGCATCAACAACATCAGCAACAACTAACATCTCAAAGACAACATCGACAACAAGAAGAAAATCTTCAACAACAACTGCACAAGAGAGTAGTTCATAAACCAGAATCATTGTTCCGAGATCAGAGTCGACATGAGTCTAAACATCAATCCGAACAACAAATTCAGAAACTAGAACAACCAAAGCCAGACAACACCGACGACAGCTTTAATAAGCACCTCGCAAAAGCAACACTGGAATTAATCAAGTCAAATATTAAAGGCGCATTGTCACAGCGCAAGAGCAAGATTAGGATAAATAGGTGGACTGGTGTAACTGTGGAACCACCGCATAAACTGCGGCAGCAAGCACAGGAACATCAACTGAGACCAAAATTGGTTGCCAAGCGCAGATCGACGATACCAGAACGCAATTGCACACCATCCTAAACAACTTCCTTACCTCGATCCAACAACATCGAACTTCGTGACATCAAGGGCAACGACAATTCCGCTTTTGAAGTAAACTGGTAGCTGGAGAGATGCAATTAATCACCAACACCACATCGTGTCAGGCGAGGCAAAATGTTGATATATAAAATCAACAAAAATATATAATTATTATTATAAGTATATGTAACACAGCAGTTTTCGTTTGTTTACTTAAATTATGAACGGAAATAGTGACCTAATTATTGAATTGGAAATTGATGCAATTCAATATGTGCAGAATAACTGCAAAGGTTGCTAAAAGACGTAAGCAATGAATTGACCAACTTGGCTCACATTCATTGTTTGCACTTTTTGCTGATATTAGCAATAATTAGACTATATAAGGTGAATTGTAAGAATGAACTTTTAATTAAATAAATGAGCTTGGTCGATAGTAGTCGATCAGGCCTTTATAAATTCAACATTGCACTTCGAAAGCAACTGTAGTTGTAAAATAATTGTAGTTTTCATAAAATTAGTAGCAAAAATTAAAGATAACAAAAATGAATTACAAATGCAGAATATGCACATATATATATATATATATATATATATATATATATATATATATATATATATATATATATATATATATATATATATATATATATATATATATATATATATATATATATATATATATATAAATAGGCAGCGAACATCGTGGTCAATGCAAATCAGTGCATCAAAGGACCTTGAATAATGTGGTGAAGATTTGTACAAATTTATATTCGAAGAAAGAAAGCCAATGCAACCTGGCGATTCATTGGGCTTTACTTGTACTTGTTGGTATTTCTGGAGAGGGTCAATGCGACCTAGCGCATCATGGGGCCTTAGGTGAATGAGTTAACATATTCGGAGAAGGCCAATGCGACCCAGCGCATCTTAGGGCCTTGTATAATTAAATGCTATTTATGTACAGACCAATGCGACCTAGCGCAACATGGGGTCTTAGCATGTAGAGAATAATATACAAGTGTAAACAATGCCAAGTTGTGCATCATGTGGATGCAGATTACATGGCTGTGAGATTGTTTCTTCGGAGACGGGATGTCTGAATTGTATTTACCAATGATCGTGCCAACGGGTTGGGGTGAATTGTCAGTTTCTGCAGGTAGCTTTGCTTTATGTGCATGATTTCATCTTTAACCATAGGCAAATTAAGATCTCTATGAATATTTTCATTTCTTAGATACCATGGTGCTCCAGTTATCGTTCTAAGTATTTTGGACTAAGCCCTCTGTATTAGTTCGAGATTAGTTTTACTTGTGTTACACCACAGCTGGATGCCATAAGTCCATATGGGCTTTAGAATGCTACTATACAGGAGTATTTTGTACTCTAAACTTAGTGCAGATCGATGGTTAATAAGCCAATGCAGGCTATTTGCTTTTATAATAAACATAATAAAAATATAATAATAAACATAATTAAAATATATATACTTTAATGTAAAAAATGTCTTCATAGAAGATAAAAACTTATATGTAATAAACAATTAAATCAATAAAATTATACATAGTATAAAATAAAAAAGGTTTATATTTAAAACATAAATTTATAATATATATAAAAAATGTCTTCATAGAAGATAAAAATATGTATGTAATAAACAATTAAACCAATTAAATTATACATAGTATAAAATAAAAAAGGTTTGTATTAATTAATGCATACGCCAATGATCTACAACTATACCTATCAAGACCGATCGGCCTAATTGATGATTTATGTGCTAGAGTTAATGAAGATCTTAACATTATATCGGAGTGGGCCAGTACCAATAATCTAAAACTTAACGATGTTGAGTTGAAGTTTGTCAATAAGATTAAAAATCTTGGATTTATCATTAACACATAACTTTCCTGCGATGATCACATCAATTCTGTTATAAGTAAAGTGTTTGATTTAGCCATGACAGTGCATTGACGCTGCACCGTTTTCATGGTCAAATAATTCCCATGAAAAAAGTGCAGCGTAGGCAGAATTTGCTTGTCGCTCCCGGCGGAAATACAACACTTCCGTTTGAAGAGACCAGCAATTTTGGTGAGATCCAAAATGCACCGAAAGTGCATTGCCAAGGTCAATTTCTTAATAATAAAACTAAGAAAAAATAGAAAAAGTATTTTTCATTTTTGCAATTTGTGTACGGTTAATGTGCCGACACAAATAATCATTCAACAGAAATTTACATTGGAGGCCCCCACGAGATATCATCCTCTCACTAGACTTGGTCAGTGAGCGCAGCCGGACGGTGTTGTGGTTGGTTAATGTGCCAGCACAACCAAATTGCCAAAGACTTCAAAGCACTTCGCGTTTTAGTGTTGTATTCGGACAACCATTGTGCAGGACATCATGTCAAGTTTACACGAGCTTGTGGTACAGCAGGACCAAAATGCAGTAAATCTGCAGAAGGCAATTGCAAATTACAAAAAAACTCCAAGGGAACGCAAAACCTTGGAGTACGTGGAAAAACGAAGGAAAAAAATTTACGAATTATGGTCGATTTTCGAACGGCTCGACAATATAATTCGTCGAGATCCGACTGCAAAAGAAGACCACCCTTACTTCATAAAAAAATTTCACGCAAAAATCGGGGAAAAATACAGCGAGGTATAAGATGACATGGCAAGGACCTTGAAGTTGCTCAAAACACAGTCGGAATCTGCTCCAGAGTCGACGTAATCAGGACCTGCTTCAGAGTCGACGCCATCAGGAGTTGCATCAGGGTCTACATTATCAGGACCATCAGCGGCTAATTCAAAATTAATGATCGCTAGTCCAGTATATACCATTATTAGAAAACAAAATACAATAATTGGTATTATACAACGGATGCTCGATGATATCATAAACGATGCATCATCTCATCCAATTCGGTACTACTCCAGTAAGGCTAAAATCATTGAGCACCATTGGAGTAGAGTTCAAGGCTGGCATGATCAAATCATGCAATTGCTGGTAGATTTCAGCTCAGCGGAATACGATTTGGAATCGTATTTAGAAGAGGATATTACAAATAAAATCCTTAAAATACAAGTGTGCGGATGGATCGACAACAACACAGAAACAGTCTTAAGTTCATCAACACTTGCCAAAGGTAACGCTCCCCAAATTCAACGGAGATTACCTGAAGTGGCGACAATTCTTTGATCTCTTCAGTGAAATAATCAATAAGAAGGAAATGCCTACCATTCAAAAGATGTGGTACCTTAAAACAAATCTTTCCGCGGAAGCTGAGAAATTCATTCAACATCTCTCGCTTACGGAATAAAATTACACAACAGCTTGAACCATGTTGCAGGACCGGTTTAACAATAAACGATTGATAACCGCGTCACTAATGGAAAATCTATTAGGACAACCAAAGCATCCCTTTGATACTCTATCGGTGGCAGCGTTAAAGGGTCTTCACGATACCACGAAAGAGACATTGTTAGCACTGGAAAACCTTGGAGTAGAAACACGTTTTTGGGATCCAATACTACTACATTTGATCCTGAAGAAGTTGGACAGGAGCACGAATTAATATTAAACCTTTTTTATTCTTTTTACTTTTATACTATGTGTAATTTATTTGTATATCTTAAAAAGATATTTCTTGTTAGGTTACAAATATGTTTTTATCTTCTATGAAGATATTTTTTTGTTAATTTAAAGTAATTTTAAATTTAACCTTCTATGAAGGTGTTTCTTATTCTGATACATAATTCTGACTAAATAAGCGTAAGGTAAAATGAATTTATTTACCTTATTGCTTCAATTAATTTTTTTGCTTATACAACATATACCAACTGCACCGGATGCGCGCGGCTATGCTGCTTTTAAATATCGACAGCGCTGTTTGGTTATAAGGGCAGCGCTGCAGATATTTGATAAACAAAAAATAAATTATTTAATAAATTCGATAATATCAGCAAATAATTTATTGATACGTTAACTATTCCCCCTCTTAAACAGGTTCGTCCCGAATCTACTGACGTTGTTGTAAATTTTGCATTATTTTAGAAAACAAAATATCACTGTCAACACTTTGACTTGGGGTAGTAATTGTGTTTATTACTGTCTGATCTTGGCGACATTTAAGGTATATAACAACAGTGTGGGTATAATTGTTAGCAAAATGAAAAAGTAAATATTTTGTGAGCTAAAGTTTTCATCGAATTCTTTAATTTTTTTAAATTTTTAATATGAAGTTGATGTAAATATGGTAATGTCACTTTGGGAGAGTGACTAATGATATTTAATGAATTTATTCGAGATTGTTCGGGTTGTAATATTGGTTGTTTATTAGATGAAAGAAATCGCGTATTGTTAATTAAAATAGTTCCTGAATAAATTAATAGAAACGTTCCATTTAAACTTATACTTTTATTATTTTGTGTGACAATCACATGTTGATCATTTATAAGAATTGTGTTTTCATCTACCACCTGAAGTGGGGGTATATGATGAGCTGAAATTGTTGTACAATTAGCTGAATTTTCATTTAATAATTGAATCAAACATGAGTCAGAGGTATCATTTTGACAGAAAGTTACATTAAAAGTACTTTTACATTTACGTAATGGTACATTTCCTAATCCACAATTTGAAACATATTCATTTCTTAATTCTATTATAGTGTTATTTTTAATAACGGGATATATCTGAATTAATTTACATATATTGTGATTTTTTGGCATTTTTATAATATACTTAATAATATTTGTATTAAAATATACTTTTACATTCGAAGCAATTACTAAGTCATTAATTTGAACAGAAAAATTTGAATGGCTTAGAATACTTTTTAGGTCAATATCACTTAATATAGTAGGGTTTACAATATTAAAACGAGTTATAGAATTAATAACATTATTCAAAAGAGCAGTAATTTTCTGGTTACGAAGAGCTATTAGTTGAAATGCTGTAGAACATTCTTGCTTGATTTTGTTAATAGAATTTTCTTTACAAATATTTATCTGTGTAGTCATTTCATTAATTTATTGTGTTATGGCTTCGTTTATTTCTACTTGTTGATTTTTCGACTCAATTAATATATTTTCCCTTTCACCGATAAGAATGAAATCGTCGTGATCTGGGGAACCAGCAATGAATTTTCGATGTGATCCTAAGAAGTCGAGAGATCTGGCGTGTCTAGCTGGAGTACTTAGGATCTTTACAAGACGAAGAATCTCATCACAATCTGCATCAATAAAGTTTCTTTGATCATTCTGTGAGAAGGTATATTTTAGCTTTTTAAGATCCAATGCAATATCTTCAAATTCCGTTAGGTTGACTGTATGAATGAGGTATTCATAATTTTCGTTTATGGCAACCTTTCCTTTTTGAAATGGGATGTAATGAGCTGAGGAATAGTCTAGAAACTTGGCATTGAAACTTGCCAGAAAAAGAAATAATAATATCTGTTATCTAATATTGTCTTCATGGATTTTTTTTCCATCAACTAAAACAGTGGAGCCTAAATCTTTTTGAACTTTTTTTTTATATGTTCTTGAAACTTTGGTTCCCCTACGTTGATCCTTCTTTACAAATATTTCTGGCTCCTCCTGGAATTGCTTGTCCTGACGTTTTGTCAATTGGTTTTCTATTAGTTACCGAGTGGACAGAGTTGTTGTATTTAATTTTTGCTGAAATAATAAGTTCTTTTATGTTAGAAATGTCGTTGTCTAGAGTTGATTGAAATAGCTCAATTTGTCCATTACTTTCGCTATGCATAGTAGGGACTGTATGATGGGTCATACCAAAACTATCTCGTAGAAGTGATCGAATCGTTTGTAAACAGAAAGATGGTTCATTATCGGTTACTAAAATTTTTGGATTTCTAAAAAAGCCTATAATTTTTAAAGTTGCAAATTTTATGTCTACTATTGCCCGAATTGGTTCTATGACATCATATTTAAAAACTTTATCTACACAAGTTAAAAAATACTGGCTATCGGTGTTGTAAATATCTATATGAAGAATTTCACCTGGATATAATGACAAAGGTGTGTTAGATAAAACTTATTTTTGTGGATGACGGACGTATTTTGATGGGGCACATATCTTGCAATTTTTGGCAAATTCGCTAGCAATTTTTCGCTTTTTTGGGAAAAAATAGCCCGATGGGCTCTATTGTGAACTTGGATGCTGACTAGTAGCGACCTGAGAAGTCACATTCCTTTGCCGATTAGGATTGTTGTCAGACTGAAAGTGAAGCATTGAGTGATGTCTTCTCTGACAATGCGCGCAAGAGTGTTGGCTTTCACATTCCCTTGTCAAATGACTGAATGATAAACAATTCTCACAAAAATTGTTTTCTCTTACCACCTTTAGTCTGTCACGAGCAGATAACCTTTTAAATTGGTTGAAATGCCTTACAGCGTGATTTGCTTGACAAATGGGACAAGAGAATGTCGTACTGCTTTCAGTGAAGAAGTTACTCGTCCTGCTGTGAATCCGATTTTGAGGAAAACCGGATTTGTTCGGCCTGACGCTGTTCAGACGCTCCACCACTTCGTACCGAATGGTCAAAAATTCGTCCATCTGCTTCCACGTCGAAGGTCCTTACGGGAACTTAGGGATTGTTCCCAGAGAGCTAAGGTCTCTTCTGAAAGTTTAGTTGAGCAAATATATACCAAAATCGGATCCCAATTCTCCGTCGGGACGTCTTGTGAATTCAAGACGGACAGAGGATTGTTGATAGAAGTTTGAAGTTTTTGTACTGTTTTCTGAAGTTACTTGGTATAAACTCAAAAGCGTTTTGATTTGCTTATCAACTAAAATGCGTCGATTTTCAAACCGAGATTTTAATGCATTCCAAGCCAATGCAAAGTTTTCATTGTTAAGAGCTTACTGTTTGACAATAGCCCCAGCTTTTCCAGATGTCTTGTATCTGAGATGATACAGCTTTTGGGCAGAGGTGAGTTTAGGGTGGTTAATGTAAACCGCCGTAAACATGTCGCGGAATGACGGCCACTCTTCGTACCCTCCGGAAAAGTTTTCGGTGTCACAAGTTGGGACATTTAGACAGATAGGAGTGTTTGATATTTCTGCTGCAAAAATTGGGGGTATTTCTGCTGGGCGTTGGGCTTCAGCTGGTTTGGGTCGCTGTACATCCAGGAGATCTGAAATCTGGGCCTTCGTCATGTGAGCTCGTTCCTGGCATAGTTACATTTTTATTCCGAGCAGCCAACTAAAAGTTATAGGGCAAGTCGTCATCTGGAGTTAAACCGACTTTCCTATATGCGCATTTGACGTTTTCATAATAACCTTTTATGTCGTCAAGATTGGCTTCAAGTAAAGCCGGTTGTTCAAATATGAACACAAATCTATCACTTTAATTTACAGTCCACGCTATAAGGACAGCAGGTAACACTTAATTCTTATCACGCTGTCCTCGTTTTAAGATAGTATTTTACAAACAGTAGTAGACGCACAGACATCATAAATATTTTCTATTCGGAAAAAACCCTATTTGCCAGTCGCACGCATCACTAATACGTCTAGTATTTCTTTAGTTACAGTCTACAGATATTGAAGAAAAAGGATAGTACTTATATTGCTATCACTTGTCTGAAGTAATTTAGTTTAATGACGGTCGCTTATAACATCTTTTTATTATGTTTACTATTGCCGCGTTGTCTATATTTAAGGTTAACCTAATGTAACTTAGTTTAAGAATTTTTGTATAAATACGACGAGAATTCTAAAATAAAATCAGTAATTTACAACTACTCAATACATTTGGTCCTTCGAGTTGTGTTCTTGAAGAATCCCCCACCAGTGGTAAGATCTTTAAAGCACAATTTGAATCAATTCAAAAAAATAAAAAATAAAAAAAATAAAGTGTTATAAGTTTAAAAAAAAAAAAATATAGAAAGAAAAGTGAAGCGTCTCCATAGCTAAATAGTGGAGGAAGTGTTGAAATAAGAAAAGAGTTGTGTAAAAACTATAAGACTGCTGCTACACACACTCAATTTAAAACAATATAAAACATTCTAAAAAAAAAAAAAAAGATTTTTCGTTTACTGGGAACCGAACCCAGATAATTAAAACATAATGACGACAGAACGACAGCGTTTATTCAAGGTCCAGAGTACGATTGGGGCTGAGATCGATAAGTTTGTGAAAAATTTGCAAACACACGGAAACAGGCCAATCAGAACTCAAACCTTGGTCGAGTACGAGCAAGGTATTGAAAGAAGGTGGTGTGAGTTTAAGGAGAACCACACGAAATTAACGGTTTTAGGAACCACCAAGGAACAATATTGGGAGTCTCGATACTACGAAGAGATTGGCGAGGTAGTGAACGAGGGCAGAAGACTAATGGAGCAATACAGAGACGAAACCGCCAAATCAACCGAAGAAGAGGAAGTTGCAGGAAAGAAAGAAGGCGAAAAAGGAGTCATCGTTGGAGAGAGGACTTCAAATAATTCTTTTCGAATTGATCGATTTCTGGACAAAGCTGCTAGGTTACGCAATGAAATTGGAGACATGCTGGAGGGAACGGAGTCAAAAGAGGAATGGCTGCTTACAAAAAAACATCTGGAAAGCAGCTTCAAAAAAGTACAGGATGCGTTTAGCGATTGCAGCAAACACCAGGACAGTCTGAGGGAAATCGATGTCGAATTAGATGATGTTGAAAGTGAGCTGACATGCGCACTGAAGACAATGGTAAGAAGATACCAGAAGTCTTTTGATCGTCCACCCACACAACTAAAATTGGAGGACATCAAAATATCAATATTTTATGGAGATATGAATGAGTGAGTTTCGTTCCACGATCTATTCAAAAATCTGATTCATGACTGTGTAAATATTTCAAACGTTGAGAATATGTACCGTTTGAAAGCACATGTCAAAGGAGAAGCCGGGCGTCTTATCCAACACCTAAGGGTAACGGACGCGAATTATGAAGCAGCCTGGGAGATATTAAACAAAAGGTACGAAAACAAAAGACTATTGTTTACCACCCAATTCGCTAGGCTGTTAGATCAGCCGGTGGCAAATAGTGCGAGCAGCGAAAGCGTTAAACAGCTGCTTGACACAACAAATGAGTGAATTTATGCACTCAAAGCACAGAGTATATACGATGATAAAGTAGATCCCTATTTTGCTTTTATCATCGTACGAAAACTCGATAAGGACGGACTTAGGTTGTACGAGCAATCTATAAGCAAGTCCAGAGAAGTGCAAAGACTTGATGACGTGCTGCAGTTTTTGGAGCAGCAATTTCAAGCATTGGAGGCCAGTAAGGAGAGGAAGCCAAACAACTACATGCAGAGACAGCCACACAACTACATGCAGAGACAGCCAAACAACTACATGCAGAGACAGCCGAACAACTACATGCAGAGACAGCCAAACAATAACGCACAGAGGCAGCAGGGAAGCTACTTGCAGAGACAACAAGGTAACGTCACTCAAATGCAGCCAGGAAGACAAGCAAGTACGTTCTACTCATCACAGCAGGAATGCATATATTGCAAATTCAGAGGCCATAGTGTAGACAAATGCAGAAAGTTTATGGTTTTGTCTGTAGCAGATCGGCGGGAGTTCATACACAAAACCACAATGTGTTTTGTATGTCTTACTCATCACAAATATGAAGCATGCAAAAATGCATCATACAAATGTCCTAAGTGCAACAAAGGTCACAACATTTTATTGCACGTGGATGAAAACCAAATCAATAAAGCGTTACCACAGGCAGGATCACATATGACGGAAGAGGAACATAACTCAACAACGCTTCTAGCAACGGCTCAGGTAAAAATAAAGGCGGCGAGCGGGGAGCTCTTGATCTTTCGAGCATTAATAGATCAAGGCTCTCAGATGACTGCGATATCTGAAGAAGCGGCACAACTTTTAGCGCTACCTCGAGTAAAGACCAATTTAGAATTAATTGGTCTTGGCAGCATAACGGTTGGAGTGTCTAAATCGAAAATCAATTTGGAAATTATGCCACGTTTTGCAAGCAATGAAAGGATCAGAACAGAAGCGTTCGTATTGCCTACTATTACAAAGGCTCACCCAGTGGAAACGTTTAAATATGACGTTAAGATATTCAACAATTATATGTTAGCTGATCCCAATTTTTTCAAAAAAGATAGGATTGACGTGGTGATTGGCGGAAACATTTATCCAGAATTAATTGAGGATGGTATCTTCAAATTGGGTAAGATCCTTGGACAATCAACTAAACTAGGCTGGATACTGTCAGGAGCTTTACAACGCCGCGCGCAAGTGACAAAAGCGGTATCAGCAACAACTACGAGCTTGGAACGGTTTTGGGAGATGGAAGAAGTCAACAATGTACCAATGCCGATGGAAGATGATACCTGCATGAAAATATATGCAGACACCACCAAAAGAGATGACGACGGCCGCTACGTTGTTAAACTTCCATTCAAAGAAGAAGTTGAGCCTGGCGATTCCAGAAAGCAAGCAGTGGCCAGGTTTCTCAATCTAGAGAAACGGTTGAATTTCCATAAGCAGTTAAAATAGCAGTACGTGTCATTTATGAGGGAGTACTTGGAATTAGGACACATGAGACGGTCTACGGGAGAAAAGTTAGGTAAATACTATTTACCCCATCAGGCGGTAATTCGGGAAAGCAGTGCAACAACGAACCTCAGGGTGGTATTTGATGCTTCCGCAAAAACAACTAATGGTCGTAGTTTAAACGACATTTTGCTGATCGGACCAAGGCTACAAAAGGATATATTTGATATTATTATCAAATGGCGAATATGGAAATATGTAATAACAGCAGACGTGGAAAAGATGTATCGGCAGGTAAAAATTGCAGAAGAAGATCTAGATTATCACCATATATTGTGGAGAGAGGACGAAAAGAAGCCGATTGAAGAATTTAAGCTTTGTACAGTCACATATGGAACAGTATCAGCACCATTTCTTGCTGTACGTACACTTCAAGAAATAGCGAAGAGTTGTTTAGACAGCAACGAAAAAATTAGCAACATTATAAAAAACGATTTCTATATGGATGATCTAATAACAGGGTCTCATACAACGGAGGATTGCCGATTAATTTATTCACAAATTACAAACGTGATGGACAAAGCTGGGTTTCTTCTAAGAAAGTGGGTTTCAAACAATCCAAAAGCTATTAAGTATGCCAGCAGTACCAAGGCCAACGAAGTGCTTGAAATAGAAGATAACGATTCTGTTAAGACCTTGGGTTTACATTGGGACCCAAAAAGTGATGACTTCAGGTTTAAAGTAAACCTTCCTAAGTAAGGAAAGACAACGAAAAGTGCTGTATTGTCAAGTATAGCAAAGATATTTGACACCCTTGGATGGCTCGCTCCAGTGACAATATTAGGTAAGCTGTTTATGCAAAAGTTGTGGCTGTCGAATAAGAAATGGGATGATGAATTGGAAGAAGAACTGATTAAAGATTGGCACCAGTTTGAAGAGGTCCTACCAAAAATCGAGATGATCAAAGTTCCACGTTGGATACAAGTAACTCAAGAAGAAAAGGCGGAGATTCATGGTTTTGCGGATGCTTCAGAAAAGGCATATGCAGCTGTAGTCTATATCAAGGTTGGTTCTTCGGTAAGGATTCTGACTGCAAAGACGAAAGTAAATCCAATTAAAAATAGGAAAACCATACCAAAATTGGAGTTGTGTGCAGCTCATCTCTTAGCAAAATTAATGGCGAAAATTAAGAATATAATCAACATTCAAGGAGCAATTTACGGCTGGAGTGATTCTATGATAACATTAGCTTGGATCAGCAGTAATAAAAACAAAGAAAAATTTATTCGAAACAGAGTAAACGATATCAAAACTTTAATGCCAGAGTTGCAATGGCAACATGTAAAATCAGGTGACAATCCAGCATATGTGGCATCCAGAGGAATTTTGCCGCATAAACTAGCTGATCACAAAATTTGGTGGAGTGGACCGGAATGGTTAACCAAGCCAATGGACGAATGGCCAGCTCAACCAACATCATTTGACACTGCAATTATTGTAGCAACTCGTGCAGGGGAACATAACATATTTCATCAGTTATTGGAAAAGTATTCGACCTTTGAAAAATTGGAAAGAGTGATGGCTTATGTACTAAGATTCATCAATAATACAAGGAAGTTAACAAAGAATAAAGGTTATCTTACTTTCGCTGAATTACAAATGGCAAAAATGATTATTATCAAGCAGCAGCAACAGTTAGAATTTTCAAACGAGATCGGACGTCTTAAAAAACAAATGCAACTGGACGTCAAAAACAATTTATTGGCATTAAATCCATTTCTGGATGAAAAAGGAGTGTTAAGAGTAGGAGGAAGGCTGCAGAATTCATCAGCGCCGTTTGACACAAAGCATCCTGTGTTGTTACGAAAATCACAATTTATTGGTGCGCAGATTCCATAAGATAACTTTGCATGGAGGAATTAACATAATGAGAGCAAATATAAGAGAGCAATATTGGATAATTGGGTTGCGGAATTTACTGAAGAACTACGTGCGAACATGTGTGAAATGTATTCGATATCAGCAAAGAGCCGTCGAACAACTAATGGGGAATTTGCTGAGTTGCAGAGTGGAAGCTAATCATCCATTCATCAACACTGGAATAGATTACGCCAATTAAAATGAGCGTATCGAAAGGACGCGGACAGAAGTCATATAAAGGATATATTGCCGTTTTTGTTTGCATGTCTACTAAGGCAATACACCTCGAGGCAGTAAGTGAATTATCAACGGATGCATTTTTGGCAGAATTAAGAAGATTTTTTGCAAGAAGGGGTAAGTCCAACAGCATATATTCGGACAATGGAACAAATTTTGTTGGAGCTGCAAGGAAATTGGACAAAGACTTTGGAAAAGCTATTAAGGATAATAATAGTGTTGCACCAATTCTCGAATAAGAAGGGGTTAAATGGCATTTTATTCCCCCGGCAAGTCCTCACTTCGGAGGAATATGGGAGGCTGGCGTGAAGTCAGTCAAGTATCATCTGAGACGTATGACAGATGACGTGAATCTGACGTTTGAAGAAATGTCTACTCTGCTGTACCAGATAGAAGCAGTTTTGAATTCGCGACCGCTGTATTCATTAGAAGAAGGCGTTGAAGATATAGACGTACTTACTCCAGGTCATTTTCTGATTGGGCGTCCACTATTGGGAGCAGCAGAACCTATTACAGAAGAAAGGATTGGAATGCTAGATCGTTGGAGACTTATTCAAAAAATTAGGACAGACTTTTGGAAAAAATGGAAGGAGGAATATATAGTAAGTTTGCAGCAGCGCACAAAGTGGAAGGTGTCGACGCCAAATATTAAAGAGGGGCAAGTTGTTTAGATCAAGGATAAACAACACAGCCAGCTAAATGGCCATTAGGACGCATTACCGAGATACATCCGGGGTCTGATGGCAAAGTCAGAGTGGTAACGCTTAAGTTACAAGATGGGATGCTGAAACATCCAATTCATAAGATTTATCCACTAGAGTCAGCTGAAGAGGACAAAATCGAAACAGAGAGAGTGCAAGCTTGTGTAACCAGAACTAATAGAGATGGCGGAAATAAAACACGGTTTGCTCCATTAAAATTAATCAGCTTTTGAATAATTCTATAGCTGACAATGACTAAACAGTACTCCACAAATCTTGTGGATCCTATAAAAATAACTGGAGGTACTGTACTTGAGCTGCGCAACAACACAGCTATATATCTAGATACCATTGGAAAGGTAGACGTGGTTACATCAAATTGGAATTTAATCATATTCTATAATTTGACTTCGTACTTTGATGAGATGTCTGGTATTCAACGTTTCATTCAAAGTTTACAAGATCCGTGCCAACTGATGGATAACTTTGCAGAGACGTGCAAGTTGGTCACTGCATCATTAGAGGAACGTCACAATACGTTGGCATCAAACAATGAGTTATTTGCGATTACAAATAAAAGAAAGAAGAGAGCGCCGTTCGAATTTGTGGGTTCCCTTTATCACGTTTTGTTCGGAATGATGGATGCTGATGATCTTTCCGAAATGGAGGACAATATGATCAAACTATTTGACAACCAACACGATCTAAAGCAGTTAATAAAGAAACAAACATCAGGTATCGGAACGAAAACAATATTTCGTTCTTTTTTCAAATAATGGTTGTTCGAGTTAACATGATGTTAGACGAATGTGAGAAAATCCAGGCCTCAATAATCAGTCTATTAATAGACGTGAATCACGGTCGAGTGAACCCAAATTTACTTTTACCGTTACAACTACAAAAGGAGTTGTCGCTGATTAAAGAAAGATTACCAGATAAGCTGACGATACCTGGAAAGCATTCTGGAAATGAACTCAAAGAAGTTTACAATTTAATGACGGCCAAGGGCATAATAGTTGAGTCTCGACTAGTTATCAACATAGAAATACCGCTGTTATCTGACGAGTCGTCTACACTCTACAAGATGATTTCCGTACCTGTAGTCAGCAAAGATGGTATAATAAAAGCGAAACTACGGACCGATTACATGGTTTATAATTTTGGTTCAAACGAGTATTTCCTAATGACACCACCTGAACTTAATCGATGTAAGAAAAATTTAGATGGTAATATCCTATGATTCGGAAGCTGGCCATGGAACTCGGGAACAGATCACTCATGTGAAATGTCTACGTTAAGACAACTTAACAACTCTGAATGCAAATACGAATGGGTAAATATGGAGAACTTTTGGGTCGAGCTTAGCAGCAGCAATAAATGGCTTTACAAAGTGTTCGAAAGGCCGAACATTCACCTCGAATGCGGAAATAAGGTACAGGCCAACATAGCAGTCCCTGCGCAAGGAATTCTTACTCTTGATCCTGGATGCACAGCAAGATATAACGGAGTTACGATGTCATCAACTCAGACTATTCAGTCGCAGCGAGAGATGCAGCTTCAATCATCAACATGGGTAACATACATCGATGATATTAATGATTTACAGGTCAAACCATTAGATTCTACACTGGTCAACAATAGCAGAGAGATTGACCAACTTAAGACGCTTTGAAATCCGAGGACGTAAACTTAAGAAGGATGACCTTTCACCACGTAACCGGCCACACATCTTTATTCATCATTATTTTATGTCTAATAATTAGTCCAATATGTTATATTAGAATGAAATGTAAGAAAACAAACAACATTGTCGTTGAATTCGCGCCACCGGTGTCTTTAAATCGCCGCCGGCAGAATGTTCAAATATGAACACAAATCTATCACTTTAATATACAGTCCACGCTCTAAGGACAGCAGGTAACACTTAATTGTTATCACTGTTGTATATTGACTTATTCGCATGAAGCGGATTGTAATTATTGTCGAATACGATGAACTCAAAAAAATTGCAAGAAATGCGGAATTAGCAATTTTTTGTAAACAAATAATTCGTAATCGACTTATGAATACAATCAGCTGAATATGCATAAGTGAATATGAAGAATTGGGTCAACCAATGCAGAAGCCGCGATCGATTCTCGGTCAAGGTTTTTAGTTTTTATTGGCCTAGGTAAGGAGCGGGTTACGAAGAGTAAAACGTAACCGCTGGGCGTTGCCAAAGATAAGTAGGTTTCTTTAGATTTTGGTTTGGATAGAAATCGCAGTCTTCAGTAGTTCGTTTTAGGAATAAGATGATTCCACTAATTTCTTTTTGACTAATAAAAATTAAAGTAAATTAAAATTAAAAAGTGTTTTTAATAAGATTCGCGGTAGGAGAATAACAATTTGACGAAATACAACATTGGAAAAATACAACATTGGTATCTAGATTCGGGTGTCCGCACGTGAAGGATACAACAACACCACATCCGGTAGGATCCTGACTTTATTACAACATTGGCGCAGACGGTTTTCGAACCAGAGAAGAGAAGTTTCCAACCACTAGACACGGTCAGTGGCAGCAGCAAAACTAAGGACAATAAAATGGATAAAAAATTACTGGTGAGTACGTTTTGTGTTCGTAATTAACAAAAAACCGAGCGACTAGTGGCGTTTAACGCCTGCTCAACTACGTAGGTCATTCTACTAACAAAACAAAAATTTTATCAAGGCAAATAAGGAGTTAAAATAACTATAACTCCTTTTTTGCGGGAAATTTGGGATTCAAGTAATAACAACTGTCAATCTTTAAAATATTAAATTGTTTTCCCCCATCAGTGGTAAGAAACAATTTATTTATATTAAAGAAACAGTTATTTTTATCAAGTGATTTTCCCCCATCAGTGGTAAGAGATTCTTGATAGAAAGAAATATTCCATTTGTGAGAAAATATTAATATGGTATTAATATTTTTTTTTTTATTTTTTGTGTGATTTTTTTAATTGTTAGTTTAGTAGTTTCAGTATTTTCGTATTTTTTTTTGCGAGCTTCAGATTTTCTTTTTAATTAAAATTGTTTGTTGGTTAACACATACTGCAACATTTACAATTTGACTTAATTTTCTTGTTTCTGTTGGAAAATTGTTTTGTAATATAAAAAGGCTTTATATTAATTGAAATTATCTCTTATTAAATAAACAGAAATTTTTGAAATAACTGTTAAATTTATGAGTGATCAAATTAATTAATGGAAGCTTTAAAATCTGAATATTTACAAGCAAAAGCAGATTTATAAAAAGAACAAGAAGAAATTGTGAGATTTGTTGACAAGTTGTGGTCACTTATCAGACATTTTAGTGAGTCTGAACAGATCTTTTTACATTTAAAGGAAAGATTGAGCGTAAGAAAATTAACAAAATTAGAAGAGGCGGATTTGGCTTTAACTGAATTATTTGAAATTTTGGATAATAAAAATTGTGTATTACACCGAGAGAGAGAGGAATTATTGAAAGAGTTAGATAGTTTTAGGAAACAGAACGTAATTTTAAAAAAGAGGTTAGACAAAAATTTAGAGGAAACACACGAATTAGAACGAGAAAACGAACACTTTAGACAGGAGATAGGTTTACCAAAGGACGAAGAATTTAAAAAGGATCTGAACATATCCAGATTAGAAGAGGCAAATAATACAATCAGCGTTTTGAATACAAAATTAATTAATCAACATAAGGAGTTTGAACGGAAATTAGCAGATTTAACTTTGAAAAATAAAATTGTAAAACCAACGGACCATTCTAAAATATTCAAAATGAGTTTAGTGAGGATAGCAGAAGAGGTAAACAGGGTGGTGCCAATTTTTGATGCTTCGAGGACACATGATTTGGCATCGGAATTACACAAATTTGCTATAAGTTGTCGTATAGTAGAAAAAGATCTAAAACCAGAAGATCACCCAGTAATGTTAGATTGTATAAAACTCAGATTGTTTGGTGAGGCATATAATCTTGTGAGGTCATTAGAGATAAAATATTTAGATGAATTAATAAGTTTACTTAGTGGAGTGTATTCAAAAATAACCATATGGGAAGATGTTCAACAGGAGATACGGCAGGCAGTACAGTTGGAAGGAGAGGATATTTCTAGGTTTGCGAGAAGACTACGTTGTTTGTTTACTTCTGCAAAAACAATTATAGAGGATCGATATCCAGGTAGAGATTGTGATATTTTATTAGAAGAAATAAATACTTCAGTAAAATCATCATTCCGGTTAGGACTTAGAGACCCCACACTTCGACTTCATATAATGAGGTCAAGTGCAAAAACTTTAGGAGAACTAGAAATTGAAGCCAACTGCGCACAAGTAGGGTGGAAAAGATGTCATTTCGGTACGTCTTTCAATAATGAAAAATCGGTTATTAATCATAAAAACTCTCAAGAAATGTCGCCAACTATAAACGCTTTTACACAGTTGGCACAACAACAGCAAGAAATAACACAGCAGTTGTATACGATGACGTCACAAAACCGACCGAGTGAAAGTGCAAATAAATATGCAACCATCTTTAGGGGAAAAGAAGGATCTCAGTTGCAGCGGAATAATGAAGAAACGAAACCAGCAACAAAAACTAATCTTTCGGAACCCCATCAATCAGTTCCAATTTGTTCATTTTGCAATAAGGCAGGTCATACACGAGCTAAGTGTTTTAGTCGAGAAAATACTCCTTATTGTAGAGAATGTGGAGAATATGGACACGACCCAGGTCCGAATTGTAGTCAAAAGAGTAGACATCAGGAAAATTCGCATGGCGCAGGCAATGCACAGAACGTACAGCATTCAGGACACGATAACTATAGAAAAAATCAAAATTATCAACAAAATAAGATATATGATAATAATGAAAATAAGAATAATGGTTATAATAATACTCGAAACCAAAATAGAGGCAATTTTAACAATAACGGTCCGAAATTGTGTTTCTTCTGTGATAAAGAAGGACATATGAAAAGCGAATGCGCAGCCAGAAAAGCTTTCTTAGGGAAACAGGGAAACTAGATGGGGTCCGGACGTTATCACACGACCGGGATCCCCAAAATACTTTAGAAAATGACAAACGAGATAATAAATATAAAAAGTCCGGTCAAGGCAACTTTGAAAACTGATGTTACGAAAAATGTTAATAAATTGATGAAAAGTAAAAAATTAATTGAGCAGACGAAAGATGAATTAAATATGTCTCAGGAGAACCAGGGTACAGAGATAAGTAAACAAATGAAAGATGAAGTAAATCTGGTTCAAAAGTATCAGAGTATAGAGGTCAAAGAGCAGACGAAAGATGAAGTAAATCTGGCTCGGAATAACCCAGGTACAGAGGTATATGAACAGATGAAAAATGGAGTAAATTTGTTACAAATGATCAGAGTACGGAGGTTAATAAACAGACGAAAGACGAAGTAAATCTGGTTAAAAATAATAATGTGGAGCCCAGGACTCGGGCTCAATTGAAGAAAGTTTCATTTAAAATAAATGCCGGTAATGGCAAAAGTCGAAAAATAAAGTACGAGAAAGAAAAATTAAATTCTTGCAGAATCGAGCAAAGAAAAATTAAATCTGAGAAAAAGGAGAAAGTAAACCTTATTGAGTATATTAGACCAGCTGTAGGTAATTTGGTACAGTGGTCATGTAAAACTTTGTTAAATATTTTTGTAATGATGTTCGCGATCATTTATTTTTGTTCAGATATAATCCTAAATAAATGGGAAAAGTTGTTGATAAATCCTCCGTTGTATGAATTTATCAAAAATTATAATAATTGTTTGAATAATAATTTCAATACATTTTTAAAATTTTTGACTGCCAGGTTAACGCCAGCAGTGAAACAAAAATTGTATAGTAATGCAAGTGAAAGTTTTCATTCATCAACAAAAGACGTTTATGTGGAGTTACCTTGCAAAGAAGCGAAAATGGGAAAACTCACATTACTCGTCGATTCTGGCGCTGACACTAGTTTAGTGAAAGCAAATGCTATAAATGATTTTATTGACAAGGATAAAGGTGATATAAAAGATTTGAGCGGAGCTTTTGGAGGACAGGTTACCACATCCGGCTCCATTCAGATTTGTCAATCAGATTGTTCTGATTTGATTTTTGATTTCCATGTAGTAAACTTACGGCAAGGCATACCGGCAGATGGTATACTGGGAAGGGATAACTTATGAAATAAATCGGTTATAAATACGATAACAAAAGAATTAATATTTTTTAATAAATCAGGGAGTGAAATGAAAAAGTTCTCATTGAAGAGATGGAAGTCAATGAAAATATCATATTGCAATAATGAAGTAAATTTGAAATCGCGTACGGTAACGGTAGTACCGATGAAAATAAAATCGCGTACGGTAACGATAGTACCGATGAAAGTAAGAACGAAAATTTCAACTTTGGTGATCCATAAACAAGAAATATCACCAAGTGTTTATTTGGCCGAAACTTTAGTTAACAATAAAAAAGGTGTAGTTTACGCTCCAGTGCTAAATGCATCAGAGAACGACGTTGAATGGTGTAATGATTTTGAGCCAGTATTTACCGATTTCAAGAAGTACAAAGAAGCGGAAGATAACAATATCATGAGCATGCATGAACTTAAAACAAGTGATCGGATAACTGAATTGTTAAGTAAATTAAATTTGGATTCAAGCTTAAATGTTGAAGAAAAAAATGCGATGGAAAATATTTGTATGGCGTATAATGATGTCTTTCATTTCGAAGGTGACATCTTGACGAGTACAAATGTGTTATAACATTGTATCGATACTAAACAAGATCAGGCACCAATTAATCAAAAACAATACAGATTGCCACAAATGCACAGGGGAGAGATTAACAAACAAGTAAATAAATTGTTACATGATGGTATAATCTCACCGAGTATTTCGCCATGGAATTCACCACTTTTGTTGGTACCTAAGAAAAGTGGTAAAGATGGTCAGAAAAAATGGAGGATAGTCATCGACTACAGAAAACTTAATGAAGCGACAATTAAGCAAGTTTTTCCCATTCCTAGAATAGAGGAAATTCTAGAGCAATTGGGACATAGCCGGTATTTTTCTACGCTAGATTTAGCGAGTGGCTACCATCAGGTGATGATGGATGAGTGCGACAAAGAGAAAACAGCCTTTAGCACAGGGCTTGGGCATTTCGAGTTTAGTAGAATGCCATTTGGTTTAACAGGGGCACCAGCCACTTTTCAAAGAATCATGAATCACATTCTTACAGGGTTACAGAATGTTTCGTATACCTCGATGACATAGTCATTTATGGGCGTAATTTGTAAGAGCACTCCATGAGGTTGTGTAAGGTACTAGAAGCATTACGGAAAAATAATTTGAAACTAAATACAGAAAAATTCAATTTTCTGCGTAGAGAGGTAGTTTATTTAGGACATAAATGTTCGGCAGAAGGAGCGCTTCCTGATCCTGCCAAGGTGGAAAGTGTGAAAAATATTCCACCACCAAGGTCTCGTAAACAAGTACAAGCTTTTTTGGGACTGGTTAATTACTAACGTAAATTTGTGCCCGTATGGGCAAAGATGGCCTTACCAATTAATAAATTGTTGAGAAAAGACGTACCGTTTAAATGGACAGAAGACTGTCAAAATTCGTTCGAAGAATTAAAAAAGGCGATAATTTCACCGCCTATATTAATATATCCTGATTTTAATGAAAAATTTTTATTAACGACAGACGCAAGTAACGAAGCGTTAAGGGCGGTTTTGTCCCAGGGAGTCGTGGGAGAAGATAGACCAATTGCATTCGCAAGTAGAGCTTTGAATGATGCTGAAAAGAGATATTCTACTATTGAAAAAGAATTATTGGCAATAGTATGGGCTACAAAAAATTTTAGACCATATCTTTTGGGACGACATTTTGAGGTATATACCGATCATCAACCTTTAAGAGGAATAGCAAATTTAAAGGACCAAACGTCCAGATTAGCACGATTTAGACATAAACTGTCAGAATATAATTTTGAGATAATTTATAAACCAGGCAAACGAAACCTTAATGCCGATGCATTAAGTAGAATAGTTAGGGAAAGTGATGATAATAACAAAATAGCCGCCGTAGAGACGAGGCTTCAAAAAAGAGATAGATTAGAAAAAGAGAATGAACAACCGGTAGAAATTGACAATACCGACGGAGAAAATAAATCGGTGCTTGACACAAGCACTGATGACAGTAGAGTTGAAAATAGTAAAATTTTATCCGAAAATAGTAAAATTTTAGCCGAAAATATAACAATTTTAACCGATCAAAAACAAATTGAGACAATATTAAAAGACTATCACAATTTACCTTTAGGAGGTGCATTGAGAACTTATTTGAGAATACGAGAAAAATTCCGTTGGAAAGGAATGCAAAAGCAAATAAACGAATATGTTCGGAGTTGTTCAAAATGTCAGTTAAACAAAACTGACGAAAATGCCTATGGTAGTAACCGATACACCGCAACGTCCTTTTGAGAAGTTGTACATGGACATGGTAGGGCCCCTACCGGAAACAACTTCAGGCAATAAAAATATTTTGACTTTTCAAGATGACTTCTCAAAATATATGGCATGTATTGCCATACCTGACGCGGAAGCAAGTACGGTTGCCAAAGCTTTTTACGACGAGATAGTTACTCGCCATGGCATTCCTAAAATGTTGATTACCGACAACGGTACCAATTTCATTTCGGAATTATTCTCTAACGTATGTAAAACGTTAGGAATAAAAAAGCTTCACATTACCCCGTATCATCCGCAGGCTAATGGCTCACTGGAAAGGAGTCATCGACCTTTAGCGGAATATTTAAGAAGTTTTATTAATGAAGACGGATCCAATTGGGATCACTGGTTGTCAGCGGCTATGCATGTGCACAATAACACTCCACATACGTCAACAAAACAATCACCTTTTCGTACACTATATGGATTTGATATAGAAATACCAACTAATTTGAAACGGAAAAGGGATCCTGTATATAATACAGAAGACCCCGCGAAATTACTTAAATATCAAATTCAAAAGGCACATCAATTGGTGAGACAAAATCAAGAAAAGGCGAAAATTGCATCAAAAGTGCAATATGACAAAACGATAAACGAAGTAATTTTTAAAGAAGGAGATAGGGTTGTTATGAGAAACACCACCCATGAGAAACACCACCCGGAAAAACAAATTTTCTCCAATTTGGACAGGCCCATATGACGTAGTGTCGATAAAGGGACCTGTCACGACGGTGATAAAAATTAAGTCGAAACTTAAAAAATTTCACAACAATCTATTAAAACTATATCATGTATCAACTGACGATCAGAATATCTAGACAGACGTGAATAATAAATTAGAAGTAATTATAGGATAATATTATTCTATTGATGGGTTAATAATTCAAAATTATTTCAAAAATAGTACTGGTAGCCAATATACAGTATTTAATTGAGACGAAGTATTGTCGATAAAGGGACGTTGTTTATAATTACTTAAAAATTTTATATTATGAGATGTTTAAAAACAATATGAAAAAAAAATTGTTTAAAAACATGTATGTAACATTAGAACGATTTTTAAAATTACAGCAATTACACATAAAGTGGTAATGCTGTAAACATAATGTGTGGAGAAATAAAATAATAGTTAATATACAAATACGAAATACATTTTTTATATTTGATTAAATGATAAAGTAATCGATTTCAATTCTGAAAAGTTCAGCAGCACTAATAAGTAAAAAGTGCTAGCGAAAGAAGTAAACATACCCATATGTATGTATATATGTAGTTATTTAATTTTCAATGTCAAGTTCATGACTATATAAGCAGTTTTTGTTGAGCAGAGTTTTTATTTAAAAATATAAAAAGTAACAATTATAGTATGCTTTTATGGAAAAATTTAATTTAGAGAGTAATTCATTTTATTTTAAACAATGATTCATAAATTTTAGAAGTTTAATAAGATACGGATAATACATGCGTAAACAGTACTAAAAAGTTAAAGTACTGGTAAAAAGGAGTATATGGTAGATTATGTATGATTTTCTAAAAAAGGTGTGTCAAAGCGCACCCAATGGGTTTTAATTTATTTAATTGCAGGTAAATATCATTGACGTTGAGATCTACAAGCTAGATGATACCAATCATGAGAAACATTGGATGTCGACTCGCTCAAGGACTAGAGCAAGAAACTTAAACTTTGGTTTAAGCCAATAATTATAACAAAAATACAGAGAAAAAAATATATATATAGAAAAAAAATAAAAAAAAATTATAAGAAAAAAATATACAATATGAAATAAAAAAAAAGAAAAGAGAAAAAGAGAAACAAAAATATATTTTATATAGAAAAAATAAGAGAAAAAAAAATATAATAAAAAATAATTTAAAAGAAAACAAGATTTAAAAAAAAAAAGAACAAATAAAAAATTAATAAAAAAAAACAAAAGAACTATAGTTTAAAAAAAAAAAGAGAGAAATATTTGTAGATAAGTTTTTTTTGATGATATATAATTTCAATTCTTAACATTAATTATAAAATGTTTGTAAATTTCGTCGATGAGAAATTTAAATAGAATGCAATTACAATGGCCACACATATGTAAATAAAAAAAAAGAGGGGGAAGGGTTAGGAACGTAAAGACGTTAGGTTAATAACGCTAGTTTTTTTTTTGAAATTTTAGGCTTTGCGTGAGCATTGAAGTTGCATAAAAGTTTTGCATAAGCAGAATTTTAAAATGTTTGGGATTTGTAGAAGTGTTTATTGTGAGAATAGTGAGATAATTTTTAAATGCAAGTAGTTTTCAGAGTAAAAATTTAACCATTTTTATTTTCATTCGATTTCATGAGTTTCGTAAAATTAAATCAGATAATGGTTTAGGTAATTTTTTTTTATTTATATTGATTTATATTTTGTTGTATACTATAATTTATATCGTATATAATACTATATATGTATGTCCAGAAAATTTTATTTGACTTATTTAGTATTTTTGAGTAAAAAGTAGAATTATTTAGTATATTGGCATGATTCGTCCGGTTCCCAGCTTGTGAAACGACGTTGGACGACTACGGTGGAAAACGTCAAATCAGAATCGAGACGACTACCCAAGCACGAGAAAACAACTGTACGACGTTGAATACAAAGTAAACAACACTGCGAAGAAAATACGAAATAAACATCATCACATACTCATTCCACTGATGTCACTTAACTACTAATGATCGTTTGTCGATGAACTATATTGCCATCCAATTCGAATTTTCACGCATGAAGATGAATTAGAGTATTTTTACCAATACGCACGATAGCAGCAGAGTTTCCGCCCAGAAGTAACACGGAATTAGCAATTTTTTGTAAACAAATAATTCGTAATCGACTTATGAATACAATCAGCTGAATATGCATAAATGAATATGAAGACTTGGGTCAACCAATGCAG
>OX421842.1:30856363-30908863 GCA_949127995.1 Suillia variegata
AGCAATTTTACAGTTTAAATTCCATAACCCTCCAGAAGAGATTCCTTCGGAGAAAGGATCGATTGAACTAGCAGTACATAAGCCAACTGTGAACGTACCAATTGAAAAAAACGCCGTTAAAGGCCACCTCAGAGTTATAGCCGAAGATCTCAAATACTCAAGCCGTTACGATCGTTTTTAACATTTCATTATTTGTCGTGTCACCGTACATTATTCTGACCTTGCTGGTACAATTGCGGCATGGCACGGCTATGGCTCGCGGAGTTTTAGGGTGGTCCTTGTCAGTATAAGTAGACAGTTACATCAGAAAAAAAAATAAAAGTTTTGTTTCATGTTATGTCAATGCATATATTTGGAAAATAAACACTCGTTCGTAGCGTTTATATATCTGAGTATTTATTATAAATTTTTGATGTTGTTTTTGTTTGTTTTACGTTTGGGATAGATTTGTTGGTAAATTCTACCCATGAGCGGGCCCCCCTATTGGCACTTATCGGCCAGCCATGACAACTAAAGCTCTTATTTTTTAAAGTTGCCCCTGATACAAAGATCACATCACCGCAGATTTATCACTCAGCCACACATTACCCCTAATTTAATCTGCCATTCTGTTTTCTTAAATTTTCAAAAAAAAACTCTTGCAAAAATTTAGGTTAGTTTGATTTTAATTCAGGTTTTTTTCAAGACAATTTATTCCTACGTACATTTTTAGGTATTTCAAATAAGTAGTTTAAATATATTTGGTACCTAAAAGAAAACATTTTTTTCTTTGGATTCAAAAAAAACTTGATCAATTAATTTCAAGGAAGTAATATTAAGTTTTAGGAATCTTAATGTGTCCTAAAATTCAAATTAGGTATTTAGGTATTTTTAAGTAGTTTTTTGGTATTTTCACTAAGTTGATTTAGGTATTCTTAAGTAGTTTTAAATTACCTTAAGTTATTTTAGGTATTCTTAAGATATTTTAGTTTATCTTAAATTATTTTAGGTATTAAGATATTTTAGGTATTCTTAACTTATTTTCGGTATATGTATACTTTGTATACCAAGGTAGATTTTGTTGAAAATTTACGGAATATTCAAGTATTCTCCTTTTTTTTTGACGTAATTTTAAGAATTTATACAATATTTTAGGTAATTTTTATCATTCTACAATATTTAAGGTATATTTTTGTTCTATTTTAGTTTAATTATGTTTTAAAAATTTTAGAATTAAGAATATTTAGATTTTATGCAGCCATTTTTAATACAAATTCCTTTCCCCTCGGATTTAACTTCCCTTAGCCAACCTTGGGCCAAGACTTTTTAAAAACGGGTAAAAATAAGAAAACAGGTAAATAAGAAACGTGAGCTCAGGTTTTATCTTACGGACCTACGTGGGTTATCCCAATTTAGGGTTATTATGCGCGTTTCTTGGGGGAAAAGGGTAATTTTTCTTAAAATTTTAAAACCATGTGTGTTTTTTTTTTCTTTTCTCTTTAATTTTTATTTAAATGCGATTCTTTCGTTCTACTTGCGTATCTTCCTTGTTATCAGTCTTATTTGACGTTCCGTTTTTAGCGAGTGCGCGCCTGCGGATCAGATCTACCGTTATGGCTAGATTGTTGGTGATATGAGCACAGACAAAAAAACATCTGCGTACACGGTGCTTTCTGTGCAAGATATTAAGCGCCTGTTGGATGTTTAAGCACCGTGTGCTAAACTCACTTAAAAACAGCCTAAAAAATTGTTAGTTTTATCAGTTTCACACAACCTATATAATGTGTTTATTTTTTTTCTTTTGACTACTTACAATTATCCTTTTTTTTCTTATATTTATGTTTCAGTAATGCTGCTATATCTTTGTTTTTATTAATTTCGCAATTATTTTCTAAAAAAAAACCCTGAATAACTTTATGAATTATTATTTTAAAAGTTATTTAATCACGAACAAAACGGAACCCACCTAATTAATTATAAATTTACTTAGTTCGACACTTTTTAATTTGTGAACTTTTTTAAATAAAATATTTGTCAGCGATTATGACTTGGTCCACTGTAGATTATCGAAATAACAGGATGAGTTTGCGAATTAGCATGTATTTATACCCGCGTATCAGTTTTTTTTTTTTGTATTATTTTTTTGGTTTTTAAGGTTGGTTTTCTGGCGCGGTGTGTTCAGTACATATTTAGTCTCGCGAAGATGCGATTGAAAAATAAATAAAAGAGTTCAGTGAAGTTGAGAAAACAAATTGAAACATGGCGGCGCCCCTTCTAGTAACAAAATCAAAACAAATCCATTTTCAAAAAAAAAATATGTTCGACCGCAAAATAAAGAGCAGTAAAAAAAATCAAAAAAATATATTCAAACGAAAATTGTGCAAATTAACATTAATACGACAAAAATTAATAACATTGCATCCAACGCGAAACTACACACCGAACAGGAGTATTGCAAGCTGTAGTGGTCTTTTATGTTTTCCATCAGGACTCACCAGCATCGAGGTATCTGTTTCTCATTTGTTGTTATTGTGTCGGTGATCAAAAACTTTAATTTATTTGACTTATAATTTGTAACAAAAACTATTTTTTTTCTTTATTAAGATAACAATTTCGTTCAATTAATAATTTTGGGTTACTGTTTAAGGTCTTTGGCGTGGCAAACGCCTATGTATTTTTCTTTCATATCCTCTAGTTCGTATAAACTTTTTCCCACTGATTTTCGAATCCTGCTCTTAACGAATTTTTCGCTTAATTTAGCGTTAATTTGTTTAGAAAAATTGTTAAATTGGAAATTGCGTCGAAATACTTCCTGTCCTACCGCAAAATTTGTCTGTCTACAGCGTGTATTATAAGTTTTTACATTTTTTTCGTAAGATTTGTGTAGGTTTTTTCGTATTTTGTCGCGAAGTTCATGTCGGTGTACCGGCTTAGGGACTGCTTCCGTTTCTACTTCGTTAATTTTCGTGCGAGTTTAAATACAAAATGAGCAAAGTAAGGCGTCATGCCAATTGATGATTGAACTGAAGAAAGTAGAGTACATTAAATTTTTGAAAGATGCAAGTCCCATTCTGTTTGGTCTTGTTCTAAATATAATCTAATCGCCGCGAGAATCGATTGATTCACCCTTTCTGACGCATTCGCCTGTGGTGCATATACCGCAGTTCGTTGATGCTTTATGCCGAAACTTTCACACATCTCTGTAAAATCTTTTCCGATAAATTGCTTACCATTATCTTACATAATAAATTCCGGTGTACCAAATTTATAAAATACTTCATTAATTAAGAAACTTACAACATTTTTAGCATTAGCTTTAGACATTGCTTTGAGTAAAACAAATTTCGTAACATGATCTAACACTATAAAGATAAACGCGTTCCCTTTCTTTGACCGGACATATGGTCCGAGAAAATCTATATACACTTTTTGAAATGGTCTAACCGTCGGTCTCTTGCCCCATTTGTGGTTCCAGCACCATGATTGATGGTTTGCTTTCTTTACAGATTTCACAGTTTTGCACGTATGCTCTGATTTGAATATTCATATTAGGCCAATAAAAATATTCTTTAACACGTTTTAACGTTTTTGCAAACCCACCATGTGAAGCAGTAGGTGGCTGGTGCAGGCACCCACAATTTCCACGCAAAATCTTCACTAAGCGGTGTGCCATCGTATTGCACAGTGCGCTTGTAGACAAAACCGTCAATAACTTTCAAATCGGGCAGTTGATCTTTATTTTTCTCTATTGTTTGCACAAGTTCTACGTATTCATTAGATCGAAATTCTGGTGACTCTACATCAATAGCTTCATTTATTTTTCCAACTATTTCGTCCATGTCATATCGTGACAGAGTGTCTGGAACTTTACTTTTCTTAAAGGTATCAAAAATTGGTGCAGTTATTGTGGCGTTATCTTGAATAAAACGTCGATACCAGCCGGTGGCTCCCATAAAACTTCGAACTTGTTTTGTCGTTTTTGGATAGGAATATTTTTCTTGCACTTTTCCGGATCAGGCTTCAACTGACCTTCACCAACAATATAGCCTTATTATTTCAATTCTTTGCAGCAGAATTTCGACTTTCAAACATTAATTGTTAGATTTGCCTAGTTTAGCAGTGTAGCAACTTCGCTAAGAAGTTCTAAGTGTTTATCAAAATCTGATGACACTACTAACAGATCATCTAAATAAATGAAAATATTTTCGCGTAGACTTCCGGGGATCACTTTATCCATCAACCGGCATAACCTTTGAGCTGCATTACACAATCCAAAGGGCATAACGGTAAGTTCCTAAAGCGGTCGTCCAGGTATGGTAAAAGCTGTTTTTTCACGGCTACTTTTAGCCAGAGGGATTTGCCAGAATGCATCTTTTAGATCCACACTTGAAATATAGTGTGTATCTCCTAATCTGCTTAATAAACCTTCAATATGTGGGAGTGGATAGGCGTCTTTCACTGTGAGTTCATTCAACCGGCGTGCGTCCAGGCATAATCGACATTTTTCTCATTTTCGCAAGAAAGCGACTTTATTGTTCCAAGGACTCTCACTCGGTTGTATGACTTCCAGTGAAAGCATCCTGTCCAACTCGGTGAACATTAATTTTTGCACTGCAGGTGACACTGGATAGTGTTTATCTTTAATCGGGACTACCTCTCCTGTATCTATCGAATGCTCTTCGAGTGAAGTTTTTCCTAACCCCTTTCTTGTGAAGCACGGAAATTTTACTGCTGCTCCCTTAAGTTTTAGTTTTTGCGACGGTGTTAAATTATGCATTTTAGGCATGTTAATATCGGCTAAATCATCACCAATTATGATGTCGTTGGTGGTTATGCTATCGATATTTAAATTGAATAAATTAAATGCCTTTATGAAATCAACTCCCAGAAATAATGGACTTTTTAACGAAGGTACCAAATAAAATTTTATTTCTTTGCTTTCATTTTTGCATTCAATTTTGGTTTTGATTCGCAAAATTATGGGGTGACTGCGTCCGTCCGCTGTTTTTATGTGCGAAGTAAATTTAAAAATTGGCAAATTCAATTTTTCTACTAATTCTAAACACTCACTACCTAAACACGTCACTGTTGCACCGCTCTCTAACAGTCCCTCAATTTCTTGACCATTTATTTTAATTTTTGTGTAAAAACGCAAATCGCCGTACAAGTTCGCTGCTAAGATTTCGAGTCTGTTCTGTTTACGCATTTTATATCGATTTCGTGCCTTTTCTATTTTTGTAGGTTTATCATTAAATATTCTTTCTTTAGCTATTTCATATTCCTTAATTCTAATATGAAGAACGCGTTTCCAACCCAGTGTGCATCGCGTTCGTCGACTTGTTTCCCTGGCATTTGGGACAATGTGGAGTAGTAACGTTGTCATGACCGCATTTAAAGCAAAAAGTGGCACTACAACACACGTGATGAAGTTGTGTCCAGGCTGCTTGCAGTTTTAGCAACTTACGTTTCTTGGTATATTTATGGCTTCTACTTCAAGTGCTAATTCTGAAACGGAATTATTGTAGTCAAGATCATTGACTCGCGGAGCATATTGCCGCTGCGGAAATTGAGGCTGACGTTGCTGGTGTTGTTCGGCTTTTCTGCACTGTGCACAAAAAGCTGCTAATGTTTCTATATTTGAACCAAACAATAATTGTCCCATGGAGGGTTTTAAAGTGTCGATCATAATATCCACCAAATCCTTTTCGCTGATTGGGACGCGCTGCTGGTTCCGTAGTCGCATTATGGCATTGTAAAATTCATCAAATGACTCATGTGCCGCTTGTCGTCTCTCCATAATTTTGCGTTGGATATCATAATCGCTTTCAAAACGTCGATATTGAGTTAACATCGCTTCACGTGAGTCACTCCAATACTGTATTGGATAAAGCCTTTGATGCATTCAAAACCATTCTAATGCGTTTCCATTCAGCAGGCTGTGAAAGTTCCTGATCACATCTGCCCATGGACAACGGTAATCTTCGCGTAGTGTCTCAACTCTGAACAAAAAGTCTTCTACGCTCATCGACTTTGTGTTGCCGTCAAACTTGATGCCACATTTTGCTACATCAATATTTTTGTTTTCCGGCGTGAGCGGATATTGTTGTGCAATTGCATGCTGCTGACTAATGTGAGGTGCCGTCTGGAAATCATTAGTATTTGCTGAAAACTGTGGTGGTTGCTGTACGAATGCGTTGCCTGGGTAAGTTGCATATTGCTAAAATTGTGTAGGGTTTTGTGTATAATGCGATCCACGTACTGGTGTAGGTAAGTACGTGGACTGCTGTTGACGATGTGTTCGGGATTGTTGCGCCGCATATATTGCTGGGCTTGTGTTTGTTGCTGCTGCTGGTTTTGCGTCGTTGGCTGAGTACGGTTACTGCTCGGTATTGGTGGTTTTTGAATTGTTGGAATCGTCGGTAGTGCTTGCCAAGCGTTTGAAGCTGCAGATGGTGGAGGTGGGTGTCGTAGTCAGTTCGGTGGTAAAAGACGGTGTATTTACTTCTGCCATTGCACTACCTGCTCGAGTGACTACCATAATATTAAATGTGAAATTTAAGTGTGAAATTTTTCTTTCTTTAAATAATTTCAAATGTAATGGTTTTATTTGTTTTTCAAATAATTCTAAGTTTGTATATTTGTTTAATTTTGTATGGTGACTTTGTGAAAATCCTTAGTGATTGATAAAAAACGGTTAGCAAAAAAAAATGTCACTCAAATATGCAATATTTTTTGTTTTTATTTTCTCTTTCTTTGTTGCTATCAAGTTAGTAAATGTATACTGGACATACAGTATACATTTACTAACTAAGTCGCTACTGGTTGAAACTTTTTGTTTTGTTTGTTTTTCCAGGCCTTACTTCATTAGCAGTATAATAAGAAAAAAATTTTAAATGTGAATTTTAAGGGCATTAAGTTACGTCGCTAAGACTAAATAGATTCTAAGATCTTAAATTTGTCTGCCTTACGTCAGCGTACCCCTATAAAAATGAAAGTTTAAACATTTAAATTTGTCGCAACGCGATTAACACCTCGTTGGGCTTACTTAACCGGGACTTACAAAATAAATGTATAATTTAAAATTTTTGAGGACTCAAAAATTGAGCCACACTTGTTGGGCGCCATTCTGTCGTTTCACCGTACATTGTTCCTACTTATTCTGACCTTTCTGGTACAATTGCGGCATGGCACGGATATGGATCGCGGAGTTTTAGGGTGGTCCTTGTCAGTATAAGTAGGCAGTGACATCAGAAAAAAAAATAAAAGTTTTGTTTCATGTTATGTCAATGCATAAACTTGGAAAATAAACACTCGTTCGTAGCGTTTATATATCTGAGTATTTATTATAAATTTTTGTTGTTGTTTTTTGTTTGTTTTACGTTTGGGATAGATTTGGTGGTAAATTCTACCCATGAGCGGCCATACCTCTTAGCACTTATCGGCCAGCCATGACAACTAAAGCTCTTCTTTTTTAAAGTTACCCCTGATACAAAGATCACATCACCGCAGATTTATCACTCAGCCACACATTACCCCTAATTTAATCTGCAATTCTGTTTTCTTAAATTTTCAAAACAAAAACTCTTGCAAAAATTTAGGTTAATTTGATTTTAATTCAGGTTTGGTATCTAAAAGAAAACATTTTTTTTTATTTGGATTCAAAACTTGATCAATTAATTTCAAGGAAGTAATATTACGTTTTAGGAATCTTAATGTGTCCTAAGATTCAAAATAGGTATTTAGGTATTTATTATCTTAAGTAGTTTTAGATATTTCCAATTAGTTATTTAGGTATTTTTAAGTAGTTTTAGGTATTTTCAATAAGTTGATTTAGGTATTATTAAGTTGTTTTAAATTACCTTAAGTTATTTAAGGTATTCTTAAGATATTTTAGTTTATCTTCAATTATTTTAGGTATTAAGATATTTAAGGTATTCTTAACTTATTTTCGGTATATGTATACTTTGTATACCAAGGTAGATTTTGTTGAAAATTTACGGAATATTCAAGTATTCTCCTTTTTTTTTGAGGTAATTTTAAGAATTTATACAATATTTTAGGTAATTTTTATCATTCTACAATATTTAAGGTATATTTTTGTTCTATTTTAGTTTAATTATGTTTTAAAAATTTTAAAATTAAGAATATTTAGATTTTATGCAGCCATTTTTAATACAAATTCCTTTCCCCTCGGATTTAACTTCCCTTAGCCAACCTTCGGCCAAGACTTTTTACAACTCACTTTTTTTGGGGAAATGAACAAAATCTGCAAGGATCGCAGTTTTGGTCAGTTCAATGTGAACAGCGAACTTGGTAAAACTTAATTTTTGAGAGCGACCTACGTTTTTTTTATTGAAGTGACTTGTTTTTATTGTTTTATTTGTGGCTGCTGTTTCTTTATTTGTTGTGCGACGACGTCCGTAGCAGCCATTGGTCTTGTTGGAGCTTTAGCGTTGGAGGAAAAGAATTGTGGTCACGAAGATTTGGAGAAATCTCCTCGGCGAACCCAATTCGGAGGTTTTTGTTTTTAAACTCCAAGGGAGTATTTTTCTTTGGCGGTAGTACCATTTGTTGTTGCAGTTGCGCCGTTGGCTTGTTAGTTTGGCAAAATTTATATTTGTTTTTTTTATTTTTTGTTAATTAATTCGAGTGTTGTTTTATTTAGTTTTCTTTGTTTCCGATTTTCATTTTCCTTCCTATCCACGCTCGAGCTTAGTCCTACTTTTGAGGACAAGTTAAAGCTATTGTCTCTATAATTTTAAGAGCCACAATAGCGTAGGAATATTGCTGTTGATCGGATTCGGGTGGAATCCAGAAGGCAATATTTGTGTGAGAACTTCGGCAGTCGGCCGAGTTCGTTATTTGAGTGTCCATTAAAATATATATTTTTTGTTGTATTTTTAGTAGTTTCGGGTTTTTTTTTTAATCGCGATAATTTTTTTTTATATTGAATAAATTTAAATTTTCTTTAGTTATTTTATAATTTTGTCCCACTGTGTGATAAAACTTTAATTAAAGTCTTATCACACACGTTTAGTTTGATTGGGATTAAATAAAAATCCTTTAATTAATCCCAACAAAAATAACCCACCCCATCTTCCACTGAGTGGTTGGCAACATTGTTGTTGTCATCACCTGTTTTGTTTTGTTTCGTCTGTCCGTCGCGAAAATTAAACTCGTTTTGATTTTGTTTAATTTTGTAAATAGTTTAATCGTATAAACTAAAGGAGAACTTAAATTTAAAATCAATCGCGACGCGATAAAATCGGGTGTGACAACCGTGTGCTAAACTCACATAAAAACAGCCTAAAAAATTGTTAGTTATATCAGTTTCACACAACCTATATAATGTTTTTATTTTTTTTCTTTTGACTACTTACAATTATCCTTTTTTTTCTTATATTTATGTTTCAGTAATGCTGCTATATCTATGTTTTTATTTATTCCGCAATTATTTTCTAAAAAAAAACCCCGAATAACTTTATTAATTATTATTTTAAAAGTTATTTAATCACGAACAAAACGGAACCCACCTAATTAATTATAAATTTACTTAGTTCGACACTTTTTAATTTGTGAACTTTTTTAAATAAAATATTTGTCAGCGATTATGACTTGGTCCACTGTAGATTATCGAAATAACAGGATGAGTTTGCGAATTAGCATGTATTTATACCCGCGTATCAGTTTTTTTTTTTGTATTATTTTTTTGGTTTTTAAGGTTGGTATTCTGGCGCGGTGTGTTCAGTACATATTTAGTTTTTTCAATGTATGTGTTTAAGCAGTTGGAACGACACCCTGTATATACAAAATTAATATTTTTAAGTTAAAAGTGCATGTCACATATTGAAACAAAAGACAAAAAGTGACGTCGCTGCGCTGGACTGAACTGAAACTCACATCCCACTTCCATATGAAAAAAATGTGACGTCGGCTTGTGCATCATATGCTTCGAAATCTACCAATACATACCGAATTTTTAACTATTTTTTACACATACTTATGTACTTCAACAATTTTTAACCTTACAGTTCAATAAAACAACATTTGTATACGTTATTCTCAACCAAACCATAAGTTTTTACTTGAAAAAAAGTTCTGAGACTAGCCCACTGTTACGTATATGTAACGGCTTCCACAGCCTGATCCTTAACAGGTACCAAAAATTTTACCCCTATTTTAAGTTTCTATATCCTCTATGACCTACGTCTGAAAATTTCAAATCCCTAGCACCTCTGGATCGCTGTGGGCATTAATGGGTTAACAGAGAAACAATGCTTGTAATATCTGCACTTAGCTTTGATATTATAAGTTGGAAGATGCACTTTGTTTATCACTATAGACACGATTTTATTTTTTCCTTAAATCGCAATCAAATGTATAAAAAAATGTACAGGAAAAAATTAAGACTTCAATTCTACAAGAGTTGCCAGATCTTTGATATAAATGTCAATATATATACATTTACCAGAAGAGCCAAGTGATATTTACTACAATGTGGCCAATTTGATTGAACAAAACGATACTTAAACAACCACAGAGGCTTTGTTCATTTGACGAATGTCGAAAAGCAATGAAATCAGAATACGAAGCCTGGAATAAAATTCAATCCTGGAAAATCGTCAATTGCCCGAACAGTACGAAGATCATTAAATCTAAATGGGTTTCAAACGACACAAGACTACACTAGTGGCAAAGGGGTTCACTCAAATACCAGGTGTTGATTTCATTGAAAAATTTTCCCCCGTCGCAATAATTGGACCAATTCGTCTGTTAATGGCACTTGCAGTTGAATTGGAACTCGCAGTGCACCAATACGATTTTGTCACAGCCTATTTGAATGGTGATATTGAAGAAGAAATATGCGAATACTAAAATAATTAGATGAAATATTAAACAAAGACAAGCTGGATGAATATGCCGAAGATAAAGTTTGTTTTATACAAAAAGTGCCGTTGTGCCGTCAGTTACTCAAGGGGACTAACACGCACTTGGGTGTGTGCCGTAGTTGAGTTTCTAACGGAAGTTAGTTCTATCACCTTCACGCGGTGACTGCTGCAAACAACAGTACAACAGTACCTGCTGTGTATACACCGAGCGTGAACACTGCTGGTGCTGTTTTACAGTTGGCTAAGATAGTTTCTAGAGTGGGGAGTAAACCCCTTTTCAAAAATATTACCTAACTCCAATTGGGTGAGTTTAGCAGACGGGGTATTAAATCTAGGATGTCTTCTTACGGAGCCCTCCTGACATCAGGTCGCATCAGGTTGTTTCTTCGGCCTTGCCATAGTATGGGGTCGACGGTGTTTTTCCCCTTTCTCCTCATTGGTCACCGCTCATGGCGACTTGTCTCTATGAGCAGCTCCTTCGGCGGAGCAGGTGACCGTAAGAAACAGAATGAATTCAAATAAAAACCGGATAGCGGAGTGAAGCGGACAGATAGTCAGACGGACAAACAGACGGACAAAGAGACAGATAAACAGGACAAAAATACGGGAAAATGGGCTAAACGGACGGACTTAAGTAGACAGGAGAGGGTGGGAACTTCTTCTGAAGACGAGCTCCTGGCATTTAGCCAGGAAACGGTTGTCTACAAAGCAGTGGGCCACAGCAAGTCGCCAACTAGTAACCAACCCACAACATCCGCTGAAGCCAAGGGGCTAAAGCGCAAACCGGAGAAGAGGGGCCCGTCGAGGTATAAAGTGTACAAGAGGTCTCTTGCGATTCTTGGCAGGATTCGCAAGAACGAGGTCGATGGTACACCGCATGCTTAAGACGCGGCCGATAAAGAACGTTGTCAGAAGGTGGTCGATGAGTATCTGGCGTTCCAGGCTACCCAACGCAACCGCTTCAATGACGAGAGCGGCAAGGTCGCTAAGAAGACTAATTACTAGGCGGCTTCGAAATCTATCACGCGCAATTTAAGTGAGGTGGCAAGGGATCACCTTCAAATCACGCTGGTAGACGCAAAATCCAATCGCGGTAAACCTGTGCTGGACAATTAGACGAGATCGAGGCACGACTGTCCCGTTTTATCGTTGACCACGTAATGGCAGATCCGGAGGGTCAAACGCAAGGTTTTGATTCGACAGAGGTTGTCAGCGGATATAGAGTGATCAAATGTGAGGACTAATACTCCTTGACCTGTATTATAGAAGTAATCAGCAAGATTCAGGACGAGTGGGAAGGCTTGAGGCTCAAGTCGGTCCTGGCCAGCGAGATTCCTCGTAGGACGAGAGCTCGTATTTGGATGCCGAATATGGAGTTCGAAACTAAAATGCTGATCCCGTATCTTCTGGCACATAACAGAACGATTCCGATAGTGGATTGGGCAGTTCTTAAAGCGGAGGCTCTGCAAAAGAACAGCGCATCCTTCCTCCTGCTCATCACGGAAGAGAGCATGGGGCCGCTGAAAAAGACGGACAATAAACTCCGGTTTGGTACCAGGACGGCCAAGCTGAAGATTTTCCATTCTGCTAATCCAGAGGAAGAGCAGGACGGTGTTGAAGACGCCAACGAGCTGCTTACTGGTACGCAGCTGGGAGACGTCGGAGGAGAAACAAAGTAAGTCGCGGGCCTGAAGGTTAACTTGCAGCACTCTAAAGCTGCAACGGACAACCTATCCTATCCGGAGGATGCAGACATCGCACTAATTCAGGAACCCTGGGTGCAGAGCACTGAGGTGAAGGGTTTCTCGAGTAAGAACCACAACATCTTCTATTATCGGGTACAAGGGAAACCAAGAACATGTATTGTAGCAAAGAAATATCTTAACATTTTTCTCATCCCACAGTATAGTTCACCGAACGTGACGGTTGTGGAAGTGGAGGCCGCTGACGAAGTCAGGATAAAAATCGCCTCCATTTACATGGCACACGACCAACCAGCACCGCCTGACGAGGTTCGTAGGCTGGTGCTCGATAACAGGAACAGTATTCTGCTTCTCGGCTGTGCCGGCAATCCTAGGCACGCTATATGGGGAAGCTCCAAAAAAAATGATCGTGGTGAGTCCTTATTTGACTTTATCATTAATACTAACCTGATAGTATGTAATAGGAGTAGAACTCCCACTTTCACCTTTCCAAGTACGGAGAACTTCAGAGGTTGGGCGGAAGTGTTAGATGTTAAACTATTATCTGAAAAAAACGTAGGTAGGGTTCAGAATTAGAGAGTTTCCAGCGATGACTTCTTCTCAGATCAAAGCTGGATACTCTACGACTAAGATCTCAGGGTTGATCTACCCGCACCATATCGTAGCCCTATAAGAACCAATTGGTCACGGTTCAAGAAGATAATATCCAATTAGATCGGAAGGATTCCTGTCCATAAAATTACATTAGTAGAAACACTTGAAAGTAAAGTTAAACTATTCGAGAAGACATGTAGTAGGGCCTATAAAAAGTCTTGTCCGATAAAATATAGCAAGAAAACCTACACCCATTGGTGGAGCAACGAGCTCTCGGTACTTAGACGGAAATCTAGAAATGACTTCAACCTCAGTTACTCTACAGGAGACTGGCAATTGTACAGCAAAAGGCCATCAAGGCCGCCAAGAAAGAGAGCTAGAGAGAATTTTGTACTTCTATAGAATCTACTAGGGATTCTGCCAGGATCAGCCGTATATTATCCAAGGATCACTCAATGGCATCTTGGGTCAAGAAACCTGACGGTACCTGAACTACAACGGCTGAAGAATCCTTAGAACTTCTTCTAAACACTCATTTCCAGGGTTTTATTAATCATGAAGATGGTGATAGGACATACAATCGGTGTTTTTATGATCCAAAACAAAAAGTTGATGATAGAGTAACTAAAGAGAAAATGACATGGGCAATTAACTATTTTTCACCTTTAAAATCACCTGGAGTTGACGGGATCATTCCAAAGATGTTACAGGTATCTTTAGATTGTGTGTTCCCAGTGTTAATGGAAGTTTTTAAAGCGTGTCTAAACCTAAGATACATCCCAGATAACTGGAAGCTGGTAAAGGTGGTCTTCATACTTTTGAAAGGCTTTTGGATGTACACATCAGAGTTCTTTGGAAAACCTGAATATATTCACAGCACAACACGCATACCTCAAAGGCAAATCTACGGAGACAGCACTTCATGAGGTAATTCGAGTGATAGAGGGTTCTCTAGAAAATAAACAATATACCTTGGCAGCCTTTTTAGACATAAAAGGTGCCTTCAATAACGTTAGCACAGATGCAATCAAAAGGGCGTTATTATAATTGGGGGTGAATAACTGCGTCAGTGGTTGGATCATCTCTATGCTAAGAACCAGGATTATTAAAGCTAACATTGGTAAAATTCGCATTACAAAAGAACACAGGGAGGAGTGTTATCTCCACTTCTCTGGCTTTGTGTTATAAATAATATCCTATTTAAACTTAATAGTGGTGGCGTACGAAGGTTATGGTGTCAGGACTGTGCGCAAACACGATCAGTGGGATCATGCAGAGGGCATTAGGTGAGCTTAGCTCTTGGGCCACAGGCTGTGGTCTAGGACTAAACCCAAATAAAACAGAACTTATGTTTTTTACCAACAGATATAAAATACCCACCTTTAATTTTAGATTCCAAGCTCAACTGGAAGTTAAACGTAGAAGAACGGGTAAAAAAGGCAGGTATTGCCCTATATGCCTGCAAACGAATGCGAATGTAGGAAATGGGGTCTACAGCCAACATTTACACTATGGATGTACAAAGCGGTTGTACGACCAATTTTATCATACGGCTCAAAAGTTTGGTGGAAAGCCTTGGATAAGGGTTACAACATCAAAAAACTGGGCCGTTTACAAAGATCAGCTTGTGCGGCAACTGTAGGAGCTATTAGATCGTGCCCTGGGGAGGCCCTCAATGCAATAACATATATAATCCCAATTGATTAATTAGGTTAAACGAAGTGGATCGTTGGAAGGGTAAAACCTATGGTCATGCAAGCCTCTTGGTACAACAGTTTACCAGTCTCTATCCCTCTCGTGAGGAATGGAGAAACAGGTCTATTTTAAACAACTTCGACACTACAATTTACACGGACGGGTTCAAAATGGATTGTGGTATCGGAACAGGTATTTATTCTCTAAAACTAGGAATCGTGAAATCTGTACGCCTACCAAATGCCTCTAGTGTCTTCCAAGCGGAGGTACTGGCAATCGGAGAAGCCTGCAGATTACTGATTGCAGACTTAACTTACAAAAATAATATCGCTATTCTAACGGATAGTCAGGCTGCAATCCAGGCTCTGGACTCGGTAATCACAACCTCTAACCTGGTGGAAAAAAGCAAACGGAGTCTCACCAGCCTGAGTGAACGCTACAATGTTACACTAATCTGGATCCCGGGACGTTGTAATATTGAAGGAAATAAAAAGGCAGACGAACTGGCTAGGAAAGGTTCTGACATGAACAGCGACTCTGCCAAATCAGTATCAATACCATTAGGTGTCAAGAATAATGTAAACAAAAAATTTCTCCAAATTGCGGAGTGTAGATGGAGACGTCAGAAGACATGCAAAATTAGCAAGTCGTTATGGCCAAAAAACACCATTATACAAACGTCATCGTTGATGAACATGAAAATAAGGGATGTCACCAGACCCACGGGAGTTATCACTGGCTTCTCGCCTATAGCAGAGCAAGCAGCCAAAATGGGAATACCTTACAACACCAACTGTCATAGCTGTAAACAACCAGACAAAAAATAAATTATTTTCCATTATCTCTGCGAATGCCCAGGATTATGAAGGGTGAGATCGCAAACTCAAGGTAAACCGTTATTTCAGAATCTCAATGAGCTGTCTGGAGTAGACATGACCTGTTAAGGTTCATAAACCGTACAGACTCGGTGTAGTCAAATTGCAGGAAACAAAATCTTTATAACAAGTTGATAGCGAGGATGTGGCAACAAAAAGGCGCGAAAGTGCTAGTTGGATTCTTAATGAATCACCACTTCAACCAACCAACCAAACAACCAACCCTATAAAGGACTTGGGTCTGCAGAACTTTTGTCTTGGTATCCAATTTAAACAGAATTGTGAACATAATGAAATCACAATGTCACAAGCAAAATACGTAAAAAAAGCATACTTAATCGGTTAAATATGGAAGATTGTAAAATTTTTACGACTCCAATAAATCCAAATGAAACACTTTTGAAGTAAATGAGACCAACAACAGAGAACGATAAAAAAGCAGCGAGAGACTTTTATACTAAAATCTTATTGAAAATCCAGAAAAGGACTTGTTGGATACGCTGACGCAGATAACAGTGGCAACGCTTTTAACTTAGATGCCGCTATTAGCTGGGAGTCTCGCAAAACAAAGTAGCGTGCCAATGTTAAGCACTGAAGCAGAGTTTATGAAACTTTTCGAATCAACAAAGGAAACTATACATCTGAGACTTTTCATGGACAAAATTTTAGGTCTGCAGCAAGCAACAGTTATTTTCAATGACAATCAAGGTGCCGGTCTTCTGAGCAAGAAATACAGGATTCTTGCATTGTTCACAATCGCACACGTGGACAGCCGTCATCATTTGGTATATGAAACTGTGGATAGAGGAGGCGTCGAAATTAAATATATATCAACTGACCAAATGCCGGCTGGCGTTTTAACAAAAGGATTATCAGCCCCAAAACACTGCAATTGTATAAAGGAACTTGGCATGGTTTAAATTCAAAATAAGCAATATGAAGCAACAATAAACAATTTCATTTGAGGGAAAGTGTTAAATATAATCAAATGTAATAATTTAATACACTTTGTTATTTCTACTATGCTGTTTTCTAGTAACTATATCATATTCTAGTATATCATATTCTAATATTTCAATGAAGAAAATACTTTCAAATATTATTCAATGTTCAGAGATGGAGCTCAGAATAAAATCTGATACTCTCTTTTCTTATTTATTTTTTGTACGCACTCTTATGCACTCTTAAATATTGCATAAATCAATACATTTTTTACTGTTTTATATTCTTTCTTAAACCTAACGGGATAAATATGTTTCTTAGCTTCTTTTTGAAATATCTAATAAAAAGTTAAGTTGTTCATATGATTTGAGACCGAACGTTTTAGTTTTTCTTTTCGCTAATTCTAGCTCACGCCGACAAAAAATCTTGTCGACGCTAACATTTGGTGATCCCGACGTAATCGTCACGTTTTTTTAGTCTTTTAATAAAATTAATTAATTTGTTTTGTAATTAATTTAATTTCGCGTTCATCTAATTTCGCGAAAGAAAGTACCATTTTGAATGTAATAATAAATGGCCACAAGCAATGGAAAGCACCGAAGCAGTGATTGCTGAGTCGTTTTTTAAAAAGAACAGTATTTCAATAAAAAATCGACTTTTTGATTTAAATAGCCAAATAACTGATTCGGCGCTTCGACAATTTGATGAATATTACCGTTCGACTTGAATTGCTCGAGCGCATGAACACAAGTTTTGAAGGTGTGCAATCGAGTCTCGAGGAAGAAGACAACGGCGAATTTTCCGGTTATATGCAGACATCGTTTATCGCATTGTACATTGAGGTTGAGACAAAACTCATGCGCGAATTAAACGCTCATCGTAGGGCAGAGTCCACACACTCTTCCACGATTCGTCCTTTCTCCCTCAACAACACTTCCTCCTCATGTTTGATTCCACAGCGTAAAAGACTTCCAGTATTGCAAATTCCGAAGTTTAGCGGCGCTTATGCCGAATGGCCTGATTTCTTTGCTATGTTTAGCACTGCAATCGACGACGTCGCCGAAATCAGCAAAGTCGAAAAGTTTCAGCACCTTCGTGGGAGTCTTCAAGGAACGGCGCTGGAAACGATTCGGTCGCTAGAGCCAATCGCAGCCAATTATGATATGGCGCTCGAACTTTTAAAAAATCGCTTCGACAATAAATTACTTAATTTCCAGTCCCACATAAAGGAAATATTCATTTTAAAATGTGTAGAGAGCAACTCAGCAGCTGGCTTGCGGGAATTAAGTGACAAAGTAAATGCTCATCTGCGTGCTCTGTAAACAATGAGTACAAGAGAGCAGTTGGCAGATGGCCTGTTCATCCATCTCATCTTACATAAATTTGATTTAAATTCACAAAGCAAGTAGGAGGAGGATTTGCCGATCACCAATTTACCTACTTGGTCTTCCATAGCTGTCTTCTTAGCGAAAAGGTGTCGCATGCTTGAAAATTTGGAAGCAACGGTACCAGTTCAAACATCTATCCACCAAATCGGCAAACGGGCAATCTCTCGCCAAGCACTTGTTGCATTATCTCCTTCTCACACCTGTTTATTTTGCGATTCAAATGAGCATTGGATTTACAGTTGCTCAAAGTTTGGCAATCTCTCGCCCACTCTGCGTTACAAAGAAGCAAAACTTTATGCCTGAATTGCTTGCGTAAAGGGCATGCACTGCAGAAATGTAAATCTGGTCACTGTCGGCACTGCCCTTCAAAGCACCATTCGTTGCTTCATATAGGCACGAATGTCGGTTCTTCGGTCCCGCTGCGCTCTAATGCAACAACAGCAATGCAGACATCGTGCTTATATATATATATTCTCCAAATACAAATGAATCAATCACAGAAAGCTTCGTACTACTTGCTACGGCCATCATATTAGTTAAAAACCGATCTGGATGTTTCGTGCCATGCCGCGCTCTTCTCGATTCGGCTTCACAAATAAATTTCGTCACCGCGCGTTTGGCGCACCTATTGCAGTTGAAAACAAAGAGCACCAACACACAAACTTCGGGCATTGGTGAATCCAATTTTGTTACTGACAAATCTGTTAACATAGTCGCAAAGTCTCAATTGCGGGACTTCACTGTTTCGTTTTCAGCTGTTGTCGCAAACACCATCACAGATTATCAGCCTAGCATTGACCTAGATACATCGGAATGGAACATTCCACACAACATAAATTTAGCCCATCCACTTTTCTTTAAACCGCAACGAATCGACGCTTTGATAGGAGCGTCACTATTTTTCGAACTTATGTGTGTGGGACAGATGCGATTAGCAGACAATTTGCCTATTCTACAAAAAACGAAACTTGGTTGGGTTGCTTCTGGTGGCAGCCTGCATTCGTACTGCAAATCATCTTCGTTAGCTGCGGTTCAAGCTCATATTGTTGAGCGCGATGAAGAACTCAGCCTGGATGTCATCGTAAAAAAATTTTGGGAAATTGAATCGTGCTCCTCCTCATCTACCTTAGCGCGAGAGGAAATAGATTGCGAACAACACTTTCAACAAACCTACACTCGCCTAGACTCTGGTTAGTACTCCTTTCGGCTTCCACTTAAGCATATCCTTGACGCGCTTGGTGATTCATATACTTCAGCGCTACAGAGTTTTAAAGGGTTTGAAAGAAAGCTACATCCTGATTTAAAAATTCAATATTCGGCTTTTTTGAAAGAGTACGCAGAGCTGAAACACATATCGCTGGGAAAGTTAAAACCGAACGATAAAAGCTATTTTTTGCCGCACCACTGCGTACATAAATACGACAGCACAACAACCAAATTGCGGGTCGTATTCGACGGCTCTGCTAAAACTACCTCTGGCTGCTCGATTAATGATTTGCTTATGACTGGACCAACAATACGCTTCTTCACTTCAGATTTTTTAGAGTGGCGCTTACTGGTGACATCTGCAAAATGTATCGATGCGTCCGCGTTACTCAGCCCGACAACTTGCTTCAATGTATTTAGTGGAGAGAAAATTCTAACGAAGAAATACAAATTTACTCTCTCGACACCGTTACGTACGGTACTAAGGCCGCTGCATTCCTGTCAATTCGCGCTATGCATCAGCTGTCATTCGACGAAGAGAAATCATTCCCACTTGCTGCAGAAATCATTCGTCGGGATTTCTACGTTGACGATCTCATTTCTGGAGGAGACACAGCTGAAGAAGCTGCTGAAATTCGGCGACAGACAACATGTTGCAAAAATAAAATTCGAACGATTCCAGTGCTCTCATTGATGTACCAGACTCTCATCGCGAACAATTTTTAACAATTTTTCCACGACGGCACCGACATCACGAAAGCGCTCGGCCTCATCTGGGAGCCAAATACCGACAATTTAATTTTCACATTTACACCGATATATAATAGCAGACGCATTACGAAACGTGCCATTTTATCAATAATCGCTCGCTTCTACGACCCTTTGGGTCTAATCGGTCCTGTTATAACCAAGGCAAAAATATTTCTTCAGAGCATGTGGAAGCAGCATTTGGAGTGGAATGAGAGTCTTCCTCAACACCTTGCACTGAATTTGATATTATACGCGATTTTCATTTTCCTCGTTACATATCACTGCCTAACTCTACCTTGCAAATACATGGGTTTTGCGACGTCAGCCTTGCTGCTTACAGAACCTGCTTTTATGTGCGGTCTGAATACAATGGAGAAGTCAAAACAAACATACTATGCTCAAAGTCTCGGGTTTCGCCCCTGAAAACGCTCACTATTCCGAAATTGGAGTTTTCTGCAGCCTTGCTCCTCTCCGAGCTGCTCCAAACAATCAAACAATCGCAAAAGTTTAACTGTGAATTTCAATGCTCGTCCGACTCGACATTTGTGCTGTCGTGGCTCCGCGAAGAATCATCAAAATTTAAAGTCTTTGTTTTGAACCGAGTTAGTCGTTTGCAGTCACTTACAAATGGTAGCTATGACATCACGTGCCTACTAACGTAAATCCAGCTGATATTTTGTGGCATTGGTCGACGCCGAAAGAACTTTTAAATTCAGCTCTATGGAAACACGGACCCTCATTTTTGCAAAATCAACAAAATCTTTGGCCGAAAGGGCCTGAAATGCTCATCGATTTGCCTGAGCGACGACGCCTAGTTTTGGTTAGCACATCTCGTCGTAAAGATTTATCACTGTGTTGCAAATATTATAACGCGTTCAGCAAATTGCAACGAATGTTTGCATATATTTCAAGATTTTGGTCTAGAAAAGATAAAGATGCTCCCAGAATCTTAGGGCCGCTTACTCCAGTGGACATGAAATTAGGCACGCGCTTATTGATGCGCAAGTACTTTGAGCAAACAAACAAATTGATAAAAATAGTAAACTTTGCTCGTTAAATCCATTTATCGACAACTTTGGTCTCCTACGGGTCGGCGGTCGCCTAAACAATTCAGCACTTGACTTTGATGGCCGTCACCCAATAATCCTACCTAAGCTACACCCAGTAACTAATTCGCTAATCGCACATTTTCATAGCGAATATCTGCACGCTGGGCCGCAAAGCTTACTCGCTTCGACTCGTCTAAAATATTTGCCTATGGGTGGACGTAAGGCAGTCGCCAGCATCGTAAGCAAATGCATTCGTTGCTTTCGGCTGAAGCCAAAAATCGCTCAGCACATCATGGGATATTTGCCGCAAGACAGAGTTTGCGTGAGTAGAACATTTCATACCACCGGAATAGATTATTGCGGTCCGTTTTACTACAAGTCCGAGGTCCGTAATAAAAGTGCCGTTAAGTGCTACATTTGCGCCTTCATCTGCTTTTCAACAAAGCCTACGCATCTGGAACTAGTGTGCGATTTGTCTACTTCGTCGTTCCTCGCTGCGCTCAAACGCTTTATATGTACGCGCGGTAGGCCAAAAACAATTTGGTCCGACAACGCCACTAATTTTGTTGGCGCCAAAAATGAGATGGCTGAACTAAAATACCTCTTCACTTCCGAGCCTCACATGTAAACTGTTCATTAACAGTGTTCATTAACAGTTCCAGTGCAGATATCTAGTTCGAAATTAATATTTAGGACATTTGCTCGAAAAAATGGACGTGATCAGATAAGAACCACGCCCACCTCCCATACAAAACACCTCTCACCATGCGTAAAAAAATTAAATAGTTCTATAACATACAATTAATTCAAATTCAAAATTTAACGTTTTAATGATAACACATAACAAGTGACAAAAAATAAGCCAGTTCAAATTCGGTATGTAACACTTTGTAGTAACATAAAACCAAATAGGTGCGTGATCCGATAAGAACAACGCCAACTTATAATAGCGACATGTAGCACTAACATGCTGAAATAAGCAAATTTTTCGATATAACTGAAATTGCGAAGGGTACATGAGCTTCGGCATAGCCGAAGATAATTCTCTTATTTGTTGCTATTAAATTCGAATGTTTGAGGCAAAGAGCCCACAAATGTATCCTCATACAGACCCATAAGCCTATTGTCAATATTTTCAAAACTCTTAGAAAAACACAAAAATTGCTATTGAATATAGAAGTATTATACCAAATCATCAATTTGGGTTCCGAAAAAAGCATGGCACCATCGAACAAGTACATCGTATAATGCAGACAATTAGATTGGATAACAAAAAAAACAATACTATTTTGCTGTAGTTCTCGATATTTCGAAGGCTTTCGATAAGGTTTGGCATGAAGGAATTCTTAATAAACTCAAAAGTATGACACCTTTCAATATAAACTTATATACTTCTCGACACCTACCTCCTCAATAGAAAATTCGTTGTTAAGCAAAAAAGTTTTATCTCAGCTTAATACCCTATTCAGGCTGGTGTTCCCCAAGGCAGCGTATTAGGTCCTGTTCACGCCAAACGTCGCTAAGCTAAAATTTAATTAGTAGTAGATATGGTAGCATGCTTGCTAACCATTTTGAATTTTATTATTCTATAACCGAACTCTAAAGAATAAAGAGCGATTTTTAAGCAGAAAACACAACAAAGCCTCTTTTTCTATTTTTCGACGCAAAGGAAGTTTCCTTAACACCATCCCACCCCTAGAACGGAGAAGAACAAGCCCTCCGCTCGAACATTTTGTGGTCCTTCGAATAAAGAATAAAAAGCGATTTTTAAGCAGAAAACACAACAAAGCCGCTTTTTCCATTTTTAGACGCAAAGGAAGATTCCGCTTAACCAGCCCCACCCCTAGAACGAAGAAGAACAAGCCCTCCGCCCGAACAGGTCCCATCTTAAATTTACTATATACCTCAGACATGCCTACAAATGTCAATACTATGAATTCCACTTTTGAAGACGATAATGCAATTTTATGTTCAAACTCTGATCCCAAAATTGCTTCAAAACTTCTCCAAAAACATTAAAATCAATGATGCCATGTGTTCACATCAAATTTACTTTGTGCAAGAGCGATTGTCTCCCGGTGCAAATAAATTCCAAACATATCCCACAAAATACTGAAACCAAATATCTTGGTATGCACCTTGATCGCAGGCTTACTTGGGCGAAACACATCAGCACCAAAGTGTCTCTTATAAGAATTAAAACAGCAGAATTACACTGGCTTCTGAACCGCCAACCTATGTTGAAATTGGATTATAAAGTCCTGCTCTACAATAATACCTATATGGACCTATAAAATCCAATTGTGGGGTAACGCATTTCCCTCTAATGTGGAAAAACTTCACAGAGCACAGTCAAAAATTTTACAAATGATTGCCAATTCTCCCTGGTATATGAAAAACGTTAATATCCACAAGGAGTTAAAAATAGCGTTTGTGACTCAAGAGGTCGAAATCCATGCTATAGTCTATCGCAGAAGACTAAGAAATCATCCCAATGTTTTAGCTAGAAATCTATTACTACAAGGCGATGGACACACACCAAAAACAAAAAATACATTTTAAACAAAACTTATCTAAAGCAGTGGCTGAAGCAGTTTTAATATCTATTATTACTTAATTTGTAGTTATTTATTATTTTTAACATTTATGAACTAATATTAATTAAAAGATTCAATATCCCTTCAACAAATATGATAAAAACAATATAATATTTTGATGCTCAAACGATTTTAAATAGGTAGAGTAATCTAATTAGGGTGGTTAAAGATTTATAAAATTAGGGTGGTTCAAGATTACAATTTTATTTTATTTTTAAAATATCATCATGAAACACCCATATGTAATTCTGATATTTAAAAATGTGGTGCATTTGTGATAGTCGGTCTGACTGACTATAATTTTTACTTGTTTTTATTTGTTTTTTTTTTAAATTATTCAAAACAACATAGGATAAAATCGAGGTTTCAATATTTTGTTTTTCTACAGCGCTTTTAAATACTTTTATACACTTAGTTTGTTCTTCCATTTGAGGTATGAGAAAGTATATATGTATGTTTTGTATATGATCAGCGTTGGATTCTGAGTCGATTTAACGATGTCCGTCCGTCCGTTTGTTTGTCCCAGCGATTACAGCAGTAGTTTAGGAGCTATCGAGCTGAAATTTGGCATTTGCGCTCCTATTCTCCATGCCGATGCTAAGTTCTAATCGGACTTAAACTACTACCCCCTTCCAAACAAACCACCCCTTTCCATTCGAAAAAAAAAATTAAAATAGTTCCTGTAGAAATATCCAGTTCATATTCAACATGAAGCACTTTAGTATTAACACAAAACTGCTCACAAAAAATTGGAGTGGTCGGATAAGAACCACACCCACCTCCCATACAAACCCCCTCTTTTTATGAGGAAACAAAATTTTAGAAATAGTTACAGTATAAATAACCAGTTCAAATTCAGTATTAAACACTTTGGTAGTAACACAAAAATACTTATAAAATAATTGCGTGATCAGATAAGAAAAACGCATACTTATAATAAAGACATGTAGCACTTATGTGCTACATGAGATATATGATAAACAATTTTCGTTTTATGTAAGATGTTTCTGAGCTAAATTCGAAGTTTAAAACCGTAGCTAACATTTTAACATATTGTTAAAATTCATTGATGTTTGTATTCAATTATTATTAAAATAAAAACACACCTTAATCCTTGGTACATGCTACTGTGAACATCTAATCCAAATTTGTCCGTTCCGATTTGATTAGTGTACACCCATGTTCCGCCTACATTACCAGTTTGTTCAAAAATTGTTGGTTTAATATTATTTTGCAGAGCACGACGTGCCGAACAAATTCCGGCTGTTCCAGCTCCAATTATACACAACTCCATTATTAACTTATTCTTAAATTAAAACTTGTAAAACAAACTTTTTTAAAAAAGTATAAAAAAATTAGTTGATAATATGTAAATTCTTTAAAGGTATTCATTTAAAAGCGAATTACCTTAGTAAACGGCGTAAACTGTATATATTGACAGTAGTATGAAGATCTATCAGCACGTTTTTCTTCAAGAAATTGTAAAAATTGTATACCGATATATGTCGTTGTGAATATCGATTAATAAGTTTACTCATTCTGCTCATATCATATCAAATTGGAAATGGCGGTGGAGAAACAATTTTAATATATTGCGAAAAAAATATATAATAAAGATTTTTTTTTTACAAATATCTTATATGGATTTCTTGAAATAACTTAGTTAATTTAGGTTTGCCGCTCTTTTAAGCATTATTATTTTTGTTTTACATTATTTTATTAAACAGCAAAAGACAATCGTTCAAACTATACGAAAGTGTGTTCAAATTTACTGGAATTTTATTTCTTAAAAGATGAAAAATATTCACTTCGATAAACATCATAAAATTTTTACTATCATGTTTTCCAAAGAATACTTACATTAAAAAATTATATGTAGTGATTTCTAATTATTTCGCATTCTTTAGACATTTAAATATTTTTTATTCTTGACTTTTTTCAATTAAAATTCAATTATCAAATACTGTCAATTGTATACAATATAAAAAAAAATATGTTCATTCAACACTTATTTATGTTTATGGTAAACATACGCGTTTGAATGAATACTCTTTTGAATTTATATGATGAACTCAAACTTATTTTCTGATAACATATTTTAAAATGTGTGTACATGTATATGCACATTGGTATGTAGGGTGGAACGATGTTTTAGAGATAAGAACATTATTAGTACTTGTATTTTATTTTTAAATTAAAGTTGATACTACTACAATGCCATAGTACTAAAAGTGGTTATATTTCAAACTGGTACTTTTAATGCGAAAATAACTAGTATGATACAACAAATAAAACTTTGAATAAAAAATTCTTATATTTTGTTTTCAATAATAAATCATGACACTGACACAAGTGTATTTAATACCTTCATTTCATGACATAATTTTTTATAAAAAAATTCAAATATGATTCCAAAAATGGTGGGCGAGGCTGGAAAGTTTATTAATCTTAATTAACGAATAAACTAAAACTTGATTCTATTAAAAAAGAACACGGGTAATTTAAGTTAGTATATATATAAAACAAAGTTGCAGACCTATGAACACGCATCACTCAAGAACAGTTTGTCGAAAGCCTGTGTAATATCGAGATATACAGAAGAACAGTATTTTTTTTTCGTATGCCAATCTAATTGTCTGCACTGTGCGAAATAAATTTAAAGAAATTAATATTAATGCCACTGATTGTTCTTTCTTTTTATTTCCATATCTTACGTAGAATAAACCCTTTTTTGTTCTTGAGGAAAGACATGCTTAACTTATGAACGGCCTCTGTTTGGATGACGAACCAGTCAAGCATCATCACCGCTGGGTGATGCAGCTGCAGATAAGTCACCAACTTACAAACACGCAGTTGCCTTGTAATGTCCTTGGCTGCAATGGTTTTGATTTATGAATCAGTCCAGACATTGCCAAACTTTGCAATGCTTTTCTCAAGGAATTCCTTGGAAAATTCGTCCCTACATCTAATCACCCTACAGTCTCTGACTAGCCCCGAGGTGTCGAAGTCAGGTAGAAGACCTGCTTAGATTCCTTGATAGGTTTCTCTTCAATACCTGGTACCTATCGTACTCGAGCACCATTGCGGTAAATTTAACTTTTTCCTCCAAATCTTCTTTAAGTACCTGAACTTTACTAGGGTTCCGGAGGATTTTCTTAATTTCTGGGATGTGGTATATTTCACAGTTTTATGACTGGCACCGTTACTCCCTGAAACTAAAAGTGACTTCGGGTACGAAGAGGTACTGTGGCTGGTACCAGAAATGCCGTCGTTAGTTCATTTTTTTTTAGCTGGAAACCAAACGAGCGTCTAAAGACTCGGGGGAAGACAAATATATAAGTGAAGGATTTATAGAGCCGCCGCTTCCATTGGCCTAACCAGGAACGTGACTGGACTGGTAATCAGGAGACATTTAGGTGAGAGCCGACTTGCCTGCACAATAGGGGTTTGAAATTCCGTATTCCCGGGAAGTAAAGTTGGGATACTTTTTTTGCCAAGAAAACTTGTGACGAAAGCAATAGTTTGCTGGTGGATGTATATGGCGACAATGCTTTGTTTAGAACACATTGTTTTGAGTTGTTTAAACGCTTCGAAAGTGGCGATTTCGACATGAAGAACAAAGATCGTATTTAGTGAGATTAGTAGAGACCGATCCACTATGAGTTGCTGAAATACGGTCAAACCACTACGGGAGAGCTTTACCGATGTTGGAATCAGGCATTGACAGAAAAACGAAAATGCTCAACCACACATTACTATACCGGTCAAAAATTTCCTAAAAATTAAGAAAGTAAGTAAAAAAATCCGGTTTTCAATTTATAAAAATAGGCGCACCTAGGTTTTAGCGATTTGATGAAGTCGCCAAAATAGGTACTCATGTCCTTTCAAAGTTTGTTAATCATTCCCTCATACTAAATTTTTTTTTTTTTTTTAACAACTGGTATTTATTGAATCATCTAAGTTAACTTTGATCTAACAATAATTTTAAACTAATTTATGATTTATAATTTAACTTAAACTAAGTATATTATTTAAATATTTTTGTTTATTGCCTGAATCCAGTGATTGGCAAGTGATTGGTAGGCACGCATATCAATCAATATATGGGGAATATTATTGATAGCGTTTAAGACGTGAAGGGTTCAGAGGTCTTAATAAATTTTTTGCTAGAATGTTAGGGTGAAACATTAGTTTCGTCTTGTACTTCTGGGTAAGATTAAGGATTTCATCAATTACAGTTGGGATTTGTAAGTCTCTGTGGATGTTTGTATTTCTTATATACCAAGGAGCTTTGGCAATTTGACGCAAAATTTTAGATTGGGCTCTTTGGAGTTTCTCAATATTCGATGGAGAGGCTGTGCCCCAGAGCTCAATTCCATATGTCCATATGGGTTTTATTATACTTTTGTATAATTGGACTTTGTACGTGAGATTGAGTTTAGATTCTCTTGCTAAAAGCCAGTGTAGCTCAAGCCTTTTAAGTTTAATTTGGGTAATTTTAGTTGCAATGTGTTTTTGCCATGTAAGTCTGCGGTCGAGGTAAATACTGAGATACTTAGTTTCGGAACTTTCGGGTACAACTTGGCCGTTAATTTTCAGAGCAGGGCACGTGCCTTTTCTAAGGGTGAAGGTTAAATGGAAATTTTTTGATTCGTTGACTTTAATTTTCCAGCGGGCCAGCCATTGACTTAGAGAGTCTAAGTGTTCCTGCAAGAAATACGATGCCATAGCTGGATTTGAGTGGGAGCACAGTATAGCCGTGTCATCAGCAAAAGTGGATATGAGGGTTCTATCACTTTTGGGCATATCAGCTGTGTAGAGAATGTATAGTAGTGGAGCGAGGACACTGCCTTGTGGTACACCGGCTAGTATTTCGTATTTTCGAGAGACAAAGCTTTTGTGTTGTACCACGAATTTTCTATTTGTGATATAGTTTTTAAGAAGGCAGACCATATTAGCATGAAGAATATGATATAGTTTTGTAATAAGTCCTTCGTGCCATACTTTATCAAATGCTTGGGTGATATCGAGAAAAACTGCGGAGCAGTAGTGTTTGTTTTCAAATGTGGCTTTTATTGAATGCACAATGCGATGCACCTGTTCGATTGTGCCATGTTTCTCTCGGAACCCAAATTGATGATTGGGAATCACAACTTTTTCAGTAATTTTGGGTACAATTAACTTTGTTAAAAGTTTTTCAAAGAGTTTTGAAATAACCGGGAGTAAGCTTATTGGTCGGTATGAAGACACATTACTAGAGTCTTTTCCGGGTTTGGGGATCATTTTAACTTGTGAAAGTTTCCAGTCACCTGGGTAGTGACTAGTTCTAAGAATAGCATTGAATATGTGGAGCAAATACGTTGTAGCAATATTTGGCAGTTCTTTTACCATTTTAGGTGTTATCAAATCCGAACCAGGAGCTTTATTTGGTTTTAAGCATTTATTTATTGTCTCCATAATTTCCTTTCTTTTAAAGCGAGGGGTATTCGAGGTATGTTGAGCGACTAATGCCGGTAATGAGGTATTACCAAATATCGTGTTTAGAGAAAAAACAGTTTTGAGGTGATTGGCAAATGCCGCACCTTTTTCCGCATAGCTTCTGGCCCAATTTCCGTTTGATAACCGAATGGGAGGTTTCGACAATATGGGTTTTTCATATTTTTGGCAGCTCGCCAGAGAGAGTAGTTTGACGATTTGGTGGGTGCAAGCTGTTCAACGAATTGTTGAAAGTCTCTTTGAGATTTCCACTTAAGCTGCTTTTGAAGACTTCGGGTAATGTCGCGAAGATCTTTTTCAAGAGTAGGAGATCTATGATTCTGCCATTCGCGGCGTATTTGCCTTTTTTTATATGTGTGGGTTAAACTATTTGTTATTGAGCCGGGAGTTGCTGCAATAGCTGCTTGTGTAAGCAGAAAAGTGAAATTTTTTTCCGCTGTATTTATTTGGTCTTTCGTTTTAAGTGACGCATTAGGGTTTATGTGTGAGCTTATATACTGCCTATATTTGAGCCAACTTGTGAGCTTGCTGGTCAATTTATTTATTGGAGTAACATCGATGCCTCGGACATGATTAAGTGTAATAATGGTAGGCGTATGGTCTGATGATAGATCTAGAGAAGATTCAGTAGTTAATTGGCTTCTTTTTAAGGTTTTAAAGACTGCAAAATCGATTACATCGGGATTTTTGCGTCTATCTGTTGGCCAGTATGTTGGTTTGCCAGAGGAGACTACGTCTAGACCAAGTTTAGTAACTGTATTCCACAGCAACCTTCCCTTAGGTGATATAAGACGAGAACCCCAATACGTGTATTTGGCGTTATAATCACCAGCTGCGAGAAACTTTTGTCCAAGAGAGTTGAAGAACGACTGAAATTGCTGTTCACTTATTTTATGTCTAGGTGGACAGTATATAGCCGTTAATGTTAGACCTTTTAGATATTCATCGAGAGAAATACTAGTTGCCTGTATATAATCTGTACAGTAATTCTGATGAGCATAATGTTTGATCCTGCTTTTAATGAGAATTGCAGATCCACCTCTTGCGTTACCGCTTGGATGTTTTGTGTCGTAGAGTCTATATCCCGGAATATTGAAATAGTGTTTTTCAGTAAAATGAGTTTCAGAAATTAGCATTACATCTATGTTTGACTCTTTTAGGAACTCGAAAAGTTCTAGTTTGTGTAGACAGAGGCCGTTCGCATTCCAAAATGATATTTTTAAACCATTCATGGTTTAGATAGGAGATGTTGAAGCAGAAGATTTTGATTTTTAATCATGTCTTGTACCATTGTTTGCATACTAGCCATAAATTGAGACATGTTTTGCATAAACATTTGAAGGGTTTGTTCGAGATTGCTGCTTTGAGGAGCAGGCTGAACGTTTATGGGGACTGGGTTGTCACCTTTCAGAGCACTGGAGCACGAAACACCTTGATTCATAAAGTGATTTACATTAATTGGTGCATTGGATTGTTTAGGGGGGGTGGGCCACTTTTGCATGACTTGGTTGGAATTAGTGGGTCCAACTGAAGTAGTAGCCTTGTTTTTGAAGGTTTGATATACTGGACAGCCACGATAGTTTGCTGTGTGGTTTCCAAAGCAGTTGCTGCATTTTTTTACATTAGCATCTTCTTTTATTTTATAACATGTTTGGGATGAGTGGAGATCTCCACAAATTACGCATACACTGGGAAGCGTGCAGTAAGTTTTTGAGTGGCCAAATTCTTGACAATTTTGGCACTGGATTGGTCCACTGCGTTTGTGGGGCTCTTCTACAGTAATTTTGCGATGTAAGAGATATCGCAGAGAGTAAATTGGGTGGGATTCACCTTTTTTAAGAGATTTTGTATCGAATTCCAGTTCCACTCGGAAGAGTGGCTGTGGAGTTTTTGCGATTTATTATATTAGATACCATTTTAACTGAGAAACCCTCTTCCTTTAGCGCTTCTTGAATTTATTTGCATTCAACGAATAATAACGCGATAATGTTAACGAAAATAATTAATATAAAAAATATAATAATTAAAGATTGTTGAGTATATTAATATACAATACAAAGCGACAAGAATAAATAGTGTAAATTTCACATCTGCTTTTTCAGCAGTCGAACACCTCATTTACTGTAAGCATATATTCGTCACTTTCTCATATTACAAATGATTTCCAAATTTGTATTGTAAATTAAATTACAACAACTTTATAAGGTACATCAAAATAAAAAAACAAATACATTTTTATTTAGCAATATTATATTATTATTACCTATTTTTACATGTTCACTTATTTCTTTTTAAACGTATCACGCACAAATTAAAAATTCAATTTAATCAAAAACAACTAAAAATAATTTGCGATTTGAAATTTTACAATTTTGGCGGGTAATCAATATAACGTTTAAAGTCTCCAAGGCTAGCTGACAAAACTTAACAAGGTTAATACAACCGTTAGCTATAAGAAAAACCGAATACAATCGAAAAATATTAAACAGTTTTGAAGTAACTGTACTTTATAAAGTACAACTGGCGGTAATGGGTTAAAGAATAGCAAAGTATTCCGAAACTCAGCTGTCCGGTCTGCTTAACTGGCAAACTTTTTATTATTTAAAAAAATTAAATTCTTAGATAATTTTTGTGTTGTTTTTATATTTTTCATTTGATGAGTATTATAAACTTGTTAATACAACTTTATAATATTGATCTATTTCGTATTTATTACACCTAGTTTAGGATTATCTAAAACTAAGTAAAAAATATTCGATAATCTAGCTAATATTGCTCGTAAAATTCGTAAATTCGGTATCTGAGTTTGTATAGGCACATAGACAAGAATAACAGGGTATACAAAATCTGTCACACCCACTTATTAAGCCCTCAATTTGATTCGATTACATTGCAAAATTTGTTCTTAAAAATTTGAAATTGTATTTCTGAGTTTGTATTGTTGCTGTTGATAACACTACCTGACAGCCAAAATGATCTGGGTTAACCAATATCCATTCGCTATATAAAATGGGACGCTGATTTCGAAAACCATAGCCCAAAAATTCTGTCATACCGTTAAAGAGGGGCGATATCTCTGTTTTTGTTGAATTTCGAAAAGGTAGTGTCACGTAAGTGCACATAAAACACTTTAGAATTAGTAGATTTAAATTAGTGATAGTTTAAATTAAAGGTAATAAAATCAATGGTAATAACATTGTTTGTTAGACCAACATCTTAGACGTAATTAACTAAAATAAACAAAATTTAAATTATTTTTTATTATTTCAAAAAATAAAAAATATATTTTTTTCATATGTTTAATATTGTTTCTTGCTATGCTCATGTTTTCCCCTGGAGAATCTCGGTGGCACCGTCGTGTGCAAAAATGTTGTTAAAAATAAAAACAGGCAGCTCCTTTTTTGTAAATGCTTTTTTCATTAAATTTAAAATTTCCTTTTAACAAACAAAATTAAAGCACTGCCGCTGCTAACTAAAATAGATCTATTTTAAGTGAAGTTGATCAATTCCGAGAGAAGAGATCATAGCAAACACAACGGGATCCAAACATATGTGTGTTTGTTGTTGCTTTTACTCGTTTGCTTTCGCCAGGTGTTCACAATCGTGAACATGCCGTCCGCCTTGCAGTATCTGCAACGAAAAGAGAGGCGGGACAGGAGTGCCTCTTGAAGTCTATCTGAAACAAAAATTAGGATTTGATTTGTATGTTTTTTTATTTTTTATTTTAGATTTTGAATAGCCTTCAGTGGCGGAATTTATGAGATTAAGTACTCGTCCTTCCAACTACGGCAAAACTTCTGGTAGGTGGCCTTTAGCCTCTGCCATCTGTTATGTACTAAAATGTTCGTAGAAGTATCTTCAGGTTCAGCGGGAAAAAGCAACTTTGGGATAATAGAAAAGACTTCACGCTTGTGCCTTTGTATTCAAGCGGTTGAGCCGAAAAATAAAACGTGTCAGCGCTGGCATTCCACTTCTAAGGCAAGAAAATCGGTGTGCAGCAAATGTTCCTCACAGAATTGATCAGTTTTCGAGATAATTTGTTTTTTGGGTGGCTCCTCTATCTCCCAAAAACTTTTAAGTTGTTTGTCGAGCGCAACTTTGGTTAAGTGCGAGACGACTATCGATGCAGGTGGATTTACGTTGGACGCAGGTATGGGCCCCGTGAGTATCCACCCAAAGACGGTCTCTTGAGCAATCAAGCTTCCAGCTTTCCGAACTGGTTTCGTCGGTAGTTTTAAGAGGCGCCGATTGCGCTCGAATACAAAAGTATTCGAGGCAGGGTCTATCAAAGCTCTTGCTTTATAAGAAGTACCCAGGTGGTTAATATTGATAAGTGCTGTTCCTAGCAGTATCTTACTAGTAGCTGCCGCAAAACAGCTTTGAATGCTCTCTTCCGGAGGAGGATCGATAGGAGTGGACTGTATCAATGTTGAATGCGTACGAGTATTGAGAGAGGTTGAGGTACGATTATTACCTCGCATAGAGTTCTGATGAGAACGATCCTGATTTAGTTGTGACGATTCACGATGAAACAGGGTGTGATGCTTCAGTTGACACTTGGCGCAAGTGTATGCGCTAGAGCAATTATTTAGTTTATGATTGGCTGCTAAGCAGTTGATGCAAAAGTTGTGCTTTCTTACAAAGTTGAAACGATCGGATACGTTCATTTGCATAAATTCCTTACATTCCCGGAGGGAGTGTGCCGCTTTTTACAGCTTGCATTCATTGCTTTTGGCAGGTAGAAGTGTAGTCATCGATGGTTGAGTACTTGGGAGTTCAGAGAGGAGAGTGGGCTGACCCGAGCCGAAGGTTCGTAAGTCAGAGACAGTTTCGACTCACGGAGGCGAGCTTTGTAGTGATCTGCGTCATACAGCAAATATATGTTCAATAGGCTACTCGATATTTTGTATTAATTTCAGCCTGCACTACCGCAGCAGCGTCCTAAGGGGACACGATGGATCAACGGTCATAACAAATTTTCACCTTCAACTCCCCTTGCTCTAAAGCCAGCTGGAACGTCGACGTGGTGTCTTGAGGAAGTTCTCGAAATTGTACCTGAAAGTCGCATAACCAGTTGACCCGGCTACATCAAAATGGCACTTTCGATCAAAAATGACACATTCGATTGAGAAAATTTGCATGTGCATTTCAAAAATGGAATTTCCTCAATCGAACACTTTAAAAAATATAAAAGTGCAAGCGTTTGGCTTAAACATTGCCACCCGCCTTGCAGAATCGCTGCAATAATATATAAAATCTTAATAAACAGGTGCTGAAATAATAATAGAAAAAAAATAGTTATGTTTTTCTAAAAATTCATGAGTTACATTTTATTTGTGACTTGCGGTGACAAAAAAAAAACATTCAAGAAACTTTGCCAAAATTCATTTAACAAAAAGAAACAAATCCAAAAAGAAACTTAATCACAAACAAAATGAATTAGAATACAGTCAAAACAAACTAAACAGCGCAGGAACCAGACATTATATAGCCGAAAATAGTGCTCTGCCCCAACGGTTGTCCTAGTGTACCACCAATCACTCCATTCAGAACTATTTTTGCATACACATCGATACCAAGACAAGATCCACTGGCGCAGTAAGAAAAAAATCGGGGTCCGCGAGTACAATCCCTAGATAATTTTCGCGGATGCCAGAGTCAACAGATTGGATAGGTGTAAGCTTCGAAAGATTAGGCGTCACATGGACAAGCGCTTCAATGGTCCTGTTGAGGTCTAAATTCGATCGGATAGACAGCATGCATACCTCATTATCTCCCAACCTTGTCGTCCGCAAGTTCAGGCGTTGCAGCAACTTTTTAAAACGCACGAAGAATCTGCGCATTGATCGATGAGCGCACGCATTTTGTGGAATTTTCCATCGATGACCACCTTGCAGCTTAATGACAACCTGCAAATGAAGAGTAGGCGCGACATTGGAGGTACGTGGCTCTGCAAATCGTTGGTTTTTATGGTTAGATTTGACAAACCTTGCACTCTTGATACGTTGGGGCGTAGAGCTCGGAGCCTCTGATCGCTTTCTGACCTGACGTGATTGTGGAGCCAATGACAGATTTCGCCGAGACGGACGAGGTCCCATAATTGGCGAATGTCTGCGGGCGGATCGAGATTCCACCGACGTGATTTGTCGAGGAGGACTAGGTTCTTTCGGCTGAAAATGATGAGTCGGACGGGAGGGATCATACAACAACGTATGATGATCACCCTTACAGTCGCGGCACCTGCCTTTGCTACCGCAGTCTTTGCGCATGTGGTTATACGCCAAGCAACAAGTGCAGTGACGGTACATAAGAACTGCTCGAAGACGTTTTGCATGCCCCATTCGTAGAAAACTGCGGCAAAAACGTTACGGATGGTACTCCTTGCAGATACGACATTCCATCTTTTTGGAAGTGGGGATTTGGCTGCGACGCTCGACATATTTATTTGCATTAACCATTTTTTCTGAAATTTGAAGAAAGGACATAACAAATATAAAATAGCAGAAGAGAAAAAAGAAAGAAGTAAAGATTATTACGACGAAAGGAGAACTACAAGTTTGACGACGGCTCGTGTTATGGTGCCTCGTTCTGTTCGGACATCAGCAACCCGGACTCGTCCATCCTTTCCTAGATGCACCTTCATTACGCGTCCTAGTCTCCAATCAGTTGGGGGCAGATTCTCATCGCGAATCACTACCAAATCGTTTACTTCGACCTCGGAAACTGCCACTTGTATCTCTTGTTAAGCTCCTTCAGATATTCGGATTTCCAACGATGACTAAATAATTGGGCTACGGCTTTGATCTTTAACCACATATTAACTATTGTCATGGGGTTTTCTGAAATTTCAGGTTCAACAGGAGCTAAAAGTGGACAACCGATCAAAAAATGTTCCGGTGTTAGAGGGGAAAGATCAGAAGGATTTTCGGACAGTGGGCTCAGAGGTCGCGAGTTCAGATAACCCTCTATACGATTCAAAAGGGTTGAAAATTCTTCAAAAGTATACCTCATATTGCCAGCTATTCGTCGAAAGAGAAATATAAAATTTTTGACGCCCGCTTCCCACAAACCACCCATATGGGGAGATCCATCCGGGATAAAATGCCACGAAATGTTTTGATGAGAGAATTGTGATGTCACTGAATTCTTTGAAGCACAAAGAAATCGGACAAAATCCTGCTTCAAAACCTTTAAAGCTCCAACAAAGTTGGTTTCATTATCCGAAAACATTTTTGCTGGACATCCGCGACGGGCCACAAAACGAGAAAATGCGGCTAAAAACGTAGTTGTAGACAAATCACTAGTCGCTTCTAAATGGATTGCCTTAGTCGCGAAACACACAAATATGCAGACATATCCTTTCGTTATAAGGCAAGCGCAACTAGTATAGTTTTTAATGTCGAAAGGTCCAGTGAAATCTACTCCGGTACAAGCAAATGCCCGAGATAGCGTTACTCGTTAGAGGGTTAAAGCTGCCATGAGTTGAGTACTTGTCGTTTTTCTCTGAACTACGCACGTTTTACAGTTGTGGATAGTGGACCTGATCATTCTTTTCACGTTTGGTACATAAAACTGCATCTTTACCAGATTCAGCATCAGTTGATTTCCTCCATGCAACGATATCTCATTCAAAAAACGAACCAGCAAGCGAGTAAAAATACAATTGTATGGCAAAATAATTGGGTGCCGTTCGTTGTACGATAATCCTGGGGCTGAAGTTATTCTTCCATTACATCGAAGCAATTTTTGGTCATCTAAAAAGGGGTTCGACGAAGCCAGACTACTGGAAGAGTTAATTTGACGTTTCTCAGACAAATCATGATACTCGGACACAAAATGAACCTGTTGGCAAATCAAAATAAGACGAATTTTTACAGTTTTTATTTCGTAACTCGAAATATCCAAAGTCTCAAACAATTTACGAGATCGGAAGCGATGTAGAAAACGAAAAACGTAGCACAATACTCGAAGTGCGGTTATAACCAGCCGGCAGGATGAAATAAACGAGCAATTATTGATAAGACTTTAGTGAATGATTTACGAAGATCGAAAGGAGTGGTAGTGAAATAAAATGTATCGGATTTGTCATTCCAACGGATTCCTAGCGTCTTCACGTTACTAGAATTTTCGATTTTTAAAAAATCTTCGTTAAACAGATGATCAGCCGGTAAGCCCTTTAAGAGGTCTTCACAATTTGAAGTCCACTTTCGCATCGAAAAACCAGCCGAATCAAGAGCAGATACAAGCTCATCATTAGAAGCGATAGCTAATGCATCATCAACATACATCATGTGACGAAGAATTTTAGAAGCAATTGGTGAAATGTGCGTATTGCAAGATATGGCGCACAATTAACACCAAATGTCACTGTTTTTAATTCAAAATCACGAATTTCATCTTTAGCTGAATTACGAAATAAAATTCGTTGGTAAGGGGTGTGACTAGAGTCGACCAAAATCTGTCGATACATCTTTTCGATGTCACCATTAAAAACATAACGGAAAAAACGCCACTTTAAAACCAATAACATTAGATAAGCCTGTAGCACCGGACCAGTATAGAGCACATCATTAAGGCTCACACCATTTGACGAACGACTAGATGCTTTAAAAACGACACGCACCTTGGTAGAGGTGCTTTCAGGTTTAATCACAGCGTGGTGTGGTAAATATAAATGAGTTGGTGCTTCATATGATTCAAATGCAGATACTCATTTACGACTTGATCATATTGAGCTTTAAAATGCGGATTGCGTAGGAGATTAGTTTCGTTTCTAAGAAGTTGTTTTTGAGCAATCGAACGAAAATTACCTAAAACAAAATTGTTTGTGAACTGAGGCTTAAAGGGGAGTGAAACTATATAACGACCGCTAGAATCACGTTTTGTCGTATTTTTTAAATATTTTTCGCAATATTTATCCTCTTCACTTTGAAATTTATTTTTTGGAAATTCTTCCAGCTCCCAAAAACACGCAATCTGCTTATCCAAAGAGACTTCGTTAAAATATGAAACACATGTAGAAAAACTAGAAATTTTTTCATTTGGTAGTGGACCGGTAAGGATCCAACCAAACACGGTTTCTTGGGCAATTAAAGAACCGAGAATATTCTTTTTGAGACCCTCAAGAACAATTGATGGATAGATATCTCCACCAATCAAAACATCGACTTGATTACTTTTTGAAAAATTGATATCAGCAAGTTGCATTTTATTTTATTTTTTTTAAACAACTGGTATTTATTGAATCATTTAAGTTGATCTAACAATAATTTTAAACTAATTTATGATTTATAATTTAACTTAAACTAAGTTTTTTTTATTATTAAAAAATATTTTGGTTCATTGTCTGAATCCAGTGATAGGCAAATAAATATACACGCAAATCAATCAATATATGGGGAATATTATTGATAGCGTTTAAGACGTGAAGAGTTCAGAGGTCTTAATAAATTTATTGCTAGAATGTTAGGGTGAAACATTAGTTTCGTCTTGTACTTCTGGGTAAGATTTAGGATTTCATCGGATACAGTTGGGATTTGTAAGTCTCTGTGGATGTTTGTATTTCTTATATACCAGGAAGCTTTGGCAATTTGACGCAAAATTTTAGATTGGGCTCTTTGGAGAGGCTGTGCCCCAGAGCTCAATTCCATATGTCCATTATACTTTTGTATAATTGGACTTTGTACGTGAGGTTGAGTTTAGTGTAGCTCAAGCCTTTTAAGTTTAATTTGGGTTATTTTAGTTGCAATGTGTTTTTGCCGTGTAAGTCTGCGGTCGAGGTAAATACCGAGATACTTAGTTTCGGAACTTTCGGGAACAACTTGGCCGTTAATTTTCAGAGCAGGGCACGTGCCTCTTCTTAGAGTGAAGGTTAAATGGCAACTTTTTGATTCGTTGACTTTAATTTTCCAGCGGGCCAGCCATTGACTTAGAGAGTCTAAGTGTTCCTGCACGTAATACGATGCCATAGCTGGATTTGAGTGGGAGCACAGTATAGCCGTGTCATCAGCAAAAGTGGATATGAGGGTTCTATCACTTTTGGGCATATCAGCTGTGTAGAGAATGTATAGTAGTGGAGCGAGGACACTGCCTTGTGGTACACCGGCTAGTATTTCGTATTTTCGAGAGACAAAACTTTTGTGTTGTACCACAAATTTTCTATTTGTGATATAGTTTTTAAGAAGGCAGACCATATTAGCATGAAGAATATGATATAGTTTTGTAATAAGTCCTTCGTGCCATACTTTATCAAATGCTTGGGTGATATCGAGAAAAACTGCGGAGCAGTATTGTTTGTTTTCAAATGTGGCTTTTATTGAATCCACAATGCGATGCACCTGTTCGATTGTGCCATGTTTCTCTCGGAACCCAAATTGATGATTGGGAATCACAATTTTTCAGTAATTTTGGGTACAATCAACTTTGTTAAAAGTTTTTCAAAGAGTTTTGAAATAACCGGGAGCAAGCTTATTGGTCGGTATGAAGACACATTACTAGGGTCTTTTCCAGGTTTTGGGATCATTTTAACTTGTGAAAGTTTCCAGTCATCTGGGTAGTGACTAGTTCTAAAAATAGCATTGAATATATAAAGCAAATAAGTTGTAGCAATGTTTGGCAGTTCTTTTACCATTTTAGGTGTTATCAAATCCGAACCTGGAGCTTTATTTGGTTTTAAGCATTTATTTATTGTCTCCATAATTTCCTTTCTTTTAAAGCGAGGAGTATTCGAGGTATGTTGAGCGACTAATGCCGGTAATGGGGTATAACCAAATGTCGTGTTTGGAGAAAACACAGTTTTGAGGTGATTGGCAAATGCCGCACCTTTTTCCGCATCGCTTCTGGCCCAATTTCCATTAGTTAACCGAATCGGAGGTTCTGACACTATGGGTTTTTTCATATTTTTGGCAGCTCGCCAGAGAGAGAAGTTTGACGATTTGGGGGGTGCGAGCCGCTCAACGAATTGTTGAATCACTTTGAGATTTTCACTTTAGCTGCTTTTGAAGACTTCGGGTAATGTCGCGAAGATCTTTTTTCAGAGTAGGAGATCTATGATTCTTTTTGCCTTTTCTTTCTTATTAAATCCTCTATGTCCTTTGGTGTGCTTTTTTTATATGTGTGGGTTAAACTATTTGTTATTGAGCCGGGAGTTGCTGCGGCAGCTGCTTGTGTAAGCAGAAAAGTGAAATTTTTAACCTCTTTATTTATATGGTCTTTCCTTTTAAGTGACACATTAGGGTTTATGTGTGAGCTTATATACTGCCTATATTTGAGCCAACTTGTGAGCTTGCTGGTCAATTTATTTATTGGAGTAACATCTATGCCTGGGACATAATTAAGTGTAATAATGGTAGGCGTATGGTCTGATGATAGATCTAGAGAAGATTCAGTAGTTAATTGGCTTCTTTTTAAGGTTTTAAAGACTGCAAAATCGATTACATCGGGATTTTTGCGTCTATCTGTTGGCCAGTATGTTGGTTTGCCAGAGGAGACTACGTCTAGACCAAGTTTAGTAACTGTATTCCACAGCAGCCTTCCCTTAGGTGATATAAGACGAGAACCCCAATACGTGTATTTGGCGTTATAATCACCAGCTGCGAGAAACTTTTGTCCAAGAGAGTTGAAGAACGACTGAAATTGCTGTTCACTTATTTTATGTCTAGGTGGACAGTATATAGCCGTTAATGTTAGACCTTTTAGATATTTATCGAGAGAAATACTAGTTGCTTGTATAAGTTAACACCCTGTACACCGAAAATAGCTCCGTTGCAATTCCAGAGAATGGCACGTTTTCAATATAGAGCGGTTCCCACCAAAAGTGATGACAACGCGTCTGGCTTGCGCAAGCGGAAACCTGGGCAGCAGTATCACCAAGTGCAAGCGGCGAAATAGTTTACTTTATTGTTAAAATGAAAATTGTAATTTAGTCTTTAAGAAGTATTGACCGAATAAAGAGCTAAAGCTCTAAAATAAATATTTTTTTTTTAAGTTTAATCCATAAAAGGATTTAATTGGCCCCCAACGTGGTTGTAGCTAAGCTAAATGTTGTGAACACTAACAGCTATAACTAACCCATTCAACATTCTGTAGTGTCCGTCCGCAGGAAACCACGCCAAGAAACCCGTAGTAGTTTATCAACAAAAAGGATCATCTCACCAGCTTCGTGTGGATAACAACTATATTTATAAACCCACGCCAGGAAACCGCTGCAGACCCGTAGAAGTTCATCAACAAAAAGGACCGTGTGGCTTCGTGTGGATAACAACTATATTTATAGTAAGCATAGTGTTTAAGTTATATAATATAAATATTAATTATCTAAATATTAAGTAAAGAAAAAATTATCTAAAGTGAAGAAAAATAAAAAACAAATTATCTAAATATTAAGTGAAGAAAAAATTATCTAAAGTGAAGAAAAATAAAAAACAAATTATCTAAATATTAAGTGAAGAAAAATAAACAAATTATTTAAATAAAAAACAGAAGTTAAAAATGGCTAACCCTAATAATTTAATAAGACCACCTGTTCTGACTGGCACCTAAGCCACACCGGGACAAACCACACAAGGACAAGACACACAAGGACAAACAAATAGGGACACGGACGATTATATTAAACTTTTAGTAAACAGATTAGTGGAAGAAAAACTATCACAGAATAGGGAAAGTATAATAGAAGTAGACCAACCAGTTACCGGAAGAAATATTAGTGAACTAGAAAAAATCCCAGACATTGTAAGGAGTCTCCGCGAATTCTCAGGAGTACCTGGAGAATTCGGTTCATAAAAAAAAGGGTAGACAAAATAATAGACATTTACTCACAGGTACGAGGAACAGCAAGATATTATGGTATCCTTACCGTAATACGAAACAAAATCATAGGGAATGCTGATGTAGTCTTAGAATCATATAATACACCATTGAATTGGACAGCTATCTCTCGTTGTTTGACAAACCATTATGGTGATAAACGCGATCTTAGTACTCTAGAATACCAAATGACCGCACTAACACAAGGAATTTTAACCATAGAAGAATTCTACCAAAAAGTGTATTCTCACTTTACCTTAATATTAAACAAATTGTCTTGCCTAGACGCTGGACCAGAATCTCGAAATCTCCTTACACAAACTTACCGTAACAAAGCCCTCGATACTTTCGTAAGAGGTCTTAATGGCGATCTTCCAAGATTGCTTGGAATGAGAGAACCAACCGACTTACCGCAAGCTCTCCAACTTTGCCTCAAACTCGAAAATCAATCTTTCAGAAATAACTTAACTATAAATAACTATAATAATACTAGAAAATTTACTGCACCACCAAACATTCAAAATCCCATACGCAAAGACAGACATCATCAACAACCATTTTATCCTCACTTAGTTAATTGGGGACAACAACCACAGAGACATTTCTCTCAACAACAACCCTTTTACCATCCCCTACCACCTAGGCAATTTTTAAACGAACCAATAGTCAATACACAACAGCGTTATCATGCACCACCTAGACCATTCGTCCCTAAACCGCAACCAAAACCCGAAATGATGGATATAGACCATAGCATGCAAACGAAAAAGATTAATTATATGAACCGTCCTGCACAAAATGACGCGTTTTATGGCAAAAGGCAACCATTTACACAATCAAATAATTATAAGCGACAAAGAAACTTTAATATAGAAATACAACAATATCAAAATTCTGCAAATAATATAGAAATACAACAATATCAAAATTCTGCAAATAATTTCGATCAAGAATATGATCAATCTCTTTCCGAATACACTGATTCTATCAGCAACTATGAAATAGAAGAACAAACTTTAGATCCCGATTTTGATGAAAAATTAGATTTCACAGATATTCATTTTTTAGAATGAACAGCTCTTCATTGCCCTATGTCAAATGCAAACATAGTAATGGAGAGATCATTAAAATATTAATTGACACCGGCTCAAACAAAAACTATGTTCAACCCTGTTTAGTAAAAAAAGCTATTAAAAACAAAATTCCCTTTTATGCAAGTTCTGTTGGAGGACATATTTAAATTACTCACCATACCTTTGCAAATCTTTTCGGATTAAAAGATTCTAATATAAAATTTTTCTTACTTCCTACTCTAAAGTCATTTCATGCTATTATTGGAAATGATTCACTTAAAGAATTAAACGCCGTGATTTACGCAAAAGATAACTACATGTCAATAAAAAATAAATTAAATATAATATTAAAAGCAAAATGTCAATTTAATAAATATTCGATCGGAACATTTAAAGCAAATGCAAAAAGAAAGTCTAAAAAATTTAACAGCTGATTATAAAACACTTTTTTGTGATCCAGATGAAAAATTAACCTTTACTACTACAGTAAAAGGGCAAATAAGAACAACTTCAGACAATCCAGTTTATACAAAATGTTACCCCTACCCTATGTGTATTAAAAACCATGTAGAAAAGCAAATAAATGAATATTTACGCGACGGTATTATACGACCATCCAGATCCAATTCGCCCGTATGGATCGTTCCTGAAATCAGATGCATCAGGAGAAAAAAATTATCGTATGGTCATCGACTATAGGAAGTTAAATTCAATTACAATACCTGACAGATATCCGATCCCCGAAATCAGCGAAGTACTATCTCAACTAGGAAGAAATAAATTTTTTTCAGTACTCGATCTGAAAAGCGGCTTCCATCAGCTTCCATTAAAAGAATCAGATACTGAGAAGACAGCTTTCTCAGTTAATAACGGTAAATACGAATTCACCCGTCTACCTTTTGGTCTCAAGAATGCTCCTTCCATTTTTCAAAGAGCTCTTGACGACATTTTAAGGAACCATATAGGGAAAATATGCTTTGTCTACATAGATGACATTATAATATTCAGCAAAACTGAACAAGACCATTTCAATGTCCTTAAAATAATATTCAAAGTACTTGAAGCAGCAAACCTTAAAGTTCAACTTGATAAGTGTGAATTTATGAAATCCGAAGTCGAATTTTTAGGATTCATAGTATCCGAAAATGGCCTTATAACAAATCCAAAAAAAATTGAGACAATAGTTAACTTCCCAATACCTAAAACTCTTAAAGACCTTCGTTCCTTTTTAGGACTTTCAAGCTACTATCGCCGTTTTATAGGGGCTATGCAAAATTGGCAAAACCCCTTACACTTCTTTTAAGAGGGGAAGATGGACGTGTGTCCAAAAACCAATCAAAAGAATTTGCAAATATTTCTAAATGAAAAAGCACTCAATGCATTTCAAAAACTTAAAAACACCCTTACTACCGAAGAAGTAATGCTTTCGTATTCCGATTACTCCAAAGAATTTCAACTAACCACAGACGCATCTAACTATGCGATTGGAGCAGTCCTTGCCCAAGAAGATAGACCCATAATGTTTATATCCCGTACACTTAGTAAAACAGAAGAAAACTACGCTACGAATGAAAAAGAGATGCTAGCGATTATTTGGTCACTAAATAACTTACGAAATTATCTCTATGGATCTGCCAAAGTGAATATTTTTACAGACCACCAACCCCTAACATATGCCCTTAGCAACAAAAACAACAATAACAAAATGAATAGATGGAAAGCTATATTGGAGGAACACAACTACGAATTATTTTATAAACCAGGAAAATCAAATGTCGTCGCGGACGCCCTTTCAAGGCCTCCACAAATAAATTTACTACCAACCTCTAATAAACACGAAACTGACTCTTTAATAGACACTGTACATAGTGACGACAGCTCTCCACACAATCTAATACCTATTGCCAATGAACCAATAAATGTATTTAAAAACCAAATACTTTTTAAATCAGACGAATCTCCCTTATACCAATTTCAAATTATTTTTCTTACATATCATAGACATACCATTACTGAACAAGAATTTAATCACGACAGTTTGATAAATTATCTCAAGCGATATCTCAACCCATCCGTTACCAATGGTATCAATACTGATGAAAGTACCCCTAACTAACGGAACGGAACAGGATAACGAAATACTAAAAGAACACAAACGCGCCCATAGAAATGGACGTGAAAATAAAACACAAATCTTGAAAAATTTTTATTTCCCAAATATGCAAGCAAAAATTGACAGAATCGTCAAGCAATGTAGAATTTGTAAAGAACAGAAATACGAACGTCACCCTTCAAAAGCCGTATTACAAGCTACTCCAATCCCTCAATATGCAGGACAAATCGTCCACTTAGATATCTATCACACACATAAACATAAAATTTTAACAGCTATAGACAAGTTTTCAAAATATGCACAGATAAGAATTGTCAAATCAAGAGCAACGCAAGACATAATACAGCCATTAAGAGAAATCCAAATGTGTTACGACATACCAGAAATAATTGTTATAGAAAAATCATTAAGTTCAGCCCCTATAATACATTTGCTAGAAGATCAATTTAATATAGAAATCTTTAAAGCTCCACCCTATACAAGTACAGTAAATGGTCAAGTCGAAAGATTTCACTTCACCCTAAGCGAAATAATTAGATGTACAAGAGCAGAAAAAATTCACACATCATTTCAAGATTTATTAGATAAATCAATCCATATATATAATTATTCAATTCATTCTACCATTAAACAAAAACCAATAGAAGCATTCTTTGTAAGAAGAGTTACCACTGACCCTCTACAAATCCAACAAAATAGAAACGAAAACATACAGAGACTTACCGAAAAACAAGGAAAGGACTTAAACTTCCATAACAAGAATAGGCTCGATTTAAAAAATTATATCCCAGGCGACATCATATTTGTCAAGGCAAACAAAAGTGTAGGAGACAAACTTTCCAGTAGATACAAAGAAGAAATAGTAGCAGAAAATAGAAATAACACTGTTGTTACAAGCAAAGGTAGAATTGTTCATAAAGGATTGATCAGGAAATAAATATTTAATTTCAGGACAACATGACGAATTTTAAGGATTATGGACGACTTTTTAAATTTTTAACAATAATATCAACAATTCTCGCGGAAACTCAGATCCTAGACTACACTAACTGGCAAATCATAACAATAAAAATGGGAACAGCTAGATAGCGATAACAGATATTGAAAGAACACTAGAGGAACATATTCCTGCTAAAGATAGTAGCTACATATATCTAAAATATGACATAGCACAAGTCAAAAATATATTAAATGGACTGCAACCAAGACGACAAACAAGATCTTTAGACATTCTGGGAACCGCTTGGAAATGGCTCGAGGGCACCCCTGATCACGATGACTTTCAATTAATAGATGACAGGACAAATAACTTAATAAGAAATAACGACAGACAAGTAACAATAAATAAATTAACAATGAAAAGATTAGAAGAAGTTTCGAAAATAACTAATAAATTACTTAATACTATACAGTCTACCGACATATATGAAAAACAAATTATAATTGGAATAGAAAGAAAATTAAAAATAATTAAAGAAGAATTAGTCCAAATAGATTATTCAATACAATGGACTAAAGCAAACATTGTAAACTCGTTTATATTATCAAATCTAGAAATGAATTTAACAAAAAAATTTTTTGAGGAACAAGATATTCCTTTTACTAGTTTAATAGAAGCAATAGAATTTAGTGAAATAAAAATTGCTTCTAATCACTCTACTCTCATATATGTAATATCATTACCAAGTACGAATAAAATAAATTGCAACAGATATCTTGTTAACTCTTCAATTCCCATAGTGAAGGTAACAAAAATTTTGATTTTCTTTTTGGCTAAAATAGCTTAGATATGTTTTATAAAAAAGAAGAAAAATAAAATTGCTAAATAAACCCGCCCAATTTTTTTTTAAGGGCGGTCACCTACAGGTGACACTGGGCACTGTGTAAAGTTAATCGTTTAAAATACCCGTTTTTTTTCTCAATCTTTTCATAGAAATAAAACATTAATTTTTTAGTAGTAGATATTTATTTAAAAGAAAACATTAAAATTTATTTATTGTGGAAGCTGTACCAACATTTTATATGCAAACCGATATTACATTTAGCACACATTTTTCTAGTGCGTTGATGGCAATATCCACATCTTCGTTGAGAACAGTCGACCTGCAAGTGATCATCCACAGTTCCTCCGCTTCTTACCTCGATAGGCACTCTTAGCTCCATAGGAACGCCACAAGCTGAATTTCGTATTGGAGGCTTGCCATATTTTTGCAGGTATGTTGTTGCTACATTTCTGCGGAAATCGCAATAAGTCCAATTATTTTCCAATTGTCTTTTGATAAGCCATGCATTTTGGCAAGCTGCATCTAAACCGAAGGCAAACAGAGAAAACCACCATTTTTTTCCGCGGAGAGCTACCCTCATAGAGTCAACGTTTTCATCAAAACGATCTACTCCACCCATGTACTTATTGTACATCCGTATGAGTGCTGGACGGTCAACTTGAATTTTTGCCCGTTTTTTATTTATAAATCCAACCCGGTCTACTTTTGTGATAGGATCCAATGCATGACAGTTTGATACAATGCTGACAATACTATTATCATGCCACTTAGCTGCAATAATTTCTTCGGAAAATTTATAGCAAAGCTTACCCCTTGGTTAATTAAGTACTAATAATACCCAGTGTCACCTACAAGTGACACTTGGTATGGATTGCTATTTTTTAGGAGAGCCAATTTATTTTTTTTACTAACTTCATATTACATAAATAAAGTGAATATTTCACAATAATAAAGAATAAAAAAAATTTTAGTTCTTACCCTTTTGGCATTTTTATAAAAATTTTGTTATCACAAGACACACTAGTATGTAAAAATCAAAACCACTGCTTAACAATTTCTAAAAATCCCCTAGTTAAAATAATGCCAGCGTTGCCAAAATAAAATTAGAAACACAATAGGGTGTTGTCTATATATTATTAATATTTATATTATACTGTGATGCCTGTATTTATGTTTAAAAATTCCGTTAATCTTTGTAACCTGTAGGTGACACTGGGAATTGAAGAGTTAAATCAGTTAAGAAAGGAAATACAAGTATTAAGTTACCATTTAATGACATAATAACATGTAACCAACAGGTATTCGGAATTAAGAAAGAATGTAAAACTTTAAACAATTTGTCAATATGTAAAACTGCAAATATTGTCAATATAACCAACTCAGACTGCATACCTAAATTAATTAAAAGTTTACCATCCAGGTGCACAACAACCAACAATCAGCACCTTCCATTAGTAGAAGAATTAGCAACAAACATATTGCTACTCAACAACCACAACGGAGAGATTCAAGTGGATAATAAGACCATATCACTGAAAGGAACCTTCCTGATACACCACAGGAACTCAACAGTGGTCATCCAAAGTCGCACTTATTGGACCAGAGAAGTGTCTGCAGAGAAACCATTGCCAGCCATAGCACAGTCTACAAACTTGACCAGCATGTTTCAAGAGGTCTTATCATTAGAAATGCTGAAAGATTTGCATATAATAAACACAGAGGAAATTGCGACAATCAAATAAAGATATGGTACGAGTTTGGTTACTAACTTCATAGTTTTCATCGTAGCCATTGGTCTAATATGCTATAGGAAATATGCAACAAGAAGTAGGAAACTCAAGGTGACAGTCGTTGACAACAATTATCAACCCAAAAACACTCCTACCCTAAACAGCGAGGACGCAGTTGAATTTAAGGGGGGAAGAGTTAACACCCTGTACACCGAAAACAGCTTCGTTGCAATTCCAGAGAATGGCACGTTTTCAATATAGAGCGGTTCCCACCAAAAGTGATGACAACGCGTCTGGCTTGCGCAAGCGGAAACCTGGGCAGCAGTAGCACCAAGTGCAAGCGGCGCAATAGTTTACTTTATTGTTAAAATAAAAATTTTAATTTAGTCTCTAAGAAGTATTGACCGAATAAAGAGCTAAAGCTCTAAAATAAATATTTTTTTTAAAGTTTAATCCATAAAAGGATTTAATTTACATAATCTGTACAGTAATTCTGAAGAGCATAATGTTTGATCCTGCTATTAATGAGAATTCCAGATCCACCTCTTGCGTTACCGCTTGGATGTTTTGTGTTGTAGAGTCTATATCCCGGAATATTGAAATAGTGTTTTTCAGTAAAATGAGTTTCAGAAATTAGCATTACATCTATGCTTGACTCTTTTAGGAACTCGAGAAGTTCTAGTTTGTGTAGACAGAGACCGTTCGCATTCCAAAATGATGCTGAAGCAGAAGATTTTGATTTTTAATCATGTCTTGTACCATGTTTTACATACTAGACATAAATTAAGACATGTTTTGTATAAACATTTGAAGGGTTTGTTCGAGATTGCTGCTTTGAGGAGCAGGCTGAACTTTTATGGGGACTGGGTTGTCAACTTTTAGAGCACTGGCGTACGAAACACCTTGATTCATAAAGTGATTTACATTAATTGGTGCATTGGATTGTTTAGGGGGGTGGGCCACTTTTGCATGACTTGGTTGGAATTAGTGGGTCCAACTGTAATAGCCTAATTTTTGAAGGTCTGATATACTGGACAGCTCCGATAGTTTGCTGTGTGGTTTCCAAAGCAGTTCCTGCATTTTTTACATTAGTATCTTCTTTTATTTTATGGCATGTTAGAGATGAATGGAGATCTCCAGAAATTACGCATACACTGGGAAGCGTGCAGTAAGTTTTTGAGTAGGCAAATTCTTGAAAATTGTTTTCACTGGATTGGTCCACTGTATTTGTGGGGCTCTTCTACAGTAATTTTGCGATGTAAGAGATACCGCAGAAAGTAAATTGTGTGGGATTCACCTTTTTTTAAAGATTTTGTATCGAATTCCAGTTCCACTCGGAAGAGTGGCTGTGGAGGTTTGTTGCGATTTATTATATTAGATACCATTTTAGCTGAGAAGCCCTCTTCCTTTAGCGCTTCTTGAATTTATTTGCATTCAACGAAAGAGTTAATGCCTTTCAATATTACTGATAGGCCTTTGGAGCTTTTGAGCTCATATGTGTAATAGCTCTTTTTCGCTTTATCGAGAGAATTGATACCTATTCTATAACTTGGCTCACTGTATATTTGAATTTTTGTTTCATGTATTTCTCCTTTACGGATAGGGACTACATGAAAAATGTTTACGCCAATATTTTGTGTGAGTAAATCTAAAAGAGATTTAGAGTTTTGCTCACGTAGATAGATTGAAGGGAGTTTTTGAGTTTTCGGCTTGGGATCCGTACTCATATGATCGGCAAGAATCGCGTACCGATTCTTTCCCAGCTTGGTAGACTCAGTGTTAGGATTAGTTTTTTGAATTTTGGGCAAATTCATATTTTCAGCGCGGGGAGGCGTAAGTTTTCGTTTTGGATAGTAGCGGTCAATGCCAGTCTGCACTATTGTAAATTTTATGTTTTCGTTTCTATCACTAGAACTTTTGCACTTAACAATTTTTTATTTTTATTCGGGGTATCGCAAGGGTGGTTTTGCGTATTTAATTCAATAAAGGGAGATACAGAGTTCATATCATATTTGGAGTGGCACATTGAGAACTCCAAGGAAGAGCAGGAGAGAGAGACTCAGCATGTGATACTACCGGAAGCGTAACATTTTGTTTTTCTTGATTTTGTAGTTGTTGTTGTAGTTGTTGAACCTGCTGCTGTTCGCTATATTCACTTTGGTTAATGATCAGAGTATCGTTGTTGGTCACCAATGTTCCAACTATGTCTTGCAATTTTCCCATTGGGTTGTGAGTTTTAGCGTCGGCAGAGCGCACAACAGTACTCTGAGCTATAATGTTTTTTGTTGTTTGCTCGTGTTTGTTTTGTTGTTTTTAATACGATAAACTTTTTGTTTTTTTGCGAGAGTCAAACAAATTATTTTGGAAGCCTAGAGTTGTTGTTTTTGGAACATTGTTCATTGTGTTTAGTGCTTAATCGGGCGATTTTTTATTTGCAACAAGCAAACCAGAGCACAGACCCGAATTAGCTTCGATTTTTTGCACGACAGTTGGCGAATTTTTTCGCTCACGCGGTGGAGAGCGCTCCACCGGCATACTGGGATACAATTTTTTTATATTTTTTTTTATATGTATGTATGTATGTATGTATGTATGTATTTATGTATGTTTTGATTTTATGGTTTTTTAACAAATTATTTATTTTTGTTTGTTTGTTTGTTTGTTTGTTTGTTTGTTTAGTTTGTTGATGGCATTAAAGGGTCTCGCGCCGAAAACAACTTCATACGTATGGTTTTTTTTTCAAATGTCCTGAATCGACGAGTCAGAAACGAGTCCATGATGGACCATTTAGGAATTTCCGAACTCATCTCAATAGACTGCTCCCACAACGCTAGAGTAGCACCAGGTAACCGGGTAGAACAAAGAAATACTAAAATAGCATCCCAGTTTCCTATATCGATGCTATGCATGTTTAACGCCGCAATACAGTTGTTGATATCTCGTTGTAACTTTTTAATGTCAACCGAAATAGACTGAAGGCTAAAAAGAATATTAATCTGGCTATTTAAAAGGATGCGCTTATTTTCAAATCGATCCGATAAATTTTGCCTGGCCGATGCAAAACCTTCATTAGTAAGCGGAGATTTGCTGACAATGTCCTTTGCTTCACCCCTTGTCTTCTGATTCAAATGATACAGTTTCTCGACAGGGGCATTTACAATATAAATAGCCGTAAATATGTCTCGAAATGTGGGCCATGAGAGATAATCTCTTTGGAAAATTTCTGTTTCGCATGGAGGTACACGAACGCCAAAATCATGGCATGAACCCATTGCCAAAACCGGAGATGATTGAGCTGTTGAAGTAACATGAGCGTACGGAGGTGCTGGAGTGAACCTATGTTCTTGTAAAACAGGGGGTACTTGTTGAAGAGGAGTTGTCGCGAGTTCTGCATGATTATCGGACCAAAAATTAGGTGAGAGAGTTGATCTGGGCGCCAAACCGTCCATTCTAACCGTCGAGCTGCTAGATGGAGGAGTGCGTGCTGGTTCTTGATGCGCATCGATGATCTTTACTAAGGTTGAGTACTCTCCCATCGTTCCAGCATATGCGATGTAAGCCGTGTAACAATTTTGATACACAGACTTCACTCTTGCTACTTCATCAGCCCTATCAACCGCCGGTAAGGCCTTAGCTTCATGCAGATACACCTTAAAAAATGATTTAAAATTAACCCAAAGTTCGGTTAATTCTTATTTTTGAAGTTCTAATGTAAAAACAGAAAGGTCGGCTTGAGCTACAAGATTAAACTGCTCTTCAAATTCAATAATTGCTTCTGAAGCGCTCTTAAAATTTTCTAATGCCGCCATTTTGTTTTTATTAAAGTGTAA
>OX421842.1:30913863-30916363 GCA_949127995.1 Suillia variegata
ACCATCGACTCATCAGGCGCCTGTGAATCTACGTGGTAATACAAATGCAAGTGCTGTTATTTAAATTTTATGAAATATTTTTTTTTGTTGCTTTGAATTAATAATAAAATAAAATGTAAACCTAAAACAATCTCTTTGTGACAAGTTCGATGTTGTAAGTTCGAACCAACAACAACAAGGAACAGAACTATTGCGCTCTATTACTTTGACATATCATTAAAGAGTTTATGTATCTTTTCCTTGTTTTTGAGTGAGATTATTTGTGCTACAATTGAAGTTTAAGTAGTTATAAAAATATTGCGATGCGATAAACATGCACAGAATTTTTTTTTTGGTTCATATGCATTTATTATTCTTTTTATTTTGCTTTGGTACTAATACATTTATTTGAACTTTTCCTATTATAACACCTGTTAATATTAAACTTTATTTTTTTTTTATTGATTTTGTATAATATATTAATTATGAGTAACTAAATTTTCATGCGTTTCACTAACATAAGGCTTTGTCATTTGAGTTAATTGAGGATTCGGATTACTATTTAAATAGTTTTGTTAGCAGGTTGGGTGCATAAACATGTAAAAGGAACTCATCATCGTTCTCCTTTTTTAGCATTCTTAAGATACGCAGATAATAATCTCGTTTCAGCCTTTACTCCAATTTGGACAGGCCCATATGACGTAGTGTCGATAAAGAGACCTGTCGCGACGGTGATAAAATTAAGTCGAAAATTATGAGACGAAGTATTGTCGATAAAAATTAATTCAAAATTTAAAATTATGAGATGTTTAAAAACAATATAAAAATAAATTGTTTAAAAACATGCATGTAGAATTAGAACGATTTTTAAAATTACAGCAATTACACATTAAGTGGTATTGCTGAAACATCATGTGTGGAAAAATAAAATAATAGTTAATAAACAAATATAAAATAAAATTTTAAATATATTAGTGGATAAAATGATAAAGTAATCGAATTAAATTCTGATAAGTTCAGCAGCACTAATTAGTAAAAAGTGCTAGCGAAAGAAATAAACATACTCATATGTAAATATATACATATGTAGTTATTTAATTTTTGGCCAAAAAATTTAAAAGAAACAAAATCGAAAAAAAATTATATAAAAAAAATTATGAAGAAAAATAAAGAAAATAAAAAAAAAAGAAAAAAATAAACAAAAATATATTTTATAAGGAAAAAAATATATATAATATGAAACAATTTAAAAGAAAACAATATTTAAGAAAAAAAAGAACAAAAAATTAATAAAAATTACAAAAATAATAATAGTTTAAAATAAATAAAAAAGAGAATAATAATAAAAAAAATATTATATTTAAAAAATAACAAAAAACAATAAAATATATATATATATATATATATATATATATATATATATATATATATATATATATATATATATATATATATATATATATATATATATATATATATATAACTACATATGTATATATTTACATATGAGTATGTTTATTTCTTTCGCTAGCACTTTTTACTAATTAGTGCTGCTGAACTTATCAGAATTTAATTCGATTACTTTATCATTTTATCCACTAATATATTTAAAATTTTATTTTATATTTGTTTATTAACTATTATTTTATTTTTCCACACATGATGTTTCAGCAATACCACTTAATGTGTAATTGCTGTAATTTTAAAAATCGTTCTAATTCTACATGCATGTTTTTAAACAATTTATTTTTATATTGTTTTTAAACATCTCATAATTTTAAATTTTGAATTAATTTTTATCGACAATACTTCGTCTCATAATTTTCGACTTAATTTTATCACCGTCGCGACAGGTCTCTTTATCGACACTACGTCATATGGGCCTGTCCAAATTGGAGTAAAGGCTGAAACGAGATTATTATCTGCGTATCTTAAGAATGCTAAAAAAGGAGAACGATGATGAGTTCCTTTTACATGTTTATGCACCCAACCTGCTAACAAAACTATTTAAATAGTAATCCGAATCCTCAATTAACTCAAATGACAAAGCCTTATGTTAGTGAAACGCATGAAAATTTAGTTACTCATAATTAATATATTATACAAAATCAATAAAAAAAAAATAAAGTTTAATATTAACAGGTGTTATAATAGGAAAAGTTCAAATAAATGTATTAGTACCAAAGCAAAATAAAAAGAATAATAAATGCATATGAACCAAAAAAAAAATTCTGTGCATGTTTATCGCATCGCAATATTTTTATAACTACTTAAACTTCAATTGTAGCACAAATAATCTCACTCAAAAACAAGGAAAAGATACATAAACTCTTTAATGATATGTCAAAGTAATAGAGCGCAATAGTTCTGTTCCTTGTTGTTGTTGGTTCGAACTTACAACATCGAACTTGTCACAAAGAGATTGTTTTAGGTTTACATTTTATTTTATTATTAATTCAAAGCAACAAAAAAAAATATTTCATAAAATTTAAATAACAGCACTTGCATTTGTATTACCACG
>OX421842.1:30923863-31128514 GCA_949127995.1 Suillia variegata
AAACGTCTTTTTTTGACGAATGAAAACTTTCACTTGCATTACCATACAATTTTTGTTTCACTGCTGGCGTTAACCTGCCAGTCAAAATTTTTAAAAACGTATTGAAAATATTATTCAAAAAATTATTATAATGTTAGATAAATTCTCCATTGTATACCAACAACTTTTCCCATTTATTGAGGATAATATCTGAACAAAAATAAATGATCGCGAATATCATTACAAAAATATTTAATAAAGTTTTACATGACCACTGTACCAAATTACCTACAGCTGGACTAATATACTCAATAAGGTTTACTTTCTCCTTTTTCTCAGATTTAATTGTTCTTTGCTCGATTCTGCAAGAATTTAATTTTTGTTTCTCGTACTTTATTTTTGACTTTTGCCATTACCGACATTTATTTTAAATGAAAATTTCTTCAATTGAGCCCGGGTCCTGGGCTCCTCATTATTATTTTTAACCAGATTTATTTCATCTTTCGTATGTTTATTAACCTCCGTACTCTAAACATTTTGTAACAAATCTATTCCATTTTTCATCTGTTCATATACTTCTGTACCTGGGTTATTCCGAGCCAGATTTACTTCATCTTTCGTCTGCTCTTTAACCTCTATACTCTGATACTTTTGAACCAGATTAACTTCATATTTCATTTGTTTACTTATCTCTGTACCCTGGTTCTCCTGAGACAGATTTACATCACCTTTCGTCTGCTCAATTAATTTATTACTTTTCTTCAATTTATTCAAAATTTTCCTTACATCAGTTTTCAAAGTTGCCTTGACCCGACTTTGGGTATTTTGGGGATCCCGGTCGTGTGATAACGTCCGGACCCCTTTTAGTTTCCCTGTTTCTCCAAGAAGACTTTTCTGGTTGCGCATTCGCTTTTCATATGTCCTTCTTTATCACAGAAGAAACACAATTATTCTTATTTTGCTGATAATTTTGATTTTTTCTATAGTTATCGTATCCTGAATGTTGTACGTTCTGTGCATTGCCTGTGCCATGCGGATTAGCCTGATGTCTACTCTTTTGACTACAATTCGGACCTGGTTCGTGTCCATATTCTCCACATTTTCTACAATAAGGAGTATTTTCTCGACTAAAACACTTAGCTCGTGAATGACCTGCCTTATTGCAAAACGAACAAATTGGAACTGATGTATGGGGCTCCGAAAGATTAGTTTTTGTTTCTGGTCTCGTTTCTTCAGTATTCCGCAGCAACTGAATACCTTCGTTTCCCCTAGAGATGGTTGTATATTCATTTGCGCTGTCACTCGCTGTCACAACTGCTGTGTTATTTCTTGCTGTTGTTGTGCCAACTGTGTAAAAGCGTTTATAGTTGGCGACATCTCTTGAGAGTTTATATGATTAAAACTTGGTTTTTCATATTGAAAGATGTACCGAAATGACATTTTTTCCACTCTACTTGTGCGCAGTTGGCTTCAATTTATAGTTCTCCTAAAGTTTTTGCACTTGACCTCATTATATGAAGTCGAAGTGTGGGGTCTCTAAGTCCTAACCTGAATGATGATTTTACTGAAGTATTTATTTCTTCTAATAAAATATCACAATCTCTACCTGGATATCGATCCTCTATAATTGTTTTTGCAGAAATAAACAAACAATGTAGTCTTCTCGCAAACCTAGAAATATCTTCTCCTTCCAACTGTACTGACTGTCGTATCTCCTGTTGAACATCTTCCAATATGGTTATTTTTGAATACACTCCACTAAGTAAACTTATTAATTCATCTAAAGATTTTATCTCTAATGACCTCACAAGATTATATGCCTCACCGAACAATCTGAGTTTTATACAATCTAACATTACTGGGTGATCTTCTGGTTTTAGATCTTTTTCTACTATACGACAACTTATAACAAATTTGTGTAATTCCGATGGCAAATCATGTGCCCTCGAAGCATTAAAAATTGGCACCACCTTTTTCTTCTGCGATCCTCACTAAACTCATTTTGAATATTTTAGAATATTTTATTTTTCAAAGTTAAATCTGCTTATTTCCGTTCAAACTCCTTATGTTGATTAATTAATTTTGTATTCAAAACGCTGATTGTATTATTTGCCTCTTCTAATCTAGTTATGTTCAGATCCTTTTTAAATTCAACGTCCTTTGGTAAACCTATCTCCTGTCTAAAGTGTTCGTTTTTCGTTCTAATTCGTGTGTTTCTTCAAAATTTTTGTCTAACCTCTTTTTCAAAATCACGTTCTGTTTCCTAAAACCATCTAACTCTTTTAATAGTTCCTCTCACTCTTGGTGTAATATACAATTTTCATTATCCAAAATTTCAAATAATTCAGTTAAAGCCAAATCCGCCTCTTCTAATTTTGTAAATTTTCTTACGCTCAATTTTTCCTTTAAATGTAAAAAGATCTGTTCAGACTCACTAAAATGTCTGATAAGTGATTATAACTTGTCAACAAATCTCACAATTTCTTCTTGTTCTTTTTTCTTATTCAGATTTTAAAGCTTCCATTAATTAATTTGATCACTCATAAATTTAAGAGTTATTTCAAAAATTTATGTTTATTCAATAAGAGATAATTTCAATTAATATAAAGCCTTTTATATTACAAAACAATTTTCCAACAGAAACAAGAAAATAAAGTCAAATTGTAAATGTTGCAATATGCGTTAACCAACAAACAATTTTAATTCAAAAGAAAAAAAATTCCCACCAAAAAAAATTATAAAAATAATAATATTAATACGATATTAATATTTTCTCACAAATGGAATATTTATTTCTATCAAGAATCTCTTATATAATATAAATAAATTGTTTCTTACCACTGGTGGTGGAAAACAATTTAATATTTTAAAGATTGACAGTTGTTATTACTTGAATCCCAAAATTCCCGCAAAAAAGGAGTTATAGTTATTTTAACTCCTAATTTGCCTTGATAAAATTATTGTTTTGTTAGTAAAATGACCTACGTAGGTGAGCAGGCGTTAAATGCCACCAGTCCCTCGGTTTTTTGTTAATTACGAACACACAAACGTACTCACCAGTAATTTCTTATCCATTTTCTTCTTTGTCCCAAGCTTTCTTAAGTCCTTAGTTTGTCCTTAGTTTTGCTGCTGCCACTGACCGTGTCTAGTGGTTGGAAACTTCTCTTCTGTGGTTCGAAAACCGGCTGCGCCAATGTTGTAAAAAAAAAGAAGATTCTTAGTGGACTTCTTTAGTTTTTTCTTTGTTTCTTCCTATAACCTCGTTGTTCAATGTTGATAATAACGGACTCCAGTTTTTTTTTATTTTAGTTTAACTTTGTTTATTTATATTAATAAAAAATCGTGCACTATATTGTTATATGAATTTTTAACGTCTAAACCTTTAAACGAACTACTAACGTGTAATAAGCAAGAGCAGAGCGTTGGAAGTAAAGCTTTAACAAAAACTGGGTATACGAAGTCAGCACCTACTGCGTTTGATTTTACATCTAAAAACGCTACTACATCGGTTTGATTGACACAAATAAAACTAAATGATATATACGAACTGATTGTACCTTTTTGATGCTGTCTGAACAATTTGGAATGCTGACGAACCTTTTATTTATTTCATTATTAAGTTTACTTTTAAACTACACCATATATCTATCAAAAAATTTGTCTTCTAAAGTATGTTATTCATTATACTTTTTGTCACCCAGACTTTATCGACAAAAATCCTATGACAAAATGCAATATTTTTTATCTTCTTATAATCGTCAAAGTGAATCGCAAGATTATCATTTGATAAGATAGTCGCGCAACGATCGTGCTCGTCCAACACTCTTCCAATGCTGGCTGGGAACATAACGTTTCAAAGCTAGCACAAGTGGCAATCAAATTCTTTAATATTTCTTTCTAAATTTTTCTTGGTGTATGTGCAAACTTTAATGATGTAATAATATATTGTTATTAATTCTATCTTGTCTCTTCATTCTACTGCTAGAAGCAGAGTTAGTGACAATAATAATGGGTGTTCGCGTCTTCATAACGTTGTTGGAATTTGTAAGTAAAATTATATTTAGAGATAGCTTGCTAGCAGTAACATGAAATAACTGAATTTTACTACTAAATTTAATATTTAAAATTCAAACGAAATATAATATTGAGTTACACACATAGGGGACAATATTTATATATATAAATGATCATCGTCGATTTAACGATGTCTGTCCGTCTATCCCAGCGGTTATAGCCGTACTTAAAAAATGTTTAAAATAAATTTGGTTTGCGAGCTCCTTTCCTCCTAGGGGAATTTAAACAAAAAAATCGTTACAGTGTAAATAACACTTTAGTAGAAACACAAAACTACTTTCCGAAAATCGGCGAGATCCGATAAGAACAACGCCCACTTACCATAGAATAGAGGGGCATGTAGCACTTATGTGCTAAAAGAAGCACATTTTTTGGTGTCACTGGAAGGGCGGAGAGTATCTGAACTTTTTTTAATTTCATAACACTTGCATAAATAATTTGCTACATATATTAATTTTTGATTTTCTATAAGAAGACCTGAAATTAATAGAATTGCATATATAAGAACACTGCAGTCAGGCAAATATCCAGCAATTACATTAGGGGGCAAACATTTTTTGAAATTGTAAGCACTTTAATCGCTTGTTTGCGAAATAATGAAATATTGTATATCAAAATTTACTATTTCTGAATAAGAAAAAAGCAAAAACATTACCCATAACTGGAACTAACTGCAGTTTAAATTATAGCCTACAAAAATGTAGTTTGTTATAAAAAATATTTTTTTTTCCATTTGTGATAAAAATACAATATTAATAATAAAATTATGTATTTACCGTAAAAAGTTATATATTCTATTTTCCTTGTTTCTTTGATTTTCTGTTGTGCCATAATATCGATAACTTTTTTTGGATCTACTTAAATATTCCAATGTATAGATACCATTGCAAGTGCAATTAGGCGCTCGGCACCCACCGCATTCCTGGAATCCGTTTTAACTCTTTTCATTGTTTAAAATTATCTTTCAATACTGCAGGTTGTTACGGAAAGAGTGAATACACAAATTTGATAAAGCGTTTTTCAATAAGAGCGCTACAAAATTGTTTTAAATAAAACAAAAACGGTTTTGAATATCAATGAAATTATTTATTTCTGTGAAAGTACATTCGATGCCATTATGTATGGAACTCGATTTCTTTTGCATGGCCACCACGGGCACGCTTGCAGAAGTCTAGACGCTGAACCCGATTTTCGACGGTTTTCAAGCATAAATCGGCAAATACTGCTGCAATTTCACGTTCGATATTCGTACGAAATTTATCAATCGTCGCTGGCTTGTTAGCATAGACCATAGGCTTGACGTAGCTCCACAGGAAATAGTCAAATCGCACGACCGAGGCGGCCAATCGACTGGGCCATTTCGTGAGATAACACGTCTACCAAACATGGTTTCCAATAAATTGATTGTGACATTCGCTGTGTGGCTTGTGGCGCCGTCCTGTTGGAACCACATGTCTTCCAAGTCCATATCATCCAATTGGGGCCAAAAATATTCCGTTATCATTGAACGGTAGCGATTCCCATTTACAGTAACGTGCCGGTCTGGATCATCACGGAAGAAGTACGGCCAATGACGCCGCCGGCCCATAAGCCGCACCAAACCGTAATTTTTTCGGGATGCAATGATGACTCATGGAGTACGTGTGGATTGCTGCCTGACCAATAACTCATATTTTGATTATTGACGAAGCCAGTCAGCCAGAAATGAGCCTCATCGCTGAAGATGATTTTTCGATGAAAATCCGAATCATTTTCAGCCCAATTCACAAACATACGACACTTCTGGTGCTCAAGCGGCTTCAGTTCTTGCGTCAATTTACAACACCATTGGGGTGGTTTTGGAAAATATAAAGTTAAAATCTTTTTTGTCGATTCTTTTCCATTCGTGACACCATTGGGGCTATTCCACGAATATTAAGACAATTTAAAAATATATTATTTCTAACGTACACCAGTGGGGTGTTTCTTCAGTACGCATACATTTATTATGTTAAAACTTTTTTTCATTTGGTTTTACTTTCAAATACATTGATAAGAAAAATATTTTTAATTTCTCTTTTTTCTAATAATATCAAGAATTAGCATAAGAGTGAAATAGCTTCAAAGATAATTTGTTTAAAATTTCCAAAAATAATTTAGAGCGGTTTTGAAAAAAGAGTCTTTAATTTAGAAGGTTGCTTTTTGATTAAATTCTTTGAGATTTTCATTGATTTGAAAATTTAATAATAATTTACGAAGATAAGCTTGGCATTCAACTTTCATTATACGTAGGATACGGTAGTACGATACGCCGATTTTTGTTTTTTCTTAATGTCGAACCAATTGACGATTTAAAAGCCAAATATCGCAATTGTTACAATGCGTACGTTGCTACAGCTTCACAAATGGGTGAATATGCGTACAATTTGACCGTGCATCCAACGCTTAGTTCATCTGCTCGTGGTACACCGGTGAGCCATAATGCAATTTCAACTACCGCTGTAGCTGTAACAACCTCAACACCGTCTCGTTCAAATCATATGCCTCAATTTCAAACTACGCCAATCCAAACCACCACTATTCAAGATTCCTCTCTTCAATATCCTCCTATATCAAATGTCTCAATTTGTAATCATATGCCTCAAAGCCCGGTACAGAATATCGGCGCGCCACAAGTCCCCACGATACCAATTACCAAACATATGACAATGTCTAACCCAATGTCCGACCATCACAATATTCGCTTGCCTCCTTGTGACACGGAAGTGTTTTACGGTGACTACACGTCGTGGTCTTCCTTCCGTAATATGTTTACGGCAATTTACATTTGCAATAGTAGACTTATGCCAGTCGGAAAATTGTACCATTTGAACCAAAAGACAAGAGGTGAAGCGAAAGATATAGTAAGAATGTCGCCTCTCACAAATGATGGATTTGCACAAGCGTGGCAAAACCTTTCCGATCGTTATGAGAATAAAAGAATTTTTGTAAATTCTCAATTGAAAGTTCTTTTTACCCTTCCTAAAGTTTCTTCCGAATCTGGTAGCGCTTTGAAAAAAATGCAGCGTGACATAAATAATTGCATTTCGACATTGGAGCTCTTCAAGATTGATGTCTCAAATTGGGATGCAATTTTTGTTTATTTATGTTGTACTCGCCTACTAGAAGCTACGCTTGCCTTATGCGAGCAAAGTATTTAAAAAAAATTTAAGCTTCCCAAATGGAAGGAACTAAATGATTTCTTAACGAACAGGAAGACTTAACCTTTGCCTTAATTGTTTTGGTCATTCTCATCTTGTGAGAGAATGTAAAAGTAACTTTAACGGTTCTGTTTCTAAGAGACGTCATAACTCACTTCTTCACCGTGGGTATTCCGACACTTCTGCTTCTCCAGGGGAGGCAGGATCCTCACGGCCACAAAATTTACAAAGTACACATTTTTCAACTAAAACATAACAAAAATGTGCATACAGTTCAAGTAAATTCTGTTAATTCTCCCAATATTGACAATATCCATTCCTGCTTTTCAGTCAGCGATAAGAAAATTCTTCTAGGTACCGCGATGGTAAACATATGCCATTTGGGTACGGTGTATACAGCCAGAGCACTTATTGACTCCGGTTCTGAATGAACTTTTTTATCAGGAAGACTTCAGAAAATATTAAAGCTTCCAACTAAAACTGTAAACGCTCAGGTATCAGGGCTAAACAAAACAGTTTCAGCACGCATTCAAAAGATGTGTAGTTTCACATTAGGTGATTAGCGTGAGGATAGAGGCAAAGGACCTACTAATACCTCAGCTAACAGGAAATCAGCCTAGACAAACTATCAACGAATCACATATTCGAATGCTACCTGATTTTCAATTAGCTGACGTCAAATTTTATAAAAGTCAACAAATTGATGTTTTGATAGGTGCGGATTTATATGCTTTTATTTTAATGGATGGTATACAACGAAATGTTTTTGGATCAATCATTGCGCGGCAGACTGTATTCAGATGGATAATCACGGGTGCCCTGCTATCGGAACAAACAACATCATTTTCAGCAGTCATATCACATTCTAACAGCGCAACATTTTATTACAAACTTACAAAGTTTGGGGAATTAAAAGTGGTTCCAAAAAAGTGGAAAAAGAAACGTTCTATGAAAAATTGTGCATACAAACAACCAAAAGGAATGCTGAAGGTCAACCTCCAGTAGAGTGGATATTAATCGGATATTAATGGAATTTGTAGATATAGGACAAATACATAGGGTATTAGCTCCAAAATACGCTCCTCAACTTTATAAGGAAGTTAAGTGGAATTATTATAATAAAAACTGATGATTTGGTGGTGGTGTCTGATGAAAGTGTACCGTTAATTGGCTAGCGTTTATATAAAGTAGTAAAAGTTTATGAAGAGAGTAGCATATTAGAGAGTGGTATATTAGAACTTGTCAACTGTTAAATTCAACAATTCAATGTCGTTCGCTCATGTTCTCGCTGGACCCAGGTCTTGTTCGTCTGGGCTAATGACGCCAAATAACAAAGCTAGACGCAGGTCTTATTCGTCTGGGCTAGCGAACTCGAACACCCCCCTTCCACTTCCAGCTGAACACGGAAAGGCCGTCGATCTCAGCCTTACAAGCTCTGTCGTGATGCACGGCAGATGATAAGTGGTCCCAATAGTTCTGCCTTAAACCCCACAGCGCCAAATAGATCACACGATGAAGAAAACGATAACAGCAGAGTCGTTAGATGTTCGCTTGAAAAATAGTTTCACAAATGTTGTGTTAGCCGACAAGGAATTTTTGGCGATCGGGACCCAATTACATGGTATTGGGGGCAGACGTCCATGGACGTATCTTGATGCAGGGGGTTGTGCCGAGTCCGACGGGTTAACTAATTGCGCAGAGCACATTTTCGGATGCAAAATATCCGGAATGTATCCGATGTAAGAGATATTGTAAAACCAAAAATACAATTTTTAATCAAATAATTTTAAAGTCCATTACTTTTTTATTTTATTATTTTTACCGCACATGAGTTTTCTTCCAACCAAATAAATTGAAAGCCAATATTTACGATAAATTTATGAATTTCAGTAGTTATTATTATATAGAATAGTTTTAAGTTTAATTTATTGCAGTGTTACTGCAAGGCGGGCGGCAATGTTAAAGCCAAAAGTTCAATTTTAAACTGAGTTTTATTTGAAATAATGTTTAATGTCAAACGTAGATGGCGCGCGCATCACTAGGATCGGCGCCATATAATGTTAACCGTTTTCTGAGCCTTCGGCTAATATATGTAATATCGGTCAATTGTTTGACGACAGCGAGGTTAGATTTGTCCTAATAAATCCATCATTTTAATTCTAAATCTAATTGCGCCTTTTTATTTACATATTCATTTCATGCAAGACTTTATTGGATATTAATAACCCCATTTTTCGTTGCCACAAAATCAGAAGGAATTTTCTGCTCATATATCGTCTTGAAAAAATTTTAGCGAAATTTCGGTTGCTGCTTCCAAAATATTTTAAACCATTTCCTTATATAATTTCGGATCGTTTTTACTAATTCCGAACCATTTTTTTAAGTTTTCGACGATTTTGTGATATTACATTCTTTGCCAGCATTTACATAATTTCTAAGTAAGTTTATAACATTACCCATAACACCAAGGCAATTTCTTTTAGTACAAGAATGACAATGAATTTTAAAGATTTAATCTTGGCAATGGATACTGCTGTTGAATTCTGGTCTCAACGCCGCTTACATACCATTGTCCAAAACATTTCGACAAATTCAACTTCAATTCCAGCATTGTATCAAAATGTTCTTTGTAATGTTTTTAGCACCTTGATAACAATTGGGACACGTACATATCCTACTAAATCTTCTCTGATTACTGGGACTTTTAACATAACTTATACAAATATCTTATACAGACAGATCGTATACGACGTTTTAAATGACAGCTAGGTTGAAACAGATGTGATCAAATGAAATGGATAGAATCCAAATGTCAACACAACAAAAAATGTTGGATAAATCTTTACTTTTGCCTAATAGGTTGAGTGTAAAGTCATCTTCTTGGGATTGAAAAATTTTGTTTACTTTTATTTATGTGGTGCCCTTTTAGGTTGATACATATATTCTAGTCATCTTTTGAGGTTTGGGAATAGATAATAGTCCGAGGGAGCCAAATCGGGCGAATAAGGTGGATGGGGAATATATTGAAGCCCTAAATCGTTGATTTTAGCCATGGTTGCTCTTGTGTGCCATCAAGTGTCAACATGCGTGGCAACCAACGGTAAAATAATTTTTTCCTGTGTAGAATCTCGCCCCAAAATATGGCGTGTGCTCATGCACCTTAACTCTCCGGTCGTCCAACACCACGAATTTTGTTTGACATTTTCCTGTGAAACAGCATCGGAGGGCCTGCCGCTGAGGACTTCATCGGAGTTTCGGTCACGGTTAAACAAAAAAATCATTACAATGTAAATAACACTTTATTAGAAACACAAAACTACTTTTCAAAAACCGGCGAAATCCGATAAGAACAACGCCCACTTACTATATAATAGAGGCATGTAGCACTTATGTTCTAAATGAAACACACCTTTTGGTGTCACTGAAAGGGCGGAGAGTATCTGAACTTTTTTTTTAATTTCATAACACTTGCATAAATGGTTTGCGACATATATTTATTTTTATTTTTCTATAAGAAGACCTGAAATTAATAGAATTGCATATATAAGTATACTGCAGTCAGGCAAGTATCCAGCAATTACATTAGGGGGCAAACATTTTTTGAAATTGTTAGCACTTTAATCGCTTGAAATATTGTATATCAAAATTTACTATTTCTGAATAAAAAAAAAGCAAAAACATTACCTGAAAAATTCCAAGCGCTTCTGGGGGGATCGTCTCCTAAACACGAATCCAAACTATAGCGAAAAGTCAGCTGAAAATTGTTAGGAAAAGTCCAATAACCAAAAATAAATAAAAATCCAGAATTAATGGGGGAAAATATCCGAATCAAATTTTATTGGTTTTACCTGGTGCTGTTACAAAAAATGAATGCCGAAAAATCAGCAAAAATACAAAAACAAAATACAAAGCGAACCGACATTTTCAAATAACAATCATTTGACAGACAAGAATGACCAAAGCGCCATCTGTACTACAAAATAATAAATAATAAGTTTACGGATAAAAACTAATGGCAGTTGGCTTGAACATTGCCGCCTGCTTTGCAGCAACACTGCAACCAAATCGAATAATAATAAAAAATAATAATAATATTAATAACTTAATTATACATAGGCAGGCCCGTATCTAGGGGAGCGAAGGGGGCAATTGCCCCGGGCGCCACTTTGTAAGGGCGGCATGTAGAAGAAACTTTAGGGCGACATGTATTTCAAGTTAGTACCTTTTTTTTTTTTGCTTCTACATCTGCTTTCATGAAGAAAATGTAATGTACAATTTTAGAAAATTTTTCAACTTTCAACAAGTACAATTTCATAAAAAAAAGGGCGACAGTATCCATTCTTACCCCGGGCGCCAGAATTCCTAGGTACGGCATAGGTGCTAAAAGAAAAAAAAAACATATATTCATAAATAAATTTCAATGGGTTACATTTTATTGTGACGGCGGTGAGTATATAAAAAATTCATTTGTCTTCAAAAACCGCAAAACAAAACAATAAAAATCTATATAAAAAAAACAAAGAAGAGTGGTTAGCCAAATTCTTAGGCTGCACAAGACCCAGACAAAATATATCCAAATATAGTGCGCTGCCCCAACGGTTGTCCAAGAACTCCAACAATTACCCCCCTTAAGACGACCTGCGAGTATACATCCACACCGAGTATTAACTGACGCCGACCTAAAAAATTAGGGATCCGCGAGTGAGATGCTGGTATAATTTTCTCGAACTCGAACATCAATCGACTGGAGTGGCGTCGTTTAGTACAAACCTGGTGTGACGTAGGCTAAAGTTTCGATGGTCGTATTTAACCCGAGATTTGCACGCAAGGACAGCATGCAGACATCAGAATTTCCCATCCTAGTTGTGCGCAACTTCAGACGACGCACCAAGCCTTGTGAGATGCTGGCGCATTGGTCGATGAGCGCTTGGACATGAATCAAATTCCCATTGGCTGCCAACTTGACGACAGCAGTGGGTTGCAGCTTAACGACGCGCTGCATGTGAACGGTGGGAGGAGCACTGGTGGAACATTGTTGTGCTCTAGGTCCTTGCGACTTGGCGAGATGGGACGAACTAGGTCCCTTGGACTGAGCGCGGTGAGACGAACTAGGTCCACGTGCGCGTTTAAAAGTTGGAGCAGGACTAGGCGCTTCAGAACGCCTTTTATCGAGACGTGATTCGATCGCTACAGATTTACGGGACGGACGAAGTCCTGTAATTGGTGAGTGTCGACGTGCATCTGTTGTATTAGTTGCCGACTGTTCGCGCTGAGATGAACCAGGATTTTCAGACTTTGCGCTTTGGGACGAACGAGGTCCCTTGGAATGAGAGCTATGGGACGGACGAGGTCCCTTGGGAGAGTCGATTTGAGACGGACGAGGTCCCTTGGAATGTGAGCTATGGGACGGACGAGGTTCCTTGGGAGAGTCGATTTGAGACGGACGAGGTCCCTTGGAACGAGAGCGACGGTGCTTCAAATCATACGACATGTCGTGAAGCATAGAGTGATGGTCGCTGCCGCATTTACGACATATACCCTGGCTGCGACAATGCTTTCGCACATGGTTATGAGCCAGACAACAAGAACAGTGGCGATGGAACAATATGGCCCGCAAACGAGCTTCATAGGTCATCGCGATAAATTTTTTGCAAAAACGGATCGGCTTGACACAAGCGACAAACCATTTTGACGCCAGGGATACTGCTGCGGCGATTGGCGTATTGTTTAGCTTTAACCATATTGACTAAAAAGCATAAGTAAACCTAAGGTGATGCTAGAAAAATTATGTAGTTGGAAGAACCAACAGCTTGGCGATAGCACGTGTAATAGTGCCTCGCTGGGTTCTAATGTCTACAACATGAACTCGCGCATCGTTCATTAAATGTATTTGGGTAATTCGCCCCAAACGCCAGTCATTTGTGTTGCAGATTCTCATCTCGAACTACAACTAAATCTCCTACTTTAAGGTTCTCTTTCGGTAACTGCCACTTGTACCTTTTGTGTAATTCTTTTAAGTACTCAGACTTCCATCGATGACAAACTAACTGCGATATAGCTTTTACCTTTACCCAACGATTAATAATTTTTAACGGATTCTCTGATAACTCCGGTTCCACTGGTGCTAACAAAGGACCACGAATCTAAAAATGACCATGAGTCAGAGAGGCCAGGTCAGAGGATCTTTCGGACAGTGGGCTCAAGGGTCTTGAGTTAAGACAACTCTCAATTCGATTTAATATGGTAGAAAATTCTTCAAATGTGTATTTTAAATTACCAGCTATTCGTCTACAATGAAATTTGAAGATTTTTATCCCCGCTTCCCACAACCCACCCATGTGAGGAGAACCGGCTGGAATGAAATGCCACGAAATCTCTTGATGAGCATAGTGTGACGACACCCAATTCTTTGACTCTGAAAGAAAACGGAAGAAATCTTGCTTTAGAACTTTCGAAGCACCAACGAAGTTTGTTCAGTTGTCTGAAAACATCTAGGCTAGGCATCCACGTCGGGCTGCAAATCGGGAAAAAGCTGCTAAAAAGGTTGTTGTTGACAAATCACTGGTCGCTTCCAAACGAATAGCCTTAGTCGCAAAACAAACAAATATGCACACATATCCTTTTGTAATAAGGCAAGCACGACCTGTATAATTTTTAATGTCAAATGGTCTAGTGAAGTCCACACCTGTGCATGTAAAAGGTCAAGAAAGAGTCACGCGCTCCGGAGGTAATGCCGCCATGATTTGTGACTGTGTCATTTTCCTTTGCACGACACAAGTCTTACAGCTGAGAATTGTTTTCTTTATCATCCTTTTTACATTTGGGATGTAAAACTGCATTTTCACCAAATTTAATATTAATTGGTTTCCGCCATGAAGAGAAATATCATGCAAAAAACGAATGAAGAGACGAGTAAACGTACAGTTATAGGGTAATATTATTGGATGTTGCTCGTCATATGACAATCCAAGGGCAGCAGTGATTCTTCCGTTGCATCGAAGTAATTTTTGACCATCTAAAAAAGGATTCGAAGATAATAAACTACTAGACGAGTTGATCGGACGATCTTCTGACAAACTCCGATACTCAGACATATAATGCACCTGCTGACAAATCCTCATGAGAAAAATTTTTGATGATTTTATTTCAAGACTTGAAATTTCAGCAGAAAACGAAGTTTGAGTTCTAGAGCGATGTAAAAAGCGAAAAACAAAGCAAAACACTCGCAGTGCTCGCTGTAACGATGAAAAACGATCCAACACGTCTTCGAACTGGTCAGCTAACGATGTTTCAAAATTTTGACGGTCGAAAAAATCTTTGAGAACGGCTTACTAAGTCGGCTGGATTATCATTAGAATCGACATGATACCAATTAAATTTACCAACTTTCTGCACAATTTTTGACACTCGATTGGCAACAAAGGTTGTCCAGTGACAGGGGGGTTTCTGCAGCCACGCTAGAACAATGTTACAGGCTGGTTCTGACACCATACTCATGTGCTTAAATTCAATATATTCGTTTAAAACTTGATCATACTGAGCTTTAAAAACAGAATTGTGCAAAAGCCTAGCTTCATTTCTCAAAAATTGTTTATGAGCTATACTACGAGAATGACCTAAAATCAAACTATTCGAAATTTGAGGTTTAAAAGGAAGTGACACTACAAAACGGCCGCTCGAATCGCGCCTCGTCGTTTTCCTGTAATATTCCTCACAGTATTTATCCTCCTCACTCAAAAACTTTTGTTTTGGAAGTTCCTCGAGCTCCCAAAAACCGGCAATCTGTTGATCTAGAGCAACTTCATTGAAAAAGGAAACGCAAGTGGTGAAACTTGAAATTTTTTCGTTTGGAAGTGGACCGGTGAGAATCCACCCAAATACCGTTTCCTGAACTATTAAAAACAGCGAATGTTCTCTTTAAGGCCTTCTAAAACAATTGTTGGATAAATATCGCCACCAATTAATACATCAACTTGATCACTTTTCGCGAAATTAACATCAGCTAGCTGCATGTCATGCAAATTATTACCGAACGAAAGATCAAGTGAAGTGGTGGGAAGCTTGCCAGTAAGCGTGGGAATAACAAGAGCTGAAGACTCAATTTTGATCTGGTAGGTGAGCTCAGTACAAAATTGCACATTTTCTGTATGCGCGCAGAAACAGCATTGTTCAAACCTGAAACTTGCGCATTCACTCTGAAATGAATGTCCCTTCAGAGCCAGAATCAATTAAGGCTCGGGCTGTAGAACCCAAGTGGCAGATATTTACCATAGCCGTGCCCAACAGAACTCTTTTAGCAGAAGTCGCAAAAGCCGATTGTACCTGTTCCACCGAATTGGTTGCTTGAGCGGACTGTATCTGCACCGTGGCTCTAGAGTGCGGAATCGGCGAGTAAGAAATACGTCCATATCCGACCATTGATTGCTTCCACAAAGATAGAGTAACGCCAGGTAACCGTGTCGAACATAAAAAAACCAAAATTGCATCGCAGTTACCAATGTCAATATGATGCTTTTTTAAAGCAGCAATGCAATTATTAACCTCCCTTTGTAACTTTTTAATTTCACTACCTGATTCCAAAGAAATTAAGGGAAGGTTGAAAAGAATTTTCAGCTGGCTATTTACCAAGATTCGCTTATTTTCATATCGATCTGATAAATTTTGCCTAGCTGAAGCGAACCCGTCATTAGTGAGCGGAGATTTCCTCACAATATCCTTCGCCTCACCCCTAGTTTTCTGGTTCAAGTGATATAACTTTTCAACTAGTGATAATCTCGGATTTAAAACATAGATGGCCGTGAACATGTCACGAAATGTTGGCCATGAAAGATAATCTCCATAGAAAATCTCTGTATCACATGGAGGAACTTGAACGCTAACTTCTTGGCATGATGCTGATGCCCAGGCCGCATGTTGATGGGTTGCTAAAGATACCTGAGATGGAACCAAAAAAACAGGTGTAGCCTGAACTACAGGTTGAGCTGCAACGCCATTTGTCAAATGTAAATGTTGTGGATTGAGAGGGACCGAAGTTGCTTGAGAGGTACAAACTTGAGTATTTGGATGAATTACTGTACGCTGTTGTTGGTTCATCGGATATTGCTGCTCCTGTAAAAAAAGATTGAAAACTGCAGCTTGATCCTCCGTTCGAACCGTTGAACTTGAAGTTGGGGGCGTCCTTAGTTGCTGCTGATGAGAAGCGATGGTGCTTGCAACAGAGGAATACTCGCCCATCATTGCCGCACACGTAATATAAGCCGTATAACAATTTTGATACATCGACTTGATTCTTGCGACTTCCTCGGCTCTCTCATCTCCTGTCAAGGCCTTAGCTTCATGCAAACAAACTTTGTAGTAAAGCTTTAAATTAATCCACAATTCGCTTAACTCATCCTTATGCAGCTCCAAAGAGAAAACCGAATGATCGGATTGTCGAACCAGATTAAATTGTTCTTCGAATTCAATAACTGCTTCCGAAGAGGTTTCAAAATCTTTCAACGCTGCCATTATTCCAAAAAAAATCAATTGTCTCAAAAAATTATTCAAAAACAACCAAAGAACTCGGAGAAAACAAATAAATGTTTCGATCGAAATAGTTTGTGTAGCTTTTCAATAAAAAATCAAATCCACTAAGAAAAAATATTTTTCTCAGTGTAATCTAAAAAATGTATACACACGAACAATTTTCAAAGTGACCTGAAAGAACTCAAAATAGTTCAAAATTAACCTTTTGGAGGATTTTAGAATCCCTCGTATGAAAGAATAAAATCACTAGGTGGCAACGCTGAAAACAAACGGTCTTAAAAATGTAATAGAAATTATTAAAATTTTAAATAAAACGCCAAAAAACTTCAAAAAAAATGATCAAATTCGTCGTTTACAACTATAATTTTATAATAAATATCAAAGTAAAATATCATAGATTGACCTGGATGCGTTTTTCTGCAATCACCTTCCTTGGGGATGATTGCTTAATTTAATATTGTTTTGTTCACTGTTTTTGCACAGGAATGAGAAATATTTGCTGCTCGTATTTACAAACAATTTTATGTTTAATATTAGTAGAATTTATAAAGCAATAATATTGAGTTGCATACTTTTCGGTTTGCTGGCAATATCAATATTTTCGAACTGAAATTTAATGTATTATTTTTTATATAATTTTTTGTTAACAACTCTATGTGACAGAAATTGAGAAAAATACATTTTCAACGTCACAACAATATTGAACGCAAAGTAACGGACCTGCGCAGTGCGCAATCTCTTTATCTCTCAATCCTAGTTTTTGCACTATTGCCGAAATTTGTCGGTCATATGTTTATAAGAAATAACAAAAGAATAACAACGAAAATCGACTAGGTAAAAAATACGCGACCTGCAAAAAATGTAAATAAAGTTGTCTGAAAGCGAGGGTTGAGGTGTAGCCAAAATCAACAATTTCACGAAAAATAAAAGAGAGCACTTTCCGAAAGGAGAATTCAAAAAAAAATCGAAAACTTTTGTACCAAAATTAAAATAAAAAAAATGAGCGCCAAAAGAAAATGAAATTATATTTAAGAACAAAATGACCTCAAAACCGCACTTTGTCACAAATTATAAAATATAACGCACCTTTTGTATTTTAAAACTGATGGTTAATATTCCAATTTTAAATATATATATATCAGACTTCTCCGCGAAATACCAGAAAACAAGGCTCCAGCTCGAAGGGCCAATGAAAAATTCCAAGCGCTTCAGGGGGGATCGTCTTCAAAACACGAATCCAAACTATAGCGAAAAGGCAGCCGGATATTTTTAGGTAAAGTCCAATAACCAAAAATAAATAAAAATCCAGAATTAATGGGGGAAAATATCCGAATCAAATTTTATTGGTTTTACCTGGTGCTGTTACAAAAAATGAATGCCGGAAAAACAGCAAAAATACAAAAACAAAATACAAAGCGAGCCGACATTTTCAAATAACAATCATTTGACAGACAAGAATGACCAAAGCGCCATCTGTACTTCAAAACAATAAATAATAAATATAAGGATAAAAACTAATGGCAGTTGTCTTGAACATTACCCATAACTGGAACTAACTGCAGTTTAAATTATAGCCTACAAAAATTTAGTCTGTTATAGAAAATATTTTTTTTCCATTTGTAATAAAAATATTAATAATAAAATTATGTATTTACAGTAAAAAGTTAAATATTCTATTTTTCCTTGTTTCTTTGATTTTCTGTTGTACCATTATTCCAATCTAGCTCGTTTCTGATATGATTGCCAACCTCTAAACAAGAGTTATTATTACTCAGATTATTCAGATACACATCCCAATTAGTTTTCTTAGGATTTCTTATTTTCCTGTTGATCACGGCAGAACCTTTAAATCTTATTATTCCATGAACTGATATTGATGGCTCACTCGAATCCTTCCAGTTTTTGACTAACCCATTTACAAAAGTATTTCCTAGAGTAATATCTAGTGCCTCTTCTCGTATTCTAGTGTATTACCCAAGTTTAAAGTTTCTAGTCTATTAATAAGAATAAATTGAAGAATGTTCTCCCCTCTTTTGTTTGTGTCCGTACTCCCCCACACCTCGTTTTGAGCACTGACATCACACCCGAGTATTAGTGGTAGTTGTTTATTGTTGTAGTATCTCACCAGTTTATCGACCAGGTCTGGAGGAGCGTGGATGTCGTCTCCTGGGAAGTATCCATACTCTACAACTACACTGCTTACGGTTCCGCTGATGTTCATCTAGATTTGAACTGCAACTAAGTCTCCAGACAGGAACTCTGAAAGACAAAGATACTTAGAACCAGTGGTTAATAACATGCAAGCTCTTGGTTTTTCACACCGAATATCCTAAATTACCTGCGTGTCTTTCCTGCCAGACCTCTTATCTGTCCCCTGAAAACCCAGGGTTCCTGGACTAGCACTATACCAATACTATATTTGGTGGTTGCTCTTACGATTACTGCCAAGGCAGCTTTCGCATGATGAAGATTTATCTGTGCTGGTTATACCGAACTTGTTGTTGAGGATCTTCTTCCGTTGTCAGAGTATCTACATCATCAACCTCTGACAAGGTACATTCTTGTGATCCGGTATCCTCCATATTCAGAAGGGTCAGATCAAGGCCGTCAAGCCCATCAGTTTCGTGTGGTAGTAGATTGACTTCCTTGACCTGTTCATTTTTTCTCCTCAGCGATTGCCCTCGGTATTTCTTCGGGGTCCTTCGATACTTCACCAGAGGGGGGCTTACTGGTACTCGGTCTGTTTTCCCGCGGTTTGTGTAGGTGGATTGGGATGGAGCCGAACCTGTAACTGATGGCACAGTTGTTCTTTTTTATCACATTAAGCGAACGGTCATCCACTCCAATCGTCAGCAGCTTGCCTGCTTTCGTCTTTGCTTCTGAAGATCCTCCATAGTTCTGTATGCAGACCCTCATTCTGTGCAATGATGAGTTTTAGGAGCATCTTCGTGTCCACTCCTGAAGACTTGCGGAGATAAATCGTCATAAGGTGTACACTGGGCATGTTTTCTCCCGTGCACGTTGACAACTCATCTCCCTTCCAGCTGACCAGTTTAGGAACCGTGATTCTCAGCCATTCGGCAGTGTCTTCGCCAGCACAGTCTACCAGTATAAGACCTGGTCTAAAATGGATGCCATCAAATTGGTCCGCCGTGTCATAGCCCCCATTAACTCGGTAAGGTCACAGTTACTTACCGACCAAGTATCAGTGAGGCTCACGTTAAAGACTGGTCTTTTTTTTTTTGTAAAAGCAGGGCCCACAGCCAGGCCGCTCCTCGGCACACGGGTCGCATGACACCTTGATCCAGCCCTAATACCCCCGACCATGATAAGAGTGCAGAATCAAATGCTGTACTATTGAAGAGTAACAAACACCCACGCCTCTTCTTTGCGTTACAAACTGAAGAACAAACTTAATATACCATTCGGTACGTGCACTTGCACTTGCCAAGTTTATAAAAATTATAAAATTGTTTTAACAAAAGACCGTCGGTTTGTTTTTAAATCAATAAAGAACAAGATATTACAAAAAATTAAATACAGTTATACCTTAGCCCACTGTGTGACTTTGGTATATCTTACATTATGGAAATAACAAAAACAATGAATGATATAATTTACAAACAAAATTTATATTACCAAAAAAAAGACAATGTACATTCATATGATAAATACAAGTAAAGTTATAATTAATAACTTTATAAGATAATAAAATACAGATATTTATTTTAAAAACTAGAGTCCGCAACTGGACAGACACAACAAATTTTAAAAATATGTAATGCCGTCGGCAAAACAACAAACAAACTCTTATTTTTTTTTCAAGCCCCACGTTGTGCGCCAATTTATCACGTAATAATTTAGACCGCGAACAATTATTATCACCGGTAATAAATAACTTTCCTGCCTAGCTTAGTCGGAGTTGGGGGTTTTAATAAAAGGAAAAATAAACTATCTTTATGTTGTGCACTCTAGTTGCAGATTAGGCTATAGGGAACTGAATCCTCACACGAATCTTAATGACTAGATTCGTTATTTCACCGTGTTCACGTCTGAACTTGGCTCGAGTAGGGGACGAATAAAACAAACTAATAGCACTATAATATCAAATATATGTATTTAAAATGGTTCTAAATGAACCAAAACAAGTTAAACTATAACAACTAAAATATAACTAAACAAAACACTACAAAATAATACTCCCGTGTGATTCCTCCTGAATCTCCTCGCACTATTCCAATAAACAGGTATTCTCTGCTCTGCACCAGTTAAATCTCGAAAATCACTTTTGAAAAAAAAACTCGCTGTTCAAGATTTTGTTCCATTTCCTCAAAAAAGTGAGAAATGGGCTATCAGCCATTGTAATGCAGAGAGTACGGTTTACAACAAACCAAAGTCAGTGTGAGGCAGTGATGTTGAGTATACCGAAATTATGTATTTTAAAGTAATTTGGTTGCAAATACAGTAACAAGTAATTTTTCTAAATTATACAGTAATTAAAAAAAAAATTACAAAATTCTACCGTATTTGTCTTAAAAATACAGTAATTTTGATAATTTGGAGTATTATTTTTATTTAAAAGTCCAAATTGCAAAGTGAGGTCCTTTATTTTTTTTTTGTTCTTCAAATACTTTTCGGACTAAACTAAGAAATGAAATGAGGAAAACAAAAATTTTTAAGATTGTGGACTTTTTTTTTTTACTTGTTAATGAACTTTTTTGATTATATTTTATATTTTTCTCTAATATAAAGAAAAAAAATTAGAAAAAGCAACTTTTTTTAATGAAAATGATGATAAATAATTTTTTAATATCTACAGTAATTTTTCACCAAAAACAGTAATTTCTTTAACAAAATACAGAAATTTTCAAAAAATTTACTTAACATCACTTGTGTGAGGTGACCTGCCAAGAACAATGTACGAAAATTCCCAAAATGAGTATTTCTATGAAATTCTGTTTTACTCTTAGCTGCTGGTGATTTTAATGCAAAACACACGTACTGGGGTTCACGCCTGATTTCAGCCAAAGTTAGAAGACTATATAATACTCTAAACCACTAAGGTCTTGGCGTACTATCCTGCGGTAGTCCCACTTACTGGCCATCAGACAGAGGTAAGACTCCAGATCTTAATGATTTCGCTATCAATAAGGGATTAATAAATATGCACTCCCGTGTGCAGTCTTCTTTAGAACTCTCTTCAGAGCACTAGATAGTATTAATAACTCTCACACTGGAAAATTTTTATAACACATCCTCCAGAAACTCTAATATATATAAATAAACAGATTGGCTAAAATACAAAATGTATCTAAGCTCCCACCTTGATCTTAACGTTTCTTTAAAAACGGACCAAGAAATTAATAATGCCATTAATAATGCCATTTAAAGTAACATCAACCTATGTTATTAAAACCACAACTCGCCATGAATGAACCCCTAATGATGTTCAAGCACTTCTCACTGAGAAGAGTAAATTTAGAAGTGAATGCAAAAACAGAGATCACCTTCTCTGAAAAAGAAATTGTCTGATTGAATAAAAAAACTTCGATATCTTTTAAAGGTGAAAGAAGAAAGTGATTTTAACCATTTTGTAGAAAATCTCACTACTACAGGAGCCACAAATTACTCAATTTGGCGTGCAGCGAAAAATCAGCGAAGACCAACTATTGCAGAATTTCCTATTCGCCTTTCAGATGGTAATTGAACAAGAAGCGATGCAGGAAAAGGGCTTGTATTTGCTAATCATTTAAAGCATGTTTTTACTCCAAATCAATGTAATATTAACTCTGAGCCTGTAACAGCTAGCACTAGCACTATCCCAAACAACAAAAATGCTATCCATATGGTCCAATCCCGCGACAGGTCCTATGGTATCTATCAAGAGAGTTGCCCCCTTTCTTTGGTCAAATCCCTTGATAGGTGCTATTGTATCAATGCGAGACCTGTCTTTTTTGTTAAACTGATACCATTTTCCCCGTAGGGTAGATTCTCTAGATCGTGTGTTTGCTTTGTGTTTGGTGTGTATATACTGGATGCACCTTGAGCGCGTGTTCGGTTTGTGTTTGGTGTGAGCATTGAAGCGACATACAGATGGTCTCGGTATATATAGGTTTGTAAGTTTGCGAAAGAAAATTTACTTTTTTTGTTTTTCCTTTGAGCAAAGAAATATCAAAGCAAAAAAAGTTTGATTCAACGTAGGAGGGAAAACCGAAAAGAAGAGTTGTGTGTGCTTTTAACACGAGCAGTTCAACGACTTGGTGTTTTTGTTTATTATGTAGGTTATTTTTTTTATAGATTTGACATGCAAACAAAGAGCACCAAATAAACGTACAAAACGAAGTGAAAATGCAACGTACCTTTTCAAATAAAGATGCGCTGGTAAACGTTGTGACAAATTGTTGTCCAACGACGATTTTTGGCAGAAACAAGATTCCAAAATTCCGACGATCTCCAATAAAGTTCACCAAAAAACCCAAACGGCGAAATGGTGTCTCTATTTTCTTTTGCTGCAAATATCCGGTTCGAAGGACCAAATAAAATTATCAAAAGCCCTGTGTTTAAGAGAAATTATTCTAAAATGATAAGCGGGTTTGTTCCGGAGAGTTCAGCGAAAAGAAAAATAAAGAAGGCGGGGTTTAAACTTCAAGTAATTCCAATATATATTCTGGCGCATAAAGGATGCTTTCCGTTTATCTTAATATCATAAAACAAGTAAAATTTTTAAAAACAAATACTTTGGATAAGCCAAAGCATACAAAAACAAAACAAGGAAAGGTCACCTACATTAATTAAAGTAAAACTTAAATTATCAAGGATGCCACAAGACGTTTGGGATAAACAGTTTCTTTTATTTTTCATATTTGTTTCCTTCTCCTTTTCCTTCTATCCTATTAGATAAAATCACTTTGCTTTGATGACACGGCGATGTTAGTAAAAAATAGAACCCCCGTATCCGTCGAGTATACCGGGCTTGCCACCGTGCCAACACAAAGTGACGTTTTAAATACACACTCAAAAAATCTACAAAATATATCTGCAAAACAAGTTAAAAATTCGTCACAACGAATAAAATGTGTCTCTGCTAGTTTAAAATTTTCAATGTAATTAAACCATCATCTACAATATATGTATAAAAATGAATGTTCCTATCTTTACATCGTTGTATCTTTTATTTTACTATAGGCGCGTCTAAACCATTAATCTGATTGCTATGAAATTTTGGTGAGATGCTGTACTCACGACAAGGACCTAACAATGGGCGTTGCTGGACCACTTTGAAAAAAGGAAATTAAACGATTAAACGCTAATATTGCTCTTAAAAATTAGAGATTTTGTTTCTGAGTTTGTATGGTTATTGCCGATAATTTCACCTCCGTAACTTAATATCGTTACAACGGTGAGCACCGGGAATTTCCGCTAACTTACGGGAGTACCGGGAAGTTCCACTAACTTTTTTTTTTAGGTGGCATTGCAACGCATTCCGAGCATTCGCTAGTATTTAATATAATTTAACAAATATTCTATTATGTGTATAGACAGCATTGGTTTTCTTTGGGGCAAAATTATTAGCATAGTATTTCTTTTGTTGCTTGGTTGAGATTTCTTTTAGTTTCTCGTGCTCTTCGTTCGTTTTCCATACTTTTCGTAGTTTTATTTTTTTATTTATTTTTTTATATTATATGGAGCAAAAATGTTTTTATTAGGTTGAGCTACTACTGGGGTAGTTTTCACAGCGGCATTATGTCGTTTAAATAAATTATAACAGTTTCGATATCTTCTGGAGTTTGTAGTCTAACATGTATGCGAGTTTCAACGTCAAGTATCGCTTTGAATATGTCCCAATCAGTTTTGTTGTTGTTGAAAATTTTTGCTTTAAGAGATAACACAAAAGTTGTTCGTAGTTTTTCAACTATCGGTGAGTGATCAGAAGAGAGCAAGACTTTACGTTTAAGTACTCTGTTCTAATGTTTTTGAATATAAAAAAATCGATGAAATCAGGTTGTCTCTTAATGTGTGTGGGTCAATTTGTTGGCTCCCCGATGCTCAGGTATATAATATTGTTAATTTTTAGTGAGTCTAAAACTATTTTCCTTTTTCATGCACCATTCAGTGGTGGTTCACGATTTATAAAAGTCACCCTACTTTTATATAATATTAAATATTTTTAATATACATTTTTGAATTAAAATATTTTTATAATTAATGTATAATAAAATTGTTTAAATTATGAACTACCATAATTTGATTGTCATATTTAATAATGTGATGCATTTGTAATAGTCGGTATTACCGACTATAATTTCTTACTTGTATATTGTAGAACTTTATGTCTCAATTCACCAAACTCTTTTTTAATGTCATCTGCAGAATTTAATAATTCTTCCAGAATACCAAGTTCGATTCCGTCCAGCGATAATTCCTGCAAACACTTTTTGCGTCGTGCAAAACAGTAGAAAATGAATTCAATAAAAGTCACTAAAATTCATTACAGGCACAATTAGCGAAATTAATATTATTTTAACCCGAACAACGCTGGTTTGAAATCAATAAAGCAATTTAAAAAAAATAAATAAAACACTCTGTTCATAGTTCCACTATAAAAAAACACTGGCTTCGTTTTACCGAACACCCTATATTTATAAACTACTAGCGAATGCCCGGCATGCGTTGCAATGCCACTTAAAAAAATGGTAGCAGAACTTCCCGGTACTTCCGTTAGTAACGGAACTTCCCGGTACTCCCGTTAGTTAGCGGAACTTCTTGATATTGACCGTTGTAGCGATTCTGAGTTATGGCTGTGAAATTATCGGCATACAAACTCAGAAACAAAATCCCAAATTTTTAGGAGCAACTAGCTTAAATTACCCGGCGGTGCCAGGGTTCCTTTTTAATAAAATCAAGTCTAAGTTTATTTGTTAATTAAGATTAATAAGCTTTTCAGCCTCGCCCACCATTTTTGGAATTATATTTGTATGAATATTTGGTTAATTTTTTAATTTTATATACCAAATTTGTATGCAGAACTTCCCGTTACTCCCCTTTGTGTGTTTGGAAATATTGTCACCATGTATCTCTAAACTGAGTTTCGCAACTATTGCAGTTAACCTCCCCGGCATTCGCATTTGTATGTGGTGAGTGTTAAATAGACAGCAGTTTTGGTGAGATGCTAAAGGTCGATGTACAATATAATAGAATTCCCCTTTCCCAAGTAAATAGATTTTGGTCATTGACGGATAGGAATAATTAGGTAATTTACTCGAAATGAGGTTATTTTTGGCAAAAGGTCAAATTTTAAGCTAGAATCGATTGGGCATTAATGAAATAATTCATTAAATTGTATATATTAGCTCCAAAGGAAGTTAAATTGAATTATTCTAATAAAACTGGAGAAACTGATGATTTGGTGGTGGTGGTGTCTGTGTCGCAATAGTTCTGCCTCAAACCCCACAGCGCAAAATAGATCGCGTGATGAAGAAAACGACACCATCGGAGTCGTTAGATATTCGCGTAAAAAAATAGTTTCACAAATTGTATGTAAGTCGACAAGGACTTTTTGGCGTTCGCAAGCGTTGGGCATCTCTGTGACGTCGTTGTGGCGAATTTTGCGAAAATATCTTAACCTACATCCTTACAAGATCAAATTGACGCAAGAACTGGAGCCGCTTTACCACCAGAAACGTCGTATGTTTGTGAATTGGGCTGAGCAACAACTTGAAAATGATTCGGATTTTCATCGAAAAATCATATTCAGCGATGAGGCTCATTTCTGGCTGCTACCACAAGTAATCCATGAGTCTTCATTGCATCCCGAAAAATTACGGTTCAGTGATGATCAAGAACGGCACGTTACTATGAATGGGAATCGCTACCGTTCAATGATAACCGAATATTTGTTGGCCCCAATTGGATGATATGAGCTTGGAGGACATGTGGTTCCAACAGGACGGCGCCACAAGCCACACAGCGAACGATTGATGAACTTCGTGCGAATATCGGCCGATTTATACTTAAAAACCGTCGAAAATTGGGTTCAGCGTCTAGACTTCTGCAAGCGTGCCCGTGGTGGCCATGCAAAAGAAATCGAGTTTCATACATAATGTCATCGAATATACTTTTAGAGGAATAATTTCATTGATATTCAAAACCGTTTTTGTTTTATATAAAAAAAAACTTTTGTAGCGCTCTTATTGAGAAACCCTTTGCAAGTAAATACATGAAATAAATAATTTGAATTCCATTCCATTGAAAAAACTGAGTAATTTTTGTATTTCTTTATTATTACTAGCCGCACATGACTTTTCTTCCAACCAATTAAATTGAACGCCAAATAAATGAATTTACTTAATAATTATTAATAAATAGAATAGTTTTTAGTTAAATTACCTTAGTGTTACTACAAGGCGGGCGGCAATGTTTGAGCCAAACGTAAAATTTTAAACTGAGTTTAATTTTAAATAATGTTTAGAGTCAAACGCAGATGGCGCGCTTGTTATTAGGATCCGCGACATTTAATGTGAACCGTTTTACGAGCCTTCGGCTTAAATATATAATGTCGGTCAATCGTTTTACGACAGCGACCGAGGTAAAAATACTCTATTAAACCACCATTTAAATTCCAAAACTAATTCTGTCCATGGTGTAATAAATATAAGGTGAGGAAAGTAGAAAATTGTCCCTCTACACCTCGATTGTTTCTCTCTTTGAAATTTAATTTCTGAGCAGCTGCCATTACTTAACAAAAACATTATATTATATATCCAACAAAACAGTACTTTGTTGTCAAAAATCAAATTGTTTCCCTCTTTGAAAACAAAATTTGAGTGTAGTTACCATGGTTGCTACAAAATTTTCAAGTTATTAAAAACAACAACATAGTTTTTTATCAAATACATATATAAAATAAAACTTCAAAATAAGACAGACAAATAAGGCAGAAATCGAGGTGAGTTCCTACTTTTCTAACATTATATTATTTAAATAATAGAACAGTGTCAGTTGTTTAAAACCGTAATGAGATTAATGATATCATACGAAACGATCTAAATCCAAAAAAAAAAGCCATGGGTATGATCTTATAACTCCGAAAATGATTATTGAACTACCAAGTACAGCGGTTGAGCTTATCACACTACTATTTAATGCGATTTTTCGAACTGGATACTTTCCGATGTCGCGGAAAAAATTACTTATTATAATGATACCAATGCCTAGAAAGGAGAAAACATTACCTTCCTCCTATAGACCTATAAGTCTACTTCCGTGCCAGTCCAAACTTTTCGAGAAATTGCTACTATCAAAACTAACACATTTAATTGATCGTAACATTATACCATCCCATCAATTTGGCTTCCGAAAAACCCATGGAACCATAGAACAGGTGAATCATATAACTAATGTGATAAGAAAAGCCTTTGAGATTAGAGAATACTGCTCAGCAATTTTTCTTGATGTTGCTCAGGCATTTGATAGAGTATGGCATGAAGGTCTTGTGTACAAATTAAAGTGTTTGCACCCTCCTAGCTTTCATAAGATACTAGAATCATACCTAAAAAATCGAACATTTCCAAATATCTGTTATTTTATTGGGAACCTTTTTATCCCAGTCAATATTCAGCTTCCATAATTTTTGCAGCAATATTTTTGCTTTGACCATTACTGGACTAACTATGCCTAAAGTATAAAAAAACTTGGAAACATCCGATAACATACTCCTTTTCGTAATTTTTTCATCCCCTTCCTAATTGCATTTAAGTCCTAAATCGTCTAAAGCAGGATTTCACACTACACCTAACTCCCATTATCCACTCCAATATCAATTCTTACTTCACGATCTTCAATTGGAATATTTTTAAGTAATTTTATATGATTTGATCACAACTTCTTTAATGAAAACCCATTTTTAAGTAAACTATTATTTTGATTTTTTTTTTGAAAATCCACCACCTTCTAGACAGTCTTCAACAGTCATTAAAACGTCTATATAAAAATAATTTCTTATTATTTTGGTCACTTCCGAATTTTTATCTTTTTCTAAGTCAGCTACCACTAGCAGATATTTTACAGTTAAATACTGTAATGTACACCGTTGTTATGGGAGAGATAGGTAAAAAGAAGTCGGGCGGGACCCGTCTATTCTGCTAGCAATCAGCCCGTGGGGAGGTTCTTGACAACCTTACCTAGCCTCAGTTAGTGCTACATTTAATTATTATAGAGTCCATAGGTTGAACCTTTATTTTTCTAAACAAAAACAAATATATGAGAAATAGGCCTATGTATGAACGTTTACTGAAACTAACCAAATTGTCTAACGTGCATACATAAATGAACTCGAAAGCAATTGAAGTTATCTTAACAAACAAACAAAAACGCATATCTTAAGATCTTAACAGATGCACGATCTAAACCCTCCCTCCATGATTCTTTATTTATTTATTTATTTAAGCCAATGATTAATAAAAAAATCAACAGGCTAGATACAATGACCTCACGAATCTCAACAAAACAAACTAATCAATAGTCACCCTACCACCAAGGAAATTTAGAAAAAATTTAATTATTCATAATAAATTATATTTATTCCATTAAAAGAAAAAAACATTATTTTACTTTTCATAACTGTAAATTCAGATCATTAATACTCTAATTAATTGCAAAGATAGTTTTCTCGAACAGCTGTCCGATATGGGTTAAATAAAACAAAAACGGTTTTGGTTATCAATGAAATTATTCCTGTAAAAGTGCATTCGATGCCATTATATATGGAACTCGATTTTTTTTTCATGGCCACCACGGGCACACTTGCAAAAGTCTAGACGCTGAACCCAATTTTCGACGGTTTCCAAGCATAAATCGGCAAATACTGCTGCAATTTCACGTTCGATATTCGTACGAAGTTCATCAATCGTCGCTGGCTTGTTAGCATAGACCATAGACTTGACGTAGCCCCACAGGAAATAGTCTAACGGCATCAAATCGCACGACCGAGGCGGCCAATTCGTGAGATAACACGTCCACCAAACATGGTTTCCAATAAATTGATTGTGACATTCGCTGTGTGGCTTGTGGCGCCGTCCTGTTGGAACCACACATGGACTTGGAGGACAGTCCATATCATCCAATTGGGGCCAAAAATATTCGGTTATCATTGAACGGTAGAGATTCTGATTCACAGTAACGTGCCGGTCTTGATCATCACGGAAGAAGTACGGCCCAATGACGCCGCCGGCCCATAAACCGCAACAAACCGTAATTTTTTCTGGATGCAATGATGACGCATGGATTACGTGTGGATTGCTGCCTGACCAATAACGCATATTTTGCTTATTGACGAAGCCATTCAGCCAGAAATGAGCCTCATCGCTGTAGATGATTTTTCGATGAAAATCCGATCATTTTCAAGTTATTGCTCAACCAAATTCACAAACATACGACGCTTCTGGTGGTCAAGTGGCTTCAGTTCTTGCGTTAATTTGATCACAGAGATGCCCAACGCTTGAGAACGCCGTGTGAGAGACACATTTGAGACTTCTTTGTCTCAAATTTTTGTTGTTGGTTCGTATATCTTTCCATGATGAAATGGCAAACCTTAATGAAAAGAAATGTCAAGAGAGCGGGAATAAATATGGCGTCGTTTGCTGTCCCTATCGGTCTACTTTTTTAGCGTGAAAAACCATGCAAACAATCAAAAGAAAAATATGTAAAATAACTGCAATTTTTTTTGAAAAAAACCAAAATGAATTGAAAATACGATTATAATATTTATATAGTGTTTAAAAAAAAAGAAGAAAGTTTGCTAAAAAAGTTTTACAGAATGTTAAAGCCAAACGCTTGCACTTTGATATTTTGTAAACTGTTCGATTGAGAAAATTCCGTTTTTGAAAAATTTGAAATTTTCTTAATCGAATGTGTCATTTTTGATCGAAAGTGCCATTTTGAGGTATTTTTGTTATTGTAAAAATAACACTCTTGATTTTGGATACAAGCCGAATGGACATATTTTCCGAACTTTTTTCTGGTAATTTTCTTTTAAACAAATAAAAGCCACTTTTTTGTCCCATAAAAATTTGTATTTTTATTTTATCTTCTTTTTTGGAACTTTGCGCAACCGGCACTTAATTTCGAGCTGCATTTTTTAGATCGCTTCAACTTGGAAGACAACCCCCAGCACTCGATTTTTTATTGGTCCTTCGAGCTGGAGCGTGCAAAGAAGATCGCCATTTTCAAGAAGACTAAATACAAATTTGGAGCCCCACTTTTATTTGGATTATTTTGAAATTTTGAAGTTTGAAGCTGAAATATATAAGGTGCGTTACATTTTTATTTTGTGACTGATTAGTGCGGTTAGATTTCGTATTCTATTAGTTCAAAACTTGTTTTGCCAATTTTTCACTTTGCGCCAAATTTCTCTATATTTGGCACACAACCACCTTTCGTTGTTTTTATTGCCTTTGTTTTCGGACAGTGCTCGTGGTTTTTTGGTTTTTTTTTTCATTTTGATTTTTGTGAAAATAAATTTTTTATCGCTATTTGCCGCAATTTCGTTTGGGCAAACCCACCCCTATTTTAATTTCACAAAAACAAAGTTTTTTCTCGCGTTAATTTTTGTCTTCTTTTGTTCGGCAATTGGTGGTTAATTTTCGCTAAAAATTAACCCCATTTGCTATTTAATAAAAGTCCGATTAGCTGTCGGAAAAGTGCATAAATTAAAAGAAAAAGAAAAAGAACAACGAAACGCACACACACAGCAGCATCCTTGGACGGAAATTCCTGCATTTTGGCCCAACAGAAGACGAGTCACAGCAGAACAGCAGATCCTAAGAAGAAGCAACAAAAACAACAAACACTCTTTATTTTTAATTTTGTAATTTTTATTGAATTTAATTGTAACATTTTAATTTCAAAATAATATCACATTTTAGGTGTTTTGCTAGCGTTTTTCTGTTCACTTTTGTTATTTTTCGTTCTTCTTTATCAGCTGTGTATTGTCTGCATAAAGAGTTGCCACCCAAACAGAAATATTCTTATAGAATTAAAAGGGATATTTATTTGAGATATTTTTAATGGTGCCGCCAATTACAAAAATTTATTTTAATTTTTTTTGCCGTTTTGAATAAAAATTTGTAGTTGTATTTCATAAAATCGAAATAATATCTCATAATTGAGGAAAATTTTATTGTTTTTATAATTTTCATACTATTTCAATAAATTCTTTTAGTATTTTTCTTACATTTAAAATACTTTATCGTTCATTTAAGAATTTCCCTTTTTTCTGAATAATTGTTTTGTAAGTTTAATTTGAAATTTTTGTTTTTCATTTGAATAAAAACAAAATGGCGGCATTAGAAAACTTTGAAAGCGCTTCAGAGGCAATTATTGAATTTGAAGAGCAGTTTAATCTTGTAGCTCAAGCCGACCATTCTGTGTTTACATTAGAACTTCAAAAACAAGAATTAACCGAACTTTGGGTTAATTTTAAAACATTTTTTAAGGTGTATCTGCATGAAGCTAAGGCCTAACCGGTGGCAGATAGAGCAGATGAAGAAGCAAGAGTGAAGTCTGTGTATCAAAATTGTTACACGGCTTACATCGCATGTGCTGGAATGATGGGAGAGTACTCAACCTTAGTAAGGACCATCGATGCGCATCAAGAACCAGCACGCACTCCTCCATCTAGCAGCTCGACGGTTAGAATGGACGGTTTGGCGCCCAGATCAACTCCCTCACCTAATTTTCGGTCCGATAATCATGCAGAAATCGCGGCAACTCCTCTTCAGCAAGTACCCCCTGTATTCCAAGAACATAGGTTCACTCCAGCACCTCCGATCGTTCATGCTACTTCATCATCTCAATCTTCGGCGAATTTGGCTATGGGTTCATGCCACGATTTTGGCATTCGTGTACCTCCATGCGATACAGACATTTTCTACGGAGATTATCTCTCATGGCCCACGTTTCGAGACATGTTTACGGCTATTTATATTGTAAATGCTCGATTATCTCATGTCGAAAAACTGTATCATTTGAATCAGAAGACAAGGGGTGAAGCGAAAGACATTGTAAGCAAATCTCCGCTTACGAATGAAGGTTTTGCATCGGCCTGGCAAAATTTATCGGATCGATTTGAAAATAAGCGTATCCTGGTAAATAGCCAGCTTAAAAATCTTTTTAGCCTTCAGTCTATTTCGGTTGAATCTGGTAGTGACATTAAAAAGTTACAACGAGATATCAACAACTGTATTGCGGCGTTAAAAATGCATAGCATCGATATAGGAAACTGGGATGCTATTTTAGTATTTCTTTGTTCTACCCGGTTACCTGGTGCTACTCTAGCGTTGTGGGAGCAGTCGATTGAGATGAGTTCGGAAACTCCTAAATGGTCCATCATGGACTCGTTTCTGACTCGTCGATTCAGGACATTAGAAACAGTGTTAGATCTGCAAGGAGTATCAACTTCTAAACCAGCAGTGAAAAAGACATCTGTTTCCAAGTCGTTCAATTCGTCGAATAAGAATGTGAACACTTATCAAACAAACATTTCTAATTTCGATTGTCGGCTTTGTTCTTCCAAACAACACTCTTTAAAGTCGTGCCCCAAATTTTCGAATATGAAACCGGTTGATCGTTTTTGGCAAGTCAAAAAATTAAAACTTTGTTTGAATTGTCTTGCCCATTCTCATTTATTGAAAGACTGCAAGAGTACTTATAATTGCTCCGTATGTAAGCAACGACATCATTCACTTTTGCATCGTGGGTCTTCAGATACACCCCCTAGTTCCAACCCCTTTCGAAATGTATCTGAAGGCAATTCTCGCCCCACGACTCCTGTTCGCGCAAACATGCAAAGTCTTACTGTCCAAATACATTCAGCTCCATCTCCGGTTGAAATCGATAACATTACTTCGGCTTTTGCATCTTCAGCCAAAAGTGTTCTCTTGGGCACGGCTATGGTCAACATTTGCCACTGAGGATCAGTATATACCGCCAGAGCACTAATCGATTCTGGCTCTGAAGATACCTTTATTTCTGAGCGTATCCAAAAATTACTTAAGCTACCAGTTAAGAAGGTAAACGCGCAAGTTTCAGGTCTCAATAACGCTATTTAAGCTCGAGTGCAAAATATGTGCAATTTCGTTTTAAGTTCACCCACAAATCCTCAGCTACAAATCGAATCTTCAACTTTGGTGATTCCACATCTTACTGGTAAGCTTCCCACGACTTCACTTGATCTTTTATTTGGCGACAGTTTTCGCGGCATGCAGCTTGCTGATGTCAACTTTTCAAAAAGCAATCAAGTCGATGTTTTAATTGGTGGAGATATATATCCATCAATTGTTCTTGAGGGTCTCAAAAAGAATATTCTCGGTTCTTTAATTGCCCAAGAAACCGTGTTTGGTTGGATCCTTACCGGTCCACTACCAAATGAAAAAATTTCTAGTTTTTCTACATGTGTTTCATTTTTTAACGAAGTCTCTTTGGATAAGCATTTGCGTGCTTTTGGGAGCTGGAAGAATTTCCAAAAAATAAATTTCTAAGCGAAGAGGATAAATATTGCGAGAAATATTTAAAAAATACGACAAAACGTGATTCTAGCGGTCGCTATATAGTTTCACTCCCCTTTAAGCCTCAGTTCACAAACAGCCTTGTATTAGGCAATTCTCGATCAATTGCTCAAAAACAATTTCTTAGAAACGAAACTAATCTCCTACGCAATCTGCAGTTTAAAGCTCAATATGATCCAGTGGTAAATGAGTATGTGCATTTGAATCATATGAAGGAAGTGTCAGTACCAACTTTTGTACAAACACCGACTCATTTTTATTTACCACACCACGCTGTAATTAAGAATGAAAGCACCTCTACCAAGGTGCGTGTTGTTTTTAACGCATCTAGTCGTTCGTCAAATGGTGTGAGCCTTAATGATGTGCTCTACACTGGTCCGGTGCTACAGGCTGATCTAATGCTTTTGGTTGTAAAGTGGCGTTTTTTCCGTTATGTTTTTAATGGTGACATCGAAAAAATGTATCGACAGATTTTAGTCGATTGTAATCACACCCCTTACCAAAGAATTTTATTTCGTAGTTTGCCGAAAGATGAAATTCGTGACTTTGAATTAAAAACAGTCACATTTGGTGTTAATTGTGCGCCATATCTTGCTATACGAACTCTTCATCAATTGGCTGAAGATGTTCAAGATAAGCTTCCCATTGCTTCTAAGATTCTTCGTCACATGATGTATGTTGACGATGCATTAGCTGGAGCCCATGATATTTCAACCGCTATCGCTTCTCGTGATGAGCTTATAGCTGCTCTCGATTCTGCTGGCTTTTCGATGCGAAAGTGGACTTCAAATTGTGAAGACATATTGAAGGGCTTGCCAGCTGATCATCTGTTTAACGAAGATTTTTTAAAAATCGAAGATTCTAGTAACGTGAAGACACTAGGAATCCGTTGGAACGCCAAATCCGACACTTTTTATTTTACTACAAATCTTTTCGATCTTCGTAAATCTTTCACTAAACGAGAAGTCTTATCGATAATTACTCGTTTATTTGATCCTGCCGGCTGGTTATCACCTATTGTCATTTCTGCTAAAATTTTGATGCAGAAAGTTTGGATGACAAAAATCGATTGGGATAATAATTTACCCGTCGGCATTCTCCACATTTGGCTACAATTTTTGAAGGATTATGTCTATATTCAAGATATTCAGATTCCTCGTTGGATTGATTTTTCGCCTTTCTCGGATGTTCAATTTCATGCTTTTTGTGATGCGTCAGAGATCGCATATGGAGCATGTATTTATATTAGAGTACAGCAATCTTCTTCCAGTTTTTCAACACATCTCTTATTTGCCAAATCTATAGTAGCACCAGTAAATACGGTTGCTTTGCCTAATTTGGAACTTTGTGGAGCTGCACTTTTGGCGGACATGGTTGATTCACTTTTTCAATCAATCACAATCGATCGTAATAATTTGTACTGTTGGTCGGACTCCACAATTGTTTTAGCCTGTCATTGGACTACGTTTGTTGCGAATCTTGTTTCAAAGATTGTCGATAAAGTTGGCAACAATCGTTGGTTTCATGTTGACTCGAATGACAACCCAGCCGATTTAGTTAGTCGTGGAGTCTCACCACAGGATCTTGTTGGCAACAGAAAATGGTGGTATGGACCATCTTGGTTGCCAGAAGAAATCTCTAAATTTCCTAAAGACTTTTTTGAGCGTCAAAATTTTGAAACAGCTTTGTCAGAAAAGCCAGTAAAATCATTTTTTACATATTTTGTTCATTTTGAAGACGTGCTGGAGAGATTTTCGTCGTTGCAACGAGCACTTCGAGTATTGTGCTACGTTTTTCGTTTTCTACATCGCTCCCGCTCTCGTAAATTGTTTGAGACTTTGGATATTTCGAGTGACGAAATAAAAACTGTAAAAATTCGTCTTATGTTAATTTGCCAACAGGTTCATTTTGTGTCCGAGTATCATGATTTGTCTGAGAAACATCAAATTAACTCTTCCAGTAGTCTAGCTTCATCGAACCCCTTTCTCAACGACCAAAAATTGCTTCGATGTAATGGAAGGATTACTTCAGCCCCAGGATTATGGTACGATGAACGGCACCCAATTTATTTTATTTTATGTCTGCATATTCGTTTGTTTCGCGACTAAGGCAATTCATTTAGAAGCGACTAGTGATCTGTCTACAAATACGTTTTTAGCCGCATTTTCTCGTTTTGTGGCCCGGCGCGGATGTCCAGCAAAAATGTTTTCGGATAACGGAACCAACTTTGTTGGAGCTTCGAAAGTTTTAAAACAGGATTTTGTCCGATTTCTTTGTGCTTCAAAGAATTTAGTGACATCACAATTCTCTTATCAAAACATTTCGTGGCATTTTATCCCGGCTGGATCTCCCCATATGGGTGGTTTGTGGGAAGCGGGCGTCAAAAGCTTTAAATTTCACTTTCGTCGAATAGCTGGCAATCTGAGGTATACCTTTGAAGAATTTACGTAGCCCAATTATTGGAAATCCGAATATCTGAAGGAGCTTCACAAGAGATACAAGTGGCAGTTTCCGAAGGATTTGGTAGTGATTCGCGATGGGAATCTGCCCCCAACTAATTGGAGACTACGACGCGTAATGAAGGTGCATCTAGGAAAGGATGGACGAGTCCGAGTTGCTGATGTCCGAACAGAACGAGGCACCATTACACGTGCTGTCGTTAAACTTGTAGTTCTCCCGTCGTCGTGATCATTGTTATTTTCTTTCTCTTTTCTGTTCAACTATTTTTATTTGTTATGTTCTTTCTTCGATTTTCAGCAAAATGGTTAAGGCAAATAAATACGTCGATCGTCGCAGCCAAACCCCCACTGCCAAAAAGATGGAATGCCGTATCTGCAAGGAGGACCATCCGTTACGTTTTTGCCGCAGTTTTCTACGGCCTCCTCGAAATGTGAAGGGACCTCGTCCGTCTCCATGCGCGAGTAAAGGAGGTTCTAGTAGTTCTCATATTGCGAAGGGACCTCGTCCGTCTCCATGCGCAAAGTCTACCAGCGCTAGTCACTTTAAAAATACGAAGGGACCTCGTCCGTCTCCATGCGCGAGTGCTAGTAGCTCTAGTCTAGCTGAACAAGCGTCTAACAAGGGACCTCGTCCGTCTCAAGGCGCGCCTACCGCAGTATCGCAGACCAGACAATCAGCGTCAAAATCCCGCCGACATTCGCCAATTATGGGACCTCGTCCGTCTCGGCGAATTACGTCGGTGGAAACTCAGTCAAAATCTGATGTAATAGCGTCATCCTCCCGTAGACATTCGCCAATTATGGGACCTCGTCCGTCTCGGCGAGATATGTCAGTGGCTCCACATTCACGTCAGGTCAGAAAGCGATCTGAGGCTCCGAGCTCTACGCCCCAACGTAACAAGCGTGCAAGATTTGTCAAACCTTGCAATCAACAACATCGATCTGCAGAGCCACGTACCACAAATGCCGCGCCTACTCTTCATTTGCAGCGTGTAGTTAAGCTTCAGCCCACCGCGATGGTCAAGGTGGTCATAGAAGGGAAATACCACAAAATGCGAGCGCTTATCGATCAATGCGCAGATTCTTCGTGCGTTTCAAAAAAGTTGGTGCAACGCCTGAACCTGCGGACGACAAGGATGGGAAATAGTGAGGTGTGCATGCTTTCTATGCGATCGAATTTAGATCTCAACAGGAATGTTGAAACGCTTGTCCACGTAACGCCTTATCTTTCGAAGGTTACACCTCTCCAATCCGTCGACTCTCGCATTCGCGAAAATTATTTAGGTATTATCCTCGCGGACCCCGATTTTTTTTCAGTCTGCGCCAGTGGATCTTGTTCTTGATGTCGACGTCTACTCAAAAATTGTCCTCAATGGAGTGATTGGTGGTACACTAGGGCAACCGTTGGGGCAGAGCACAATTTTCGGCTATATTATGTCTGGTTCCTGCGCTGTCTAGTTTTTTTTTGGCTGCACTCTAACACATTTTTGTTTGTGGTTAAATTTTTTTTTTTTTGTTTTTGGATTATTTCGTTTTTCATAGATGAACTTTGGCAAAGTTTCTTGAACTATTTCTTTGTCACCTCAAGTCACAAATAAAATGTAACCCATGAATTTTTTAGAAAAATAACTTTTTTTTTTTATTTTCAGCACCTATGTATTTAGATTTTTATTTTATTGCAGCGATTCTGTAAGGCGGGCGGCAATGTTTAAGCCAAACGCTTGCACTTTGATATTTTGTAAACTGTTCGATTGAGAAAATTCCGTTTTTGAAAAATTTGAAATTTTCTTAATCGAATGTGTCATTTTTGATCGAAAGTGCCATTTTGAGGTATTTTTGTTATTGTAAAAATAACACTCTTGATTTTGGATACAAGCCGAATGGACATATTTTCCGAACTTTTTTCTGGTAATTTTCTTTTAAACAAATAAAAGCCACTTTTTTGCCCCATAAAAATTTGTATTTTTATTTTATCTTCTTTTTTGGAACTTTGCGCAACCGGCACTTAATTTCGAGCTGCATTTTTTAGATCGCTTCAACTTGGAAGACAACCCCCAGCACTCGATTTTTTATTGGTCCTTCGAGCTGGAGCGTGCAAAGAAGATCGCCATTTTCAAGAAGACTAAATACAAATTTGGAGCCCCACTTTTATTTGGATTATTTTGAAATTTTGAAGTTTGAAGCTGAAATATATAAGGTGCGTTACATTTTTATTTTGTGACTGATTAGTGCGGTTAGATTTCGTATTCTATTAGTTCAAAACTTGTTTTGCCAATTTTTCACTTTGCGCCAAATTTCTCTATATTTGGCACACAACCACCTTTCGTTGTTTTTATTGCCTTTGTTTTCGGACAGTGCTCGTGGTTTTTTGGTTTTTTTTTTCATTTTGATTTTTGTGAAAATAAATTTTTTATCGCTATTTGCCGCAATTTCGTTTGGGCAAACCCACCCCTATTTTAATTTCACAAAAACAAAGTTTTTTCTCGCGTTAATTTTTGTCTTCTTTTGTTCGGCAATTGGTGGTTAATTTTCGCTAAAAATTAACCCCATTTGCTATTTAATAAAAGTCCGATTAGCTGTCGGAAAAGTGCATAAATTAAAAGAAAAAGAAAAAGAACAACGAAACGCACACACACAGCAGCATCCTTGGACGGAAATTCCTGCATTTTGGCCCAACAGAAGACGAGTCACAGCAGAACAGCAGATCCTAAGAAGAAGCAACAAAAACAACAAACACTCTTTATTTTTAATTTTGTAATTTTTATTGAATTTAATTGTAACATTTTAATTTCAAAATAATATCACATTTTAGGTGTTTTGCTAGCGTTTTTCTGTTCACTTTTGTTATTTTTCGTTCTTCTTTATCAGCTGTGTATTGTCTGCATAAAGAGTTGCCACCCAAACAGAAATATTCTTATAGAATTAAAAGGGATATTTATTTGAGATATTTTTAATGGTGCCGCCAATTACAAAAATTTATTTTAATTTTTTTTTGCCGTTTTGAATAAAAATTTGTAGTTGTATTTCATAAAATCGAAATAATATCTCATAATTGAGGAAAATTTTATTGTTTTTATAATTTTCATACTATTTCAATAAATTCTTTTAGTATTTTTCTTACATTTAAAATACTTTATCGTTCATTTAAGAATTTCCCTTTTTTCTGAATAATTGTTTTGTAAGTTTAATTGGCAAAATTGGCAAAATTTATCGGATCGATTTGAAAATAAGCGTATCCTGGTAAATAGCCAGCTTAAAAATCTTTTTAGCCTTCAGTCTATTTCGGTTGAATCTGGTAGTGACATTAAAAAGTTACAACGAGATATCAACAACTGTATTGCGGCGTTAAAAATGCATAGCATCGATATAGGAAACTGGGATGCTATTTTAGTATTTCTTTGTTCTACCCGGTTACCTGGTGCTACTCTAGCGTTGTGGGAGCAGTCGATTGAGATGAGTTCGGAAACTCCTAAATGGTCCATCATGGACTCGTTTCTGACTCGTCGATTCAGGACATTAGAAACAGTGTTAGATCTGCAAGGAGTATCAACTTCTAAACCAGCAGTGAAAAAGACATCTGTTTCCAAGTCGTTCAATTCGTCGAATAAGAATGTGAACACTTATCAAACAAACATTTCTAATTTCGATTGTCGGCTTTGTTCTTCCAAACAACACTCTTTAAAGTCGTGCCCCAAATTTTCGAATATGAAACCGGTTGATCGTTTTTGGCAAGTCAAAAAATTAAAACTTTGTTTGAATTGTCTTGCCCATTCTCATTTATTGAAAGACTGCAAGAGTACTTATAATTGCTCCGTATGTAAGCAACGACATCATTCACTTTTGCATCGTGGGTCTTCAGATACACCCCCTAGTTCCAACCCCTTTCGAAATGTATCTGAAGGCAATTCTCGCCCCACGACTCCTGTTCGCGCAAACATGCAAAGTCTTACTGTCCAAATACATTCAGCTCCATCTCCGGTTGAAATCGATAACATTACTTCGGCTTTTGCATCTTCAGCCAAAAGTGTTCTCTTGGGCACGGCTATGGTCAACATTTGCCACTGAGGATCAGTATATACCGCCAGAGCACTAATCGATTCTGGCTCTGAAGATACCTTTATTTCTGAGCGTATCCAAAAATTACTTAAGCTACCAGTTAAGAAGGTAAACGCGCAAGTTTCAGGTCTCAATAACGCTATTTAAGCTCGAGTGCAAAATATGTGCAATTTCGTTTTAAGTTCACCCACAAATCCTCAGCTACAAATCGAATCTTCAACTTTGGTGATTCCACATCTTACTGGTAAGCTTCCCACGACTTCACTTGATCTTTTATTTGGCGACAGTTTTCGCGGCATGCAGCTTGCTGATGTCAACTTTTCAAAAAGCAATCAAGTCGATGTTTTAATTGGTGGAGATATATATCCATCAATTGTTCTTGAGGGTCTCAAAAAGAATATTCTCGGTTCTTTAATTGCCCAAGAAACCGTGTTTGGTTGGATCCTTACCGGTCCACTACCAAATGAAAAAATTTCTAGTTTTTCTACATGTGTTTCATTTTTTAACGAAGTCTCTTTGGATAAGCATTTGCGTGCTTTTGGGAGCTGGAAGAATTTCCAAAAAATAAATTTCTAAGCGAAGAGGATAAATATTGCGAGAAATATTTAAAAAATACGACAAAACGTGATTCTAGCGGTCGCTATATAGTTTCACTCCCCTTTAAGCCTCAGTTCACAAACAGCCTTGTATTAGGCAATTCTCGATCAATTGCTCAAAAACAATTTCTTAGAAACGAAACTAATCTCCTACGCAATCTGCAGTTTAAAGCTCAATATGATCCAGTGGTAAATGAGTATGTGCATTTGAATCATATGAAGGAAGTGTCAGTACCAACTTTTGTACAAACACCGACTCATTTTTATTTACCACACCACGCTGTAATTAAGAATGAAAGCACCTCTACCAAGGTGCGTGTTGTTTTTAACGCATCTAGTCGTTCGTCAAATGGTGTGAGCCTTAATGATGTGCTCTACACTGGTCCGGTGCTACAGGCTGATCTAATGCTTTTGGTTGTAAAGTGGCGTTTTTTCCGTTATGTTTTTAATGGTGACATCGAAAAAATGTATCGACAGATTTTAGTCGATTGTAATCACACCCCTTACCAAAGAATTTTATTTCGTAGTTTGCCGAAAGATGAAATTCGTGACTTTGAATTAAAAACAGTCACATTTGGTGTTAATTGTGCGCCATATCTTGCTATACGAACTCTTCATCAATTGGCTGAAGATGTTCAAGATAAGCTTCCCATTGCTTCTAAGATTCTTCGTCACATGATGTATGTTGACGATGCATTAGCTGGAGCCCATGATATTTCAACCGCTATCGCTTCTCGTGATGAGCTTATAGCTGCTCTCGATTCTGCTGGCTTTTCGATGCGAAAGTGGACTTCAAATTGTGAAGACATATTGAAGGGCTTGCCAGCTGATCATCTGTTTAACGAAGATTTTTTAAAAATCGAAGATTCTAGTAACGTGAAGACACTAGGAATCCGTTGGAACGCCAAATCCGACACTTTTTATTTTACTACAAATCTTTTCGATCTTCGTAAATCTTTCACTAAACGAGAAGTCTTATCGATAATTACTCGTTTATTTGATCCTGCCGGCTGGTTATCACCTATTGTCATTTCTGCTAAAATTTTGATGCAGAAAGTTTGGATGACAAAAATCGATTGGGATAATAATTTACCCGTCGGCATTCTCCACATTTGGCTACAATTTTTGAAGGATTATGTCTATATTCAAGATATTCAGATTCCTCGTTGGATTGATTTTTCGCCTTTCTCGGATGTTCAATTTCATGCTTTTTGTGATGCGTCAGAGATCGCATATGGAGCATGTATTTATATTAGAGTACAGCAATCTTCTTCCAGTTTTTCAACACATCTCTTATTTGCCAAATCTAAAGTAGCACCAGTAAATACGGTTGCTTTGCCTAATTTGGAACTTTGTGGAGCTGTACTTTTGGCGGACATGGTTGATTCACTTTTTCAATCAATCACAATCGATCGTAATAATTTGTACTGTTGGTCGGACTCCACAATTGTTTTAGCCTGGTTGCAAAAACCACCATGTCATTGGACTACGTTTGTTGCGAATCGTGTTTCAAAGATTGTCGATAAAGTTGGCAACAATCGTTGGTTTCATGTTGACTCGAATGACAACCCAGCCGATTTAGTTAGTCGTGGAGTCTCACCACAGGATCTTGTTGGCAACAGAAAATGGTGGTATGGACCATCTTGGTTGCCAGAAGAAATCTCTAAATTTCCTAAAGACTTTTTTGAGCGTCAAAATTTTGAAACAGCTTTGTCAGAAAAGCCAGTAAAATCATTTTTTACATATTTTGTTCATTTTGAAGACGTGCTGGAGAGATTTTCGTCGTTGCAACGAGCACTTCGAGTATTGTGCTACGTTTTTCGTTTTCTACATCGCTCCCGCTCTCGTAAATTGTTTGAGACTTTGGATATTTCGAGTGACGAAATAAAAACTGTAAAAATTCGTCTTATGTTAATTTGCCAACAGGTTCATTTTGTGTCCGAGTATCATGATTTGTCTGAGAAACATCAAATTAACTCTTCCAGTAGTCTAGCTTCATCGAACCCCTTTCTCAACGACCAAAAATTGCTTCCATGTAATGGAAGGATTACTTCAGCCCCAGGATTATGGTACGATGAACGGCACCCAATTATTTTACCATACAATTGTATTTTTACTCGCTTGCTGATTCGGTTTCTACATGAAATATCTTTGCATGGAGGAAATCAGCTGATGCTGAATCTTGTAAAGATGCAGTTTTATGTACCAAACGTGAAAAGGATGATCAGGTCCACTATCCACAACTGTAAAACGTGCGTAGTTCAGCGAAAAACGACAAGAACTCAACTCATGGCAGCTTTACCCGTTGAACGTGTTACGCTATCTCGGCCATTTTCTTGTACCGGTGTAGATTTTGCTGGACCTTTTGACATAAAAAACTATACTGGTCGCGCTTGCCTTATAACGAAAGGATATGTCTGCATATTCGTTTGTTTCGCGACTAAGGCAATTCATTTAGAAGCGACTAGTGATCTGTCTACAAATACGTTTTTAGCCGCATTTTCTCGTTTTGTGGCCCGGCGCGGATGTCCAGCAAAAATGTTTTCGGATAACGGAACCAACTTTGTTGGAGCTTCGAAAGTTTTAAAACAGGATTTTGTCCGATTTCTTTGTGCTTCAAAGAATTTAGTGACATCACAATTCTCTTATCAAAACATTTCGTGGCATTTTATCCCAGCTGGATCTCCCCATATGGGTGGTTTGTGGGAAACGGGCGTCAAAAGCTTTAAATTTCACTTTCGTCGAATAGCTGGCAATCTGAGGTATACCTTTGAAGAATTTACGACCCTTTTGAATCGTATAGAGGGTTGTCTGAACTCGCGACCTCTGAGCCCACTGTCCGAAAATCCTTCTGATCTTTCCCCTCTAACACCGGGACATTTTTTGATCGGTGGTCCCCTTTTAGCTCCTGTTTAACCTGAAATTTCAGAAAACCCCCTGACAATAGTTAATAGGTGGTTAAAGATCAAAGCCGTAGCCCAATTATTTTGTCATCGTTGGAAATCCGAATATCTGAAGGAGCTTCACAAGAGATACAAGTGGCAGTTTCCGAAGGATTTGGTAGTGATTCGCGATGGGAATCTGCCCCCAACTAATTGGAGACTACGACGCGTAATGAAGGTGCATCTAGGAAAGGATGGACGAGTCCGAGTTGCTGATGTCCGAACAGAACGAGGCACCATTACACGTGCTGTCGTTAAACTTGTAGTTCTCCCGTCGTCGTGATCATTGTTATTTTCTTTCTCTTTTCTGTTCAACTATTTTTATTTGTTATGTTCTTTCTTCGATTTTCAGCAAAATGGTTAAGGCAAATAAATACGTCGATCGTCGCAGCCAAACCCCCACTGCCAAAAAGATGGAATGCCGTATCTGCAAGGAGGACCATCCGTTACGTTTTTGCCGCAGTTTTCTACGGCCTCCTCGAAATGTGAAGGGACCTCGTCCGTCTCCATGCGCGAGTAAAGGAGGTTCTAGTAGTTCTCATATTGCGAAGGGACCTCGTCCGTCTCCATGCGCAAAGTCTACCAGCGCTAGTCACTTTAAAAATACGAAGGGACCTCGTCCGTCTCCATGCGCGAGTGCTAGTAGCTCTAGGCTAGCTGAACAAGCGTCTAACAAGGGACCTCGTCCGTCTCAAGGCGCGCCTACCGCAGTATCGCAGACCAGACAATCAGCGTCAAAATCCCGCCGACATTCGCCAATTATGGGACCTCGTCCGTCTCGGCGAATTACGTCGGTGGAAACTCAGTCAAAATCTGATGTAATAGCGTCATCCTCCCGTAGACATTCGCCAATTATGGGACCTCGTCCGTCTCGGCGAGATATGTCAGTGGCTCCACATTCACGTCAGGTCAGAAAGCGATCTGAGGCTCCGAGCTCTACGCCCCAACGTAACAAGCGTGCAAGATTTGTCAAACCTTGCAATCAACAACATCGATCTGCAGAGCCACGTACCACAAATGCCGCGCCTACTCTTCATTTGCAGCGTGTAGTTAAGCTTCAGCCCACCGCGATGGTCAAGGTGGTCATAGAAGGGAAATACCACAAAATGCGAGCGCTTATCGATCAATGCGCAGATTCTTCGTGCGTTTCAAAAAAGTTGGTGCAACGCCTGAACCTGCGGACGACAAGGATGGGAAATAGTGAGGTGTGCATGCTTTCTATGCGATCGAATTTAGATCTCAACAGGAATGTTGAAACGCTTGTCCACGTAACGCCTTATCTTTCGAAGGTTACACCTCTCCAATCCGTCGACTCTCGCATTCGCGAAAATTATTTAGGTATTATCCTCGCGGACCCCGATTTTTTTTCAGTCTGCGCCAGTGGATCTTGTTCTTGATGTCGACGTCTACTCAAAAATTGTCCTCAATGGAGTGATTGGTGGTACACTAGGGCAACCGTTGGGGCAGAGCACAATTTTCGGCTATATTATGTCTGGTTCCTGCGCTGTCTAGTTTTTTTTTTGGCTGCACTCTAACACATTTTTGTTTGTGGTTAAATTTTTTTTTTTGTTTTTGGATTATTTCGTTTTTCATAGATGAACTTTGGCAAAGTTTCTTGAACTATTTCTTTGTCACCGCAAGTCACAAATAAAATGTAACCCATGAATTTTTTAGAAAAATAACTATTTTTTTTTATTTTCAGCACCTATGTATTTTGATTTTTATTTTATTGCAGCGATTCTGTAAGGCGGGCGGCAATGTTTAAGCCAAACGCTTGCACTTTGATATTTTGTAAACTGTTCGATTGAGAAAATTCCGTTTTTGAAATGCAAAAGGAGCACAGAAATTTTATTAATCGAATGTGTCATTTTTGATCGAAAGTGCCATTTTGAGGTATTTTTGTTATTGTAAAAATAACACTCTTGATTTTGGATACAAGCCGAACAGACATATTTTCCGAATTTTTTCTGGTAATTTTCTTTTAAACAAATAAAAGCCACTTTTTTGCCCCATAAAAATTTGTATTTTTATTTTATCTTCTTTTTGCATTTTTTAGATCGCTTTAACTTGGAAGACAACCCCCAGCACTCGATTTTTTACATATATATATATATATATATATATATATATATATATATATATATATATATATATATATATATATATATATATATATATATATATATATATATATATATATATATATATATATATATATATATATATATATATATATATATATATATATATATATATATATATATATATATATATATATATATATATATATATGCCACGCCCACATATTACGCCCACAATTTGTAAAAATATTCGAAAATTTCGCTAATATTGGTCCTAAAAATCTGAAATTTGGTATCTGAATTTGTATTGTTACTGTCGACAACTTCACGAGGTTGGATCAATATAATGCCCTCTTGGAAAAATAAGTAAAATACATGGCTAATTTTGCTCCTGAAAATCTGAAATTTGGTCTCCAAGTTTGTATAGGCACTGTCTACAACTTCACCTAAAATGGGCGTGGTTGGATCAATTTAACGCCCACTTTCAAAAGAAGGGTGGATCAATTTTACGCCTACCAACATTGCTCAGGAACTTGATGAGCTATATAAAAACATGTAACGGGATGCACCGGGTAGAATAACAGGATATACAAAATCTGCCACGTCCACTTATTACGCCCTCAATTTATTTAATTAAGTAAAAATAAACGATGACATTGCTAATATTGCTCCTTAAAATTTGGGATTTTGTTTCTGAGTTTGTATGCCGATAATTTCACAGCCATAACTCAGAATCGTTACAACGGTGAATACCGAGAAGTTCCGCTAACTAACGGGAGTACCGGGAAGTACCGGGAAGTTCTGCTACCATTGTTTTTAAGTGGCATTGCAACGCATGCCGGGCATTCGCTAGTGTAATAAGATAAAACTTGGTTGATTTCATATGGAGCGTCTGCTCCTTTTTGTGTCTTTATTCAGAATAATCTTTATATCTTCATGTTGGGCTTTGCTAACCCGAAACATGCAATACTTATATCTATGTCTTATATTTATGTGTTAGTTTACTGGTGTATACATATGTATGCAGAGGGCATACATATGCTGTATATATCTTGACCACTTGAGCTGCAAAGTGCATGCTCAGCATTCCCACGCGCCGCGATCGGCTTATGTATAAGCGATAGATCGTATTTCTTGTGCGCTGGAATGTGTATGTGTGTAAGTGTGGTCTTTTGGGTATTTGTATATTTATTATCATTATGACAGAGTGTCACATTGTATGTAATTATTGTTATACCCTTTGATTTGAATTGCTGGCAGGGTAGGTATACTACACCTCCCTTTTTAAAGAAATGACGTAATACATGTAGTCATTCGGAGATTGTTAGTTTAGTGTAAAAATATAATTAATAGTAAAAATAATAATTATTTTAAAATTTATTTTTTTTTTTCTTATTTTATAAGTGTATTGAAATGTGTTATCTCTTGTTTTAAAATATTTGTGCTTGTTGATAAAAATATTTTTTTTTTTATTTTACTTTACTTTAACTCCATTCAAATTTAAATTTTCATTCGATTTTCATAAAAGAATTTAAATTTACTTTATTTCATTCCCATTTGTTTTTCATTATATCATTATACTATATTTTTTTTTTTTTTTAGGTTGATCAGACCTGTTTTTTTTTTTTTATTGAAACGTTTCATTGAATATATATTTTTAACCTATCCTTATGTACTTTTTGTATCTTATTCTTACTATCTTTAATGTAAATGTTATTATTATCTTCTATTTTTTCTACTATATATGGTCCTAAATATACTGGCTCTAATTTGTGGCCTGCTTCATTTCTTAAAAGTACCTTATCTCCTACTTTTATTTCAAAATTTTTTGTTTTCATATCGTATGCTAATTTCCTATAAGCCTTGGCTTTTTCTAACATAATTCTAGCTCGTTTGTATGCTATTTCTAATCTAAACTTTATTTCCTTAGAGTAGTCATCTAGATTATAAATAGGATCTATGTCATTAGTTTTATTTAAATCTATGAACTGTTTTGGTAATCTGCCAAATACTAGTTCGTATGGACAATACTCATGCGTTGCTGATGGTGTCGTGTTGAAACAATAAGTGAAATATTGAATCCAGACATCCCAATCAGTTTTGTCTGCAGAGATGTATGAACGAATGTATTCATTGAATGTTCGATGACTTCGTTCTATTGTCCCTAATGTTTGGTGATGATATGCAGTAGAGGTGAGATTCTCGATCTTCAAATACTTGCATAAATCGGTTAAAATCTGGTTTTTATACTCTGTTCCCATGTCCGAAATGAACGTCTTCATTGGACCGAACTTGAGTATGAAATTTTCAAATATAGCCTTTGCGACATTATTTGCGTTTTTGCTTTTAATTGGAATGGCTACTAGATATTTTGTAAGGTCACAGATTAATGTGACTATATATTCATTGCCATTTTCTGATTTAGGTAGTGGACCCACTGTATCCACTATCACTATATCGAATGCATTCACAGGTGTTTCTGTGAGAGTCAAAGGAGTTTTAGTGTGTGTCTTTGTTTTAGACATTTGGCATTTTTGACATCTACGTACGTACTCTTTTATATGACGTGTCATATTTTTCCAGTAGTAGTGTCTTTTTATTTTTGCTAGCGTTCTTGTTATGCCACTGTGGCCTCCTTGAATTGGATCGTCATGGTAAGTAGACAATATTTGTTGTATCTCTTTTTCATCTGTTATTTGGGTCACCGGCTGGAGTAGCGCTACTCTTAATGATTTTAATATTTCGTTGCCCATTTTTTTAAAAGAATCTATCGAAACTGATTCAAAGATCTTTTCGCTCGGTGCCACTTTGAGTTTTCTGATTTTCAATAGACCGGCCTCTTTTTCGAGCCTTTGGATAAACTGACCTAAGTCGAGAATTCCATTGGTATATAAATCGCTAACTTCAATTCTTGCGATAATTTTATTTCCATGTTTAAATAAACATTTAGATTCTGTTATGCGCAAGGTCACTACTTTTCGTACTTCATCATTTGTAATGACTTCATGTACGTTGGGCTTGGATACATTTTTATGACTTTGCCTTGGCAGAAGTTCATAATTTTCTACTGTACAGTTTTTAGTTTGTCTACTTTGTCGCCTGGTAGTGACTTTCAGGACTTTATGTTGTATGTCTTTTAGTTCTTTTATAGTTATACGCGAAAGTGCGTCTGCTACAAAATTGTCTTTCCCCTTTAGGTATTCTACTGTGAAGTCATATTCTTCAAGCTCTAGCCGCATGCGAGTTAATTTCGAACTGGGATTGGTCATAGAAAAAAGGTATGTTAATGGTCTGTGATCCGTTTTAACAGTAAAGTGTTTGCCATAAATATATGGTCTGAAATGTGTAATTGCCCAATGAATTGCTGCTAACTCTTGTTCTGTTGTGCTTTTATTGCTTTCCCCTTTTGTAAATGCACGAGATGCATAAGCTATTGGGAGTTGAATTCCTTCACGGTTCTGAGTTAGAACTGCTCCGCAAGCTTGTTTACTAGCATCTGTTATAATGCAAAATTATTTGCGAAAATCTGGATATTGTAATAATGTGGGATGCATAAGCTTTTCTTTTAGGTATTGGAATGCATTTAGGCATTCACTTGACCATTCAAAAGGAACATTCTTTTTACATAATCTAGTTATGTGCCGTGAATAATCGGCGAAGTTTTTAATAAATCGACGATAATAATTGCAGAATGCTACAAATCGTCTCGCGCTGTCCGCATCGTGAGGGACAGGATAATTTTTGATGACGTCAAATTTCTTGTCATCTGGCAATACTCCTTTGTCAGTGCATTTGTGACCTAAGAATGTCACTTCATGCATAAAAAATGAACATTTTTCTGGATGCAACTTAAGGTTATATTTCCTACATACATTAAAAACATCAGTTAAGTTTTTAAGCATGTGTTTTTCGGAACATCCTATCACCATTAAGTCATCCATATAAAGGAATGCCTGAGAGGGTTCTAAACCCGAGAATGCTATTGTCATCATTCTCTGAAATGAATTTGGTGCTATTTTAAGACCAAATGGTAATCGCGTGAAGCGATATGAGCCATTGCTCGTTGAAAAAGATGTTATGTTTCTTGAATTTTCTTCAAGTTCAATTTGATGAAAGCCTGACATTAAGGCATGTCAAGGCATGAAAAATATTTAGCTCTACCCAGTTGGTCTAGAATATCATCAATTCTGGGGAGCGGGAATTTATCAGAAAGTAATTTTTTGTTGATTTGACGATAGTCAATTACAAATCGCCATTTCTTTTCTTCCGAATTTGGTAAAGATTTTTTCGGAACTAACAAGAGTGGGCTGTTATATTCGGACACAGATGGTTCTACGATTTTATCGTTTATTAATTTTCCTACTTGTTTTTGGATTTCCTCAACATGGCTATGCGGGCTTCTGTAGTTTTTGATATAAATGGTTTCATCATCTTTAAGTCTTAATGTTTGTTTATAGAAATTATTTGTCGCTATTGGTTCGGTTTCCAGTCCGAACACATCACTAACTTGGTGCATAATTTTGTTAATTGATTTCTGAATTGTTCTGGAAAATTTTTCTTTAACTTTGAAAGTACTTGTTCGGACCTGTTTATTGGATTAGTTATATGAATATCGTAATCTGTTAGATTTTCATATTCAATTTTGTTTACTTTGACCAATTGGTCGAAATTAGTTGTGTTTAGAAGGCGAATGTATACATGTTTGGATGCTGCTATTGTATTTGCAACATAAATTCCATTAAGTATTTCTTGATTTGGAACAAATATATAATCGTTTAATGAATTAATCTCTATTTTTCGAATTACTTGTGATCTGGCTGGCAGAAGAACTGTATTGTTGCCAGCACTATATGTTATTGGAACATAAATAGGATAATTTAAGTTTTGAAGTCTAATTATAAACCAGTCTTCGTTTGGTTTGAAGTCTAATTGGCAATTGAATTTTTTAATAAAATCAATGCCTATTATTCCATCACATGGTATTGAAAAATCTGAGTCTACTAAATGAAAGTCGTGTGGAATAATATATTTTGTGGATTGAAGTTCTATCGAAGTTGTTCCTTGAGATTTTATTACACCCTGACCTATGCCTTGGATGTTTATAATTTTATCTTTTTGAATTTGGAAATTATCTGAATTTATTTTTAGTAGTGAGATATCTGCACCAGTATCTATTAGGAATGTGAGTTTATTATGAGTTAAGTGATTACAAAAGGTGACAAATATATTAAGACTATAATTGATTGAATGAACTTTTACATTTATTGATTGTTTCCTAAAGGGTGCTGAGGGTTTTCCGACGCATTTTGCGCCACTCTCACGTTGTTATTATTATTATAACCTTGGTTGGAGTTGCCTCGGCCTCTTCCCCGATTTTGGCCTCGTCTTCCTCCACGGTTATTGTAACTATTGTTGTTGTTGTTACCGCCTCGGTTGTAACTGTTGTGGTTGTAACTTCTGCCACGATTATAACCTCGGCCTCATCTATTATTGTTGTTTGCACCTCGTCGATAATACAGGACAGTGTTACTTTGACCTGTTATCTCCGTGCAACTATTGACGAATTTGGAGACGGCATCATTCATATTTGTGAATGTGCCTGCCTGCATGATAAGTTTTACCTTATCAATCGAACAATTTTGTGTCATAGCTTTTACAGCTGTTGTAGTGCTGTATTTGTTAGCAAGTGATTGGCTTAGACCTTCACTGACATAGGCTCCTTCAAGGGCCTTTGCCAGTTTTTCAACCTCTTGGGTGTATTGGTTAGCCGTTTTGGTTTTCTGTTGCAGATTAAGTAGCTTGGCAGATACAACTTCTACCGATTATTCTTTTACTGCAGTTGACAGTTGCGTAATGATAGCAGCAATTGTCTGCTCATTACTTATTAGATTTCTTGCATGGCCTTTTAGTTTTGTTTTAATAAGGCTTACGGCTGTTGGCTCATGTGTGCCTTTTAAAGTATCCAATAAATTCAGAGAATCTAGAAAACTTTGCAGATTTTCCGGCTTACCATCAAACTCTGGTAGTAGAGATGTGGCTAGCTTGATAAATTCTGTAACTGTTTGTGCCATTTCTGAAATTGTTGTCGTTTCCGGTTTTGTTTCGATGTCACTATCAGATTTAGAGCTAACTTGATCTGATGATTCGGGTATTTTTGATACCTCTGAGGTCATCGGATCTTTGAAATCAATACTTTCTAGTTCGGTATCTGGTTCTAGTAGAACCGATTCATCGAACTCGGCTGGAAAATTTAGAGTATTGGGCACTAAAATGGGTAAGTTGTGCCGTTCTGCGACATAAAGGAGATTTTCCTTAAGCCTTTTTATTACTTCCTTTAATTGTATGGACTGTAACAAATCACATTTCCCCAAATTGTCAATTACAATTTGGCGTACTGTATTGAATGAATTCCTCAGTACTCGAAAATGTTTGAGTTTTGTATTATTGGAGACAGGTGCAGTTTTATTTAGGCATTTAAATGACTTTTGAAATTCCGCTCGTTGCTTGGTAATGGTGGCACTTACTTTTCGCCAATCCATTAATATTTATACGCAACGTAGTCTACTGCCTTTCCCAATATTGGATGATCTGTGTAGATCTCTTCCACTTTGATATTTTGGCATATATGAGATTACCAATGCTTTCTCTTTTGGATGACATCCAAGAAATGGAGAATGTTGCATTGCATAAGTGCTCATGTAAATTTTTTCCAACTCATATATTGTCGTTGGTTGTTCGGCAACTATATGTTGGAATTTTGAAAGAAAGTTGGGATCATCGACCTGTAATTTTTGTATAAGGCCTTTAATGCGTGGATGCATTTTGAATTTATCTCGATTTTTAAAGATGTGTAAAGATATATATATATATATTCTTTAGCCCCGATAGAGAAACTATGATGTATTTGATGTACTTTGAATTTTTAATTTTCTGTGTTATTTATACCCTATCCAGGTTATTTGCTCTGCTCATGTATCTTTTCTTGATAATTTTGTTATGCTTAACATAGAGTGTAAGCAGAAATTGCAAAACCAATACTATCGTGATAATTAATAATAGGATCCACAATGCGTTTATGTCATCCGTATGATCAATTATCTCTACGTTGTTTACAACGTTTGCAGTATTGTCCTTTGCTTCACTGGAATCACTAAACCACCCCATTATGTAGTTCTAATTGTCTTTGTATATATTCAATGAAAAGAAAAAAAAATTTTTTTTTTTGATCTAACGTTCATGAAAGAATAATAAATTTTATCTTCAAAATCTTAGTTTAGTTTTCATTTAATCTTTTTTCTTTTTATATGGGATTTTTAAAGAAAGAAGAAATATATTCCCCGCTTTGAAAATCGAAAATAAAGATTGGAGTGATATTTTCATTGCAGTGAACTTGTTGCAATATTTATCAATTACACAAAGATTCTAAAAGCAGTTAAGTATAAATACTCAACGCCAGAGACGTGGAAAAGTTAGTTGTTTAGTTTATGTGGTTGGCTCACAATTCAAATTACATTTCATATATATAAAAAAAAATTCTCCAACCACATATGTTAGTAATGAAAGCCTAACAGGTTTTAGTGTTTTGCGACTTGCACTGACGTGCTTCTATTCGCATGTAGATATTAAATCTATGGCAAGTTAAGGCTTACGCATGTTTGCGGCCCCCTTGCGTGGCTTCGCTCGGTTGCGAAGTTTTAATTCAGCTTTTAATTCGTTGATGCGCTTTATGTAGCGCTCTCGGTCCTCTGGTGTCGTCGCTACCGCCAGCAAATCTTGTTGCAGGCGCTTCTGTTGCAGTAGTTTTCTCACTTGTCCTCCACGTTTTGTCTTCTTTTTCTCTGCTGGTTTTCTTTCCTGCCGTGCCCGGTACTCAGCTATTGTGAGTGGGCGTGGTCTATCGTTTGGAAACACCTTCAGGTACTCCTGAATGGAAGGTGCTTCCTATTGCTCAATGGGAGCAGAATTAACGTTGTCGTCACTCATAAGGCTTAACTTGACGCGTTAAGCGGTGCCGGCGCTGGTCAATGCACAGGCTACGCATGTGTTGTTTCACTTTTAATTTCAATATTTTTTAATTGTCGCACATTTTTGCGTATTGTTTGTATATTGTTGCACTTTTAAGGTGTTTTTTATAATTCCATTACAGCTTCGTGAAACTTATCACGGTCGCCATGTAATAAGATAAAACTTGGTTGATTTCATATGGAGCGTCTGCTCCTTTTTGTGTCTTTATTCAGAATAATCTTTATATCTTCATGTTGGGCTTTGCTAACCCGAAACATGCAATACTTATATCTATGTCTTATATTTATGTGTTAGTTTACTGGTGTATACATATGTATGCAGAGGGCATACATATGCTGTATATATCTTGACCACTTGAGCTGCAAAGTGCATGCTCAGCATTCCCACGCGCCGCGATCGGCTTATGTATAAGCGATAGATCGTATTTCTTGTGCGCTGGAATGTGTATGTGTGTAAGTGTGGTCTTTTGGGTATTTGTATATTTATTATCATTATGACAGAGTGTCACATTGTATGTAATTATTGTTATACCCTTTGATTTGAATTGCTGGCAGGGTAGGTATACTACACTAGTATATATATATATATATATGTGATCAGCGTCGGATTCTTAGTCGATTTAACGATGTCCATCCGTCCGTCTGTCTGACCGTCTGTCCCAGCGATTACAGCCGTAGTTTATGAGCTATAGAAATGCAATTTGCTATGTTAGCTACTATTCTCCAAGCGGAGGCTAAGTTCTAAGATGAGCAAGATCGGATCTAAACTTCTACTACCTCCCATACAAACAACCCCTTTCCATACGAAACAAAATTAATTAAAATAGTACCAGTCCAGATATCCAGTTAAAATTCAATAATTAGCACTTTACAAGTTACATAAAACTGCTTACAAAAAATGGACGTGATCGGATAAGAACCACGACCACCTCGCATACAAACCACCCCTTTCTATGTGGAAAAATATAGGGTTGTCGAAAAAGTCTTTTCGTATTTCTAATCAAACTTCAACTCATTTTTTTTATATTAATAATGAACTTCATTGAACCAAATAGGTACCATTTTGGTCGACCACCTTTTGCTATTTTTCCGCTAGAGACATTATTCCATCGCTGAAAATCTTTTGTGGTTTCTCGGCGAAAAACTGCGACAAGTAATTTTCACAGGCTTCTCTTGAAGCCAACTTTACTAGATTAAGGGAGTTCTGCATTGACCGAAACTTAAATTTCCTTTTGTCTTGTTTTATATTCCTTTTGAACGCAAATTAAAATTTATAACAATGAATAGTAGACGTTGTAGTGATCGAAGTAAAGAACCCACCCTTTTAGTCGACGAGCAAGAAGTCCGGAATCCTGTGTGAATCCGTTTCCGTTTACTTAGACCAGAGCAAATCTGAAACTACCGTTTTTTATTGTTTTATTCTATTTAATTTAAATTAAGTGCACATGGAAAATTAAATAACAAAAAAAAAATAAAATAAAAAACAAATTTAATATAATTATGAGATTTTCAAAAGTTCATTTCGAAATAATAATAATTTTTAAATTTGAATTTTTTAATTTTTTGTGAACAATTTTTCTATACATTAAATTTATTTTCAATATGTTTCAATTCAATTTGATACTGCTTAAACTAATTTTTTTTAAAAATTTTTTTTTTTTATATATTATTATATACAAGGTGGCGCAAAAGAAGTCATCTGATGTTGTTTGGCTCTTATTTTTTTTCTAAATAAAAAACTTCGATTCTGTTTTTTGATTATGTTTATTTAGACCTTTAGAATTAATTGTGTTAAGTCGAGAAGTTGATATCGGATAAATGGGCGCCGTCACAATTGATTTTGGGGAGTGTATCGCTCCATGGCTTATTCACTTGTATTCTGTATCTGTCTAGTCCACAAATGTCAAAACAGCTTTGACATTGGCGGCCATTTGCAAAAATGAGAGCATCTTCCAATAGGGTGATTAATTTTGCGCCACCCTGTATAATTTTATTTGCACATTTTACATTTTTTGATTTGTAATTCATAAACAATTTATTAAATGATAATTGAAAATTTAAACAACTTTGATCGCGCTGCCGACGCAATGCTGGAATTTGAGGAGTATTTTAATCTGGTTGCGCCATCAAACCAAGAGGAGTTGCACGAACTCTGGACGACGTTTGTTTAATTACCTAAACTGTAGCACGCATAGTTATTACAGTTTGTTTAACAAAGCACTATCAAGCGATAATGTGAGTATCCAAACACATCTGGTTTACATTTAAATGATCCCTTTATAATTGTAAATTAAGCCGTCTGATCAAATGTCTCACGTAGGTATGATTGTTTAGTGCGGTGTATTTTTCAACACAACAAATAGTTTAGGTTACACACCAAATAGTTTTAGTTAAGTGAACATTTATGTGTAAACAGTAAATCTTTGTTATTTTAGGACATTGGTTCTTTTTCGTTATCTAATTTAATTTTCAATGTGCACTTAATTTAAATTAAATAGAATAAAACAATAAAAAACGGTAGTTTCAGATTTGCTGTGGTCTAAGTAAACGGAAACGGATTCACACAGGATTCCGAACTTCTTGCTCGTCAACTAAAAGGGTGGGTTCTTTACTTCGATCACTACGACGGCTACTATTCATTGTTATAAATTTTAATTTGCGTTCAAAAGGAATATAAATCAAGATAAAAGGAAATTTAAGTTTCGGTCAATGCAGAACTCCCTTAATCTAGTAAAGTTGGCTTCAAGAGAAGCCTGTGAAAATTACTTGTCGCAGTTTTTCGCCGAGAAACCACAAAAGATTTTCAGTGATGGAATAATGTCTCTAGCGGAAAAATGGCAAAAGGTGGTTGACCAAAATGGTACATATTTGGTTCAATGAAGTTCATTATAAATATAAAAAAAAATTAGTTGAAGTTTGATTTAGTTTATATACTAATTAAACAATAACATAAATATGTAGTTAAAAAAATACGAATTTAAATACATATGTATATTACCTCTTCTAATATCAAATTTATCTTTAGTGTATGAATTTGTTAATCTGTAAAAGTAGATTTCGGTTTTTAATGCAACTTATATTCATTAAAAATCGAAACAGACCATTATTTTTAAATTACTTAAAATAGCAAGTAGTTCCTCAAAAGATTTACAGGGAGGCTTGTTTTAAAATCGTTTCTATAAATGAAATTGATGCAGTCGCACAAGGCGGCCCATTATTTTCTTATAACACTTTTTGTTGTTGTTGTTTGGGAACTATATCTACCATCTCAGCAAAACTGGGGTCAATTTAACACAAACCGCCATAGCTCAGGAACGTGATGTTTTACTATGAAGAAATTTTGTTCTTAGTAACTAAATCTGACCGGAAAGTGCTATAACAATTTTAGTAACATACAAATCCGAATACCGGGGAGGTTAACAGTTGCGAAACTCAGTTTATAGGTACATAGTGACAATAGTTACAAACACACAACGTGGAGTAACGGGAAGTTCTGCATACAAATTTGGTATAAAATTATCAAATTAACCAAATATGATTCCAAAAATGGTGGGCTAGGCTGGAAAGTTTATTAATCTTAATTAACAAATAAGACCCGGGCACCGCCGGGTAATTTAACCTAGTGCTTAAATAATGTTACTTAAAAATTTTAAGAAAACTATTTAAAATCAATCTCAAATAATAATTGTTTAACTATCAACCACGGTTTTTGTAAATTTTAAACCGAAGATTTTGGTTCTAGTTACAAACTATTGATTTTTGTGCCTATTATGAACTAGTTACTTATAGTCCACTAACGTTCTCGTTCGAATCCAATTAAATTTGATCTATTTCATAAGTGGCAAAAAAGGGATGCAGAGCGGGCTAATAGGACATCGCAATGTTAAATTCGCCAGTTGTTTCCATGGGAAAGAGATAGAACGCGTACCATTGGTGGTGAAAAAGGAACTAGTGTTTTGCTAGTTCAAAACTAGTCTTTTTCCCTTCAGGGACAATTCAAAAAGTATGTAAAGATTGACAACACGTTTAGGCCGACGTTGAGCGCTCGGTTTTGATGCCGGAATAATATGAAATAATGAATTTAAAATTTTATAACAACATATTGGTTGTCGAAAAAGTCTTTTCGTATTTTGTCAATAGATGTCGTTGGAGTCGTCTATCTCCAGTGCTGCCAATCACATTGTGTCATACCATATGGTGTTGGAAAGGTGACATTTTAAGCTTCATTTAAGCAAAAAAAATTAAATTCGGAGAAGTTGAAAAAAAGTTACAGCTGTTCAAAAATTAGTGAAAATAATGAAGAAATTCGCTATATTTTGAAATTTTTGTATAAAAAAGGAAAGAATGCCACGCAAGCCACCAATGAAATTTGTGAAGTTTACGGAGGCGATGCTGTATCAGTTCGTGTAACACAACAATGGTTCGCTCGCTTCCGTTCTGGAAATTTCGATGTGAAAGATGCACCTCGCTCTGGTCGACCTATAGTTGAAAAAGTCGATGAAATTATGGAAAAGATTGACCAGGACCGTCACATAAGCAGCCATGACATCGCCAAGGAACTAAACATTCATCATCAAACGGTTTTGAACAATTTACAAAAGGCTGGCTACAAAAAGAAGCTCGATGTTTGGGTACCACATGAATTGTCTGTGAAAAATTTAATGGACCGAATTAACATCTGCGATTCTTTGCTGAATCGAAATGAAATCGAACCATTTGTGAAGCGAATGGTAACAGGAGACGAAAAGTGGACAAATACGACAATAATGTGCGAAAAAAATCATGGTGCAAGCATGGTGAAGCTCAACAAATGTTCGCACACCCAGGATTGACTTCTCGAAAGGTTATGCTGAGTGTTTGCTGGGATTGGAAAGGAATCATCCACTATGAGCTGCTCCAGCCTTGTCGAACGATTGATTCTACATTTTACTGTCAACAACTGATGAGATTGAAGTAAGCAATCGAATAAAAACGGCCAGAACTGATCAACAGAAAGGGCGTCGTCTTCCATGATGACAACGCTAGACCACACACATCTTTGATTATTCGGGACAAACTGGGAGAGCTTGGCTGGGAAGTTTTGATGCATCCACCATATAGCCCTGACCTTGCACCATCGGACTACCATTTGTTTCGGTCAATGCAGAACTCCCTTAATCTAGTAAAGTTGGCTTCAAGAGAAGCCTGTAAAAATTACTTGTCGCAGTGTTTCGCCGGGAAACCACAAAAGTTTTTCACTGATGGAATAATGTCTCTAGCGGAAAAATGGCAAAAGGTGGTCGACCAAAATGGTACATATTTGGTTGAATAAAGTTCATTATACATATAAAAAAAAATGTGTTGAACTTTGGTTAGAAATACGAAAAGACTTTTTCGACAACCCAATATAAAAAAAATAACACTAAGATTAAAAAAATTCAACTTCTTTATCAAAATGTGAGAGTTTTAAACACAAAATTACCTAATTTATATACAAACAGTTTAGATTTTGAATATGACTTTATTGCTTTAACAGAAACCTGACTCCATACTAATATTCACAATTCTGAAGTACTATGCAACAACTATCAAATTTTGCGAAGAGACCGTAGCAATGAAATTGGTGGAGGTGTACTCCAAGCAGTAAAAATTTCTATATCATCCACAAAAGTAAAAATAAATAATTCTCATTTACTTGAGATTATTTGCGTTGCAGTTGTATTTACTAATAAAACAATATATATAACATGTTCATATATTCCACCAAATTCTGATTATATAAACAATTTTATTGCAATAAAATCAATTTATCGTTTGATGAGACCAAATGATTCGTTCTTTGCGCTTGGTGATTTTAACTTGCCGCACGTTTCATGGAATCCAACTGCTGACTCTTCTAATCTTACTCCAACATCTCATGCATGGATAAATGACTTTTTAGATATGTTATCGGACATATGCCTTCAACAGATTAATTATGTTTTGAATATAAAAAATAAGTCTCTTGACTTGGTGTTTGTAGACGATTCATCTAACTCAATAATTAATCGTTGTGATGCAATAGTTTTTCCAGAAGATCAGTACCATCCTACTCTCGAATTAACCCTTTTAATAGCAGAGTTAACTGTAGATAAAAGAGTTTATGTAAAGAGATCATCATTTTGCTTCCAAAAAACTGATTATATTAAACTTAACTCCCGGTACAAAGTATGTTGACTGGTCAACATACTTTGTACCGAATGACCTTAAATCAAATTTAATTCCTTTTAATAACAAGCTTCATGAATGCTTCTCTAAATCGGTACCTAAAACTTTAAATCATGTAAAGGAATTTAATATACCATGGAGCAATAATTAAATCATTAAAAAATAAGTCCAATCGTTTTTTTTTTTTTTTAAAAAATCCGGAAAATTGTTTGACTATGCACGATACACATCGATCAGGTATAAATATCAGCTTTTTAAAAAAATCATATTCCGACTATTTAACCCGTATTAAATATCAAATAAAAATTGATATTAAATCATTTTATACATTCGTTAACTCAAAACGCAAATAATCATCTTTTCCACTTTTAATGAAATTCAACAACGATGAATCTTCAGATGACTGTGTGATTCCCGACCTATTTACAAGATTTTTTAAATCTACTTACTCCAACGATTTATATGATAAGAATTCTAAATATCCTTTCGATTTAAAACAAATAAATCACATAAACAGCCCGATTATCAATTCCGAAATTGTTTTAAAATATTTGTTAAATGTTAAATGCATTTTTAAACCTGGTCCAGACAATATTCCTGGATGTGTATTGAAAAAATGTGCAGAAAATCTGTGAATTCCCCTATCTTTTTTCTTTAATATGTCACTAGAGAATGGTCTGTTTTAAGCTGCTTCAAAAGAATCATATATTATCCCACTATTCAAGTCTGGAAGTAAATCTGACATTAAAATCTATAGAGGAATTGCTAAACTCAGTGATATTCCCAAACTGTTCGAAAACATACTAACGGATCAATTAACACATTTTATTAAACCCATAATTTCTAAGCAACAACATGGTTTTCTAGAGGGAAAATCCACAGCCACAAATCTTCTGGAATGTACCACATGTGTTTTTAATGGCTTTAACGTAGGATTACAACCTGATGTAATATATACCGATTTTAGCAAGGCATTTGATGTTAATTTGTGTTATTCATTTAATACCTTTGACCAACATACATGTTTACAATCAAATCTTGATAAAATGGTGATTTGGTGCAAATTTATTTTTATGAATCTTAATTTTTTAAAATGTAAACAAATGACTTCCTCCCGTAGAAAACCCATTGAAATATCATATGTGTTAGGCAAAACTGTACTCGAAACCGTAAATTCTTTTGTTAATCTTGGGATGACTATGGATCCAAAACTACGCTTCAATCAACACATTAATATAATTTCAAATAAAGCAAAAGGAGTTCTTGGATTTATTAAACGTTGGGCAAAGGAGTTTAATGACCCGTACACCACAAAATTATTATACACTTCTTTAGTTAGACCTATATTAGAATACGCATCTGTTGTATGGATCCCTCAATATAATGTTTATACTGATATGTTGGAAACAGTCCAGAAACAATTCCTGCTATTTGCACTCAAAATTTTTCGATGGAATCTACAAACTAATTTACCATCATATAAAGACCGTCTTAAATTAATTCACCTTTCCACGCTTAAAAGTAGGAGAACAATGTTGAATATCAAATTTTTACATAAATTAATTAATGGTGAAATTAAATCAGAATTATTATTGTCTATGTTAAAATTCAATGTGCCCAGACGAGACTCAAGACATTATATTCTTTTAAAGTTATCTTTTTGCCGAACAAACTACGAATTACATGACCTATTTCGGTGTATCTTCAATAACCATTACAATTAAATTACACTTTCAGAGTCAGTTACATATATTAATATATATATATATATATATATATATATATATATATATATATATATATATATATATATATATATATATATATATATATATATATATATATATATATATATATATATATATATATATATATATATATATATATATATATATATATATATATATATATATATATATATATATATATATATATATATATATATATATATATATATATATATATATATATATATATATATATATATATATATATATATATACATATATATATAAAAATAAAAATTAAAAAAATATTTTTGAGCACGTCCGTTCCGGTCGGCAGGCAACCGCAAAAGAGAGATAAAAACAGAGGTTGTAAAAATTACAGGGTTTATTTAAAAATTATTCAATGGCAAAAGAAATATGCGTTTAATGCTGCCAACTGTTTCCGTAACAAATTGAATCAGCAATCATACCGTCGACCATTGGAGGTTGAGTCTGTACGTTGGTATTCCAACAAAACGCCCCGATCTCCTCAACAACAGTATAGAATAATGAGCCGTGGTCGATTCTTGCGACCTGTCTTTGTTATAGATAGATAGCCATGCGAGAAATACTTGTTAGGGAAAACAACAAGTAACTGGACACCACCCGGCCATTATTTTCAACCCTTATATTAACTATCTTAAGCGCGTTTTAGACCTACACACCTGCCCCTGTCGAACTAGTAAGGGACTACCACCAGCGTGGGTGCAAATATATTTACCTTTTTTTTCATCTTGTATCTTGTTTTGTCCTTATTTATACTCTCCAAGGGAGCCACTATTAAAAAGGAAATTTTTATCGACATTTGAAGTCTACATCCGCAGTGTTCAGGATGTGATTCTTAACCACTGATGGCCTAAGTTTACTTGAGGCTATGGTAGTAAAATCTGTATCAATTTCCAATAAACTGAGTTTCCTAGAGTTTGTGGCAGTAGGAACCCCTTTGACAAGCACTTAACCCCGTAGTATATTATATAGACATGAATATGTATTTAATTTGGTAGTTATTTTCCAAACTTTAATGCAAAACTTCCCGATACTCCGTTAGTTAGTTGGTAAATATAGTCACCTTTTATTCCCAAAACAAGGTTTGAAACTGTATGCCGTGGTCAAACCAAGGTGGCATGTGGAAGAACGGGCGCAGTGTAGAGACAAGCCATTATCGAAACAATAAGGCAAAGAAAGCGCTCGATAGTACCATCAAGTCACTCACCTTACTCAAGGTTGTGTTGTGAAATATGCACTACTGCATCGGGGCCCAGGATAGCTAACTCTAAACCAAAATTTTACAAAGCAATTAAAATAATAAATAAATTAATTGAAATTCAATGAATTTAAAATAAATCGTTATACTTTACTATTTACTTTTTCAGTACTTACTTTTTCTGCTTACTCTTTTTCAATATATACCATTTATACTTACCTTTTTACCTGCACAAAACCCCAAGTCAACACGTAATCACCTCTTTTGTGAAGTACTTTTTTTACTTACGGTCACTTAATCATCAGCACTCAGAAGAACTCGAAGTCGAACGAGATCATTATAAGATTACTGTTATTTTTTCTTGTGTTAATCTGAACAATTAAATTAATAAAAAAAATATATATTCGAAATTACCTCGCGCCCTTTTTTACATTTTTTATTACTCGCGAAATCTTTTGGTTAGTGAAAAGACAGTGCTTAATACAATATAAAGTATGATGATGAACCAGCTCAAGATGTATTGGTTGAGAAGGATATTCTGCCAGTTTATGAAGTGTTTGAAGGCGGGAAATCTGAATGCATTCAATATATATCAATTAATAAAAAACAATCAAATTTTCTTTTAAAACAACAGGTTTGTTTGGCGTTAATTTTAGCGCACAACAAATTCTTTAATTTAATTCTTTAGAAACAAAAATATAATATACAATTAAAAGGTCGTGTTAAAATATAGATTTCCATTATACATGACAATATTGTAATAAAAAATGTATTTGTATTTTTCTTTATAAGTATTAAGTATAACATAGAACTTTTCTTTTAATATTTTGAAATTGTTAATTTTAGTCTTTGCAATAAATCTTAATTAATTAGACATTAGCGTTTATATGGCCTTTTTTATTTTCTGTTAATATTGGAAAATCTTCAAATAATCGATGAAAATTAAATACTTTTATTTTTAATTTCTGTAGATAACAACTCTTGCTGCATTGGTTACTAAAAAAACCACTGATAGTTTAGCTCAACAAATATTTAAAAGAAATGAAAAAATTTCAAGTGAATGGCGCCTATTAAACAATTTATCATGGTCTCAAGAGGGAAATGACTTTAGTATTGTTACGTATGGAGGTTATACTCTCATAACTGCTATTCTATTGATTTCAAGGTAAGTACAAATGTCCGAAATTTTGAGCCATATATAATGTTGCTTATCATTTTATGAGGTTACAAATAAATTAAGATGCAAATAGTAGTTAAAAATGTCTAAACAAAAATAAAAAATCTAATAATGGAATTATCATGGGTTATATTGAAGCTGAAATACCTTCCGCCATTTTAGAAACACCAAAACATTGGATATTTGTATCACATAGTTGCTTTTTGTCTCTATTATAAGTGGGCGTTGTTCTCATCCGATCACACTGCAACTGATTTTATAAATTTTTTATTCCGCATGGAAAGGGGTGGTTTGCATGTCAAAACTTACCTTCTGCTTTCATTACTGGGACAGACAGACGGACAGCTCTATTCAACATCTAATGGCCGCTCTGCTTTTAATTGTTTTCGACTCGTCGTTGCCACTTCGTGAAAACTCGACTAATATGTTAAATGTTTTCGTATAATGTCGCCTTTCGGACGTGGGAACTACAATTCCACTGAAACTTAACTACTTTTTTAGTATGTTTGTTCGTAGTTGAGCAATTGAATTAGAACGTTAATTGGCATTCCAATAGTTTCGCTTGTTTTAATGGTTTCTTTTGGTACGTAGGTTCTAGTTCCAGATCAGATTTATTAGTAAAACCGAAGCTTAAAGGTCTTTCGTCATTTTAATAATACCATTAGGCTATGTCTATATTAAAATATCAACTTATCATCATCAGTCGTTCGAAAAATTTCTTCTATAATCGAATCGTGCGAGCGCGCCATGGACGTTCTACAGCCATGTTAACAGCAGCGACCGATTAATCTTCGCTCAACGAACCTCAAAAACTGACTGGAATAAGAGAACTGGACATAACCTTAGCTTTAATACCAGCACTAGATGGAGCAAATGACGAAGGGTGCAGCATTGTATGATGTTTGGCACTGCAATGCCGACAGAAAAAGCTACTGTCATATTTATCCTTTTAATGATCGTGCGACAGACAGTTCTCACGATAACTGTAGCTAACTGTTTTAGACGACACTAATTTTTCGGAATTCTGGTCCGAAACGCAGTGAGTGCCATTATACAGACACCAATCACTGCGGCGTTGTTGTCATGTTTGCGTGCCATATGACCCAACATGATAAAGAAAACTAGTAAGAGATTTATCTTCAGCTATGCCGAAACTCATATATCTTCCGTCATTTCAGTGTCTCCAAAAATATGCTTCATTTATCACATATGTGCTACATTTCGCTTTTATAAGTGGCCATTGTTTTCATCGGACCACGCACATTTTTTGTCAGTAGTTTTGTGTTACTACTAAAGTGCTATTTTAAACTGAATAGCTGCTCTGGATCTATTTTAATAATTTGTTTTTCGCATAGAAAGGTGGAGTTTGTATGGGAGGTGGGCGTGGTCCTTATCCGATAACGCCCATTTTTTTGAATAGTTTTGTATTACTAATAAAGTTCAAGGTATTGAATTTGAACTTGATATCTCTATGGGAACTATTTTAATTAATATTTTTGTTCGCTTGGAAAACGGTATTTTGTATAGGAGGGGTAGAAGTTTTGGTCCGATCTGGCCGATCTTAGGACTAAGCCTATGCTTGGAGAATAGTAGCTCACATACTAGATAGCTCATAAACTACGGCTGTAATCGCTAGGACAGACAGACGGACGGAAATTGTTAAATTGACTCAGAATCCGACGCTGAATATTTACATATATACTTTGTCATACACTCAAAAAAAAATTCACCAGAAATCACTGTAAAGAATACTAGAATTAAGGTTATTTTTCAGCTACCGGGCAAATTATCAATAACACATGCATTATTTAATGTGCTAATGATATTAATTAGAAGTATTTTGATATGCATTTTTTGCGAATTTTAACGTATAATGCACATTATTTTTGTGATCCTGATATGATTTAAATATCATTCACACATTTAAAAATTTAATTTCCATGTAAGGATGATATTGATAATATCAATTTGCCATTAATAAAATGTATTTTTGATATTAATACTTACTGTAACCTTTACATGAATTCAAAGTATTTTTGATATTACGTATTATATATTTTTAATGTAATATTTACAAGCATTTATTCTAAAATTGATACTTTTATAAATGTGAATATCAAAAATATTTTGAAATCATTGTTAATTTAATGATATAAAATTCATTGCTGAAAATAAAGTTTTATTATATATTCGTATAGTATAATTCTGTTCATTATATATTGTTAGAGGGATAAGTGGAATTCTTTTATAAATATTTTTAGTACAATTTCAAGCATCTGAGTCACTTTTTGATGTGGTGATTTCTAATTGTCTTGAGTATTTTGCTTCGTTTGTTTCATCTCCATTCTAAGAAAAAAACAAAACAAATTTTTATAGAGTAAGAAGTCTTTTAACATTGTGGTCAAATAAAGTATAAAGCAAAGAAATAAGAGTAAATACCATATTAACAATCGTACCACTGCTTATTGGTGTTGGGTTGCTGTTCAAAATTATAGTTCTTGATGACTGCCAATTTTGAACCTTTGCCGTAGATGTTATTTCGTTATCCAAGATGTCGGAAAATCAATGAAAAATAAGATTTGTGAAAATATAATATAAATATACGATCATTTTAGAATTTTTTTTTTACATTTTGGGTTTTCCAAATGAAAATTTGTTCACGCAGCATTACTCTTTGACCTATCTGCCTCTTCTCGGGAAGTATTGCTTCGAGATCATCTTTATTTAGAAATTTCAAATTTTCCATGGTTATTCTGCATACTATATATAATGAAAATAAAAATTATTAATATTAAGAAAATGTTTACCTTAGCTAATATTTAATGATATAAAATTCATTGCTGAAAATAAAGTTTTATTATATATTCGTATAGTATAATTCTGTTCATTATATATTGTTAGAGGGATAAGTGGAATTCTTTTATAAATATTTTTAGTACAATTTCAAGCATCTGAGTCACTTTTTGATGTGGTGATTTCTAATTGTCTTGAGTATTTTGCTTCGTTTGTTTCATCTCCATTCTAAGAAAAAAACAAAACAAATTTTTATAGAGTAAGAAGTCTTTTAACATTGTGGTCAAATAAAGTATAAAGCAAAGAAATAAGAGTAAATACCATATTAACAATCGTACCACTGCTTATTGGTGTTGGGTTGCTGTTCAAAATTATAGTTCTTGATGACTGCCAATTTTGAACCTTTGCCGTAGATGTTATTTCGTTATCCAAGATGTCGGAAAATCAATGAAAAATAAGATTTGTGAAAATATAATATAAATATACGATCATTTTAGAATTTTTTTTTTACATTTTGGGTTTTCCAAATGAAAATTTGTTCACGCAGCATTACTCTTTGACCTATCTGCCTCTTCTCGGGAAGTATTGCTTCGAGATCATCTTTATTTAGAAATTTCAAATTTTCCATGGTTATTCTGCATACTATATATAATGAAAATAAAAATTATTAATATTAAGAAAATGTTTACCTTAGCTAATAAATAAAAAATAAAATGTTTTAGATGTGTTAATTTGTCGAAAAAAATTCCTATACCCATATATTTTTGTTAACTATGTTGAAGTCTGATCGATTATCTGTAATTTGATATATAGCAATATATAGCTATCTCTAGAATTTTCAATGATATCAAGGGGTTTATACGAGAAAATGTGTTTTTTTGCTTATTTTTTAGCTGTTCTCTGATATAGACACCTTAATATCTCCTAAAGTTGAAGAGATAAGCATATTATGTTACATACCAAATTTTAGGTAATCTTCCAGACATCAACAAAGTGAAATAAAAATCTTGGGTTAATAAGGCTTTTTTCGGAAAATTAACCCTTTAAGTACCAAAATTTTCTTATTTTTTACTATAACTCAAAAAGTTTTGAAGATATCGGTCAAGGTGGCAAACATTGTTATAACTGATGTTATTACCTTTAATTTGACACCTTATTTAACCTAATCTTCCTCTTAGTTCAAAAGTTATAGTTAAATAAAGCATATATTTACTTAAAATTATGGTGTGGCAAAAAGAGGGAAAGATCGTCTCAGTTTGTTTTCTTACAAACGATTAATTTAAAATTCTTAAAATTCGGTTTTTTATTCTATATTAAATTTTATAAAAAAATTTTAACATAATTTTTAGGTTAGTGCATGCCTTTTTGCGATGCATTTTTTTCTAACCTACATAACCTTACATTTTTTTTTATTGTTTCTAATCTTTTCAAACTTACCCAAAAGTGCATCGAAACAATTTCCAAGGTTCCACTCCGTCAATAACGCCTTTAAGTTTGGTCCCGATGCACTTTCCTCCTCTGTGCCGTCCGGGCCGACCACCTTGTGCATAGCTGCGGCTGCCACCTTGACCGATATCTTCAAAACTTTTTGAGTTATAGTAAAAAATAAGAAAATTTTGGTACTTAAAGGGTTAATTTTCCGAAAAAATATATATCAAATTACAGATAATCGATCAGACTTCAACATAGTTAACAAAAATATATGGGTATAGGAATTTTTTTCGACAAATTAACCCATCTAAAACATTTTATTTTTTATTTATTAGCTAAGGTAAACATTTTCTTAATATTAATAATTTTTATTTTCATTATATATAGTATGCAGAATAACCATGGAAAATTTGAAATTTCTAAATAAAGATGATCTCGAAGCAATACTTCCCGAGAAGAGGCAGATAGGTCAAAGAGTAATGCTGCGTGAACAAATTTTCATTTGGAAAACCCAAAATGTAAAAAAAAAATTCAAAAATGATCGTATATTTATATTATATTTTCACAAATCTTTATTTTTCATTAGTTTCCAGGTGACTTGCCAAGCACAATATCACAGGAGGTGTCTTGTTCAAAAATTACCAATAAATTTACATCATTATCTTCAGTATGCAATGCAACGCTTTCTAATGTGGTATTTATTTTTAAAAAATAATTAAAACTTGGTTTATAAATTGTTTTATACTTCTCTCTCTTCGAAAATGTTGGAATTGTTTCTCGTTTTCTTCTTAGAACAAGCGCAGGTCAAGGCCTGCGAGCTTGAAGAAAATGGAATATTAATAGAAACTGAAAAAGGATCTTTCCACATTTATTTTGTAATGAGCGCCTTGGAGATTATTTGGGTTTAAACGAAGTTCTTGGTTTTACAACCTCATTTAATTATAATTACTATTGCCGACTTTTTTAAAAATGCTATTAATTAAAATAAAAACATTCTTCATGTTTATTTTACTTATATTTATTATTATTTCTAATGTTAACTTTTATTAACTTATTAATAAAAAAAAATTTGTTTATCAATAAAATTTGTTTCATTTATAAAATTAGATTTAATTTTTATAATAAAATTCACATTTATGAAAACGTAAATTTTACTATATTTAAAAGCTTATAAATGTTGCATTAATATCGAATGTATAACTATCCTGTCAAATAGGCAACTTATTCAATTCAACGAGTTTGATATTTTTGTATATAATAGTGCAATAGAAAATTGCTGTAAACATGATGTTTTTAATGTTCGATTTATAATTATATTTTCGAATTGATATGATTTTAAAAATTTGTGTTATTGATATTATTTTTTGATATGATTATCGAAAAAAAAAGTAATGTATATTTGACATTTCTAATATAAATACGACAGGAAAATCGTAAATTTTACATTTTCCTTGTACAACAGATATGCTTCTAATCCACATGATATGATTCTTGTTCAGATGATATGATATTTTTAATATGACTGTTATTGATATGAGCCCGGTAATCGTTTACATTACATTATTTTTTTGGGTATACCTACTACACTCCCTTCTGGCAGTTACAAATACAAGAACAAACTCAATATACATTTGCACTTGGCGAAGGGTGATAAAAGAATAGAAAACTCTTCAATGGTGTATATCATACTTCCCGCAATTTTATCTATTACATCCCAGCAAACAAAAAATATACCAGGCGAGATGATGCATTAATTGCTTGCATAATAGAAGTTATCGCATACGACTATCGCGGAGATATCTCCGAAAATATCCTTCGTCGGAAAAAAGTATGTTTTTAAGGCGATATCTTTAAGACACAAAAAAAATATAATAGCGAAAATCGATCTTGTAAAATGACAAAAATAAGATTAAGAAAATACAGCTATTGTCTTCCTATCTTATAAAAGACTAGCTTAAATAACCCGGCGGTGCCCGGGTTCTTTTTTAATAGAATCAAGTCTTAGTTTATTTGTTAATTAAGATTAATAAACTTTCCAGCCTAGCCCACCATTATACCAAATTTGTATGCAGAACTTCCCGTTACTTTCCCGTTGTGTGTTTGTAAATATTGTCACCATGTACCTATAAACTGAGTTTCGCAACTATTGCAGTTAACCTCCCCGGTATTCGCATTTGTATGTAACTTAAAATTGTAGTGATACTTTCCGGTCAGATTTAGTTACTATTTCTTCATAGTAGTGCATCACGTTCCTGTGCTATGACGGAAGGTGTAAAATAGACCCCAGTTTTGGTGAGATGATAGATATAGTTCCCAAACACCTTCACACTAAAGTTAATCATCGTGCAGTATCACGTTTCTGAGCTACAACGGTGAGCGTTCATTTGACCCCACCAAGCCCACTTTTTGTTAGAAGGTAGATTTAGTCACCATACACCATACAAACGATTACCTTCGTAGAAAATTGCGTTCCTGAGATAAAGCGGTGGGCGTAAATTTATCCAACCACTCCCACTTTTTGTGAGATGGTAGATTTCATCATTATACACCTCTATATCAAATTTTATCATCATAGATCACAATTTTCATGAGATATCGCGGTTAGCTTTAAAATGATCCAACCACGCCCACTTATGTGAGTTGGTAGATTTCGTCACCATACACCTACATACCAAGTTATACTATTGCAGACCATCGCGTTCCGGAGTTACGACAGTGGGCATTAAATTGATAAAACCACGCCCACTTTTTTTGAGCTGGTAGATTTCGTCACCATACACCTACATACCAAGTTTTATCATTGTAAACCATTGCGTTCCGAAGTTACGGCAGTGGGCGTTAAATTTATCCAACCAATGACCATACCAACTAAAATTAAATTTGAGATTTTTTGGAATAGTATTAGCGAAATAATCGATTTTGTTGACTTAATTTTACTAATTGTGGGCGTAATATGTGGGCGTGGCAGATACACTGAACTTTAATTATATTTCATTATATTTCATTGAAATATAATTAAAGTTCAGTGTATATAAATTTGTTTAAATTTTTTAAGTTGTAACGAGAATTTAAATGTTTTATTTTTCATCCACATGTGGATACTTCTTAAATCATTGTTCTGAAAAAAATATAGAAATCGCATTTACGAGTATACTTTAAAAAACTATTTCACATATAACTTAAACAAATACGTATTACTTTATCAAGTATTTTTAACTCAATCAAATAAATACACAAGGTTTATTTTTTTAGTATAATAAATTGTACCATTAACTGTATGTTAATAAAAATATTTAAAATAGTAATGATGAACAAATAACCGTACAAGTCGCGAAAATAATAGCTCAGTCGCGATTTTCATTGATACATACATATAGGCCCGTATCTAAGGGGGTGGAATGACAATTTTCCCAGGGAGTACCTTTTTTTTGATTCAACATTTGGTTTTTATGAAATAGAATGTACTGTTTTAAATTTTTCAACAACTAATATTATAAAGGAAGGTGTATTTATTTTCGTTTGTACCGTTTTCACGCTTAAACGGCTGAACCTATTTACTTCAAACTTGGAACATATATCGAGATGAGTCTGGAAGGAATGATAGGCTATATGAAATCTGCCACGCCCACATATTACGCCCACAAGTAGTCAAATTAAGTCAACAAAAACGATTATTTCACTAGTAAAATTCCAAAAAATCTCAAATTTGGAATTTGAGTTGGTATGGTCACTGTCGACAACTCCACGAAAGTGGGCGTGGTTAGATGAATTCAACGCCCACTGCCGTAACTTCGGAACGCGATAGTATACAATGATAAAACTTGGTATGTAGGTGTATGGTGACGAAATCTACCTCCTCACAAAAACTGGGCGTGATTTTATAAATATCACGCCCACTGCCGTAACTCCGGAACGCGATGGTCTACAATGATAAAACTTGGTATGTAGGTGTATGGTGACAAAATCCACCACCTCACAATAAGTGGGCGTGGTGGGATTAATATAACGCCCACCGCGACATCTCAGGAACGCGATGCTCTACGAAGATAAACGTTTGTATAAAGGTGTATGGTGACTAAATCTACCATATTAAAAAAAGTGGGCGTGGTCGGGTCAATTGAACGCTCACCGTTGAAGCTCAGAAACGTGATACTGTTCTATGATTAACTGTAGTGTGAAGGTGTTTGGGAACTATATCTACCATCTCAGCAAAACTGGGGTCAATTTAACATCCACCGCTATAGCTCAGGCACGTGATGTAGTACTATGAAGAAATTTGGTTCTTAGTAACTAAATCTGACCGGAAAGTGCTAATACAATTTTAGTTACATACAAATGCGAATACCGGGGAGGTTAACAGTTGCGAAACTCAGTTTATAGGTACATGGTGACAATAGTTACAAACACACAACATGGAGTAACGGGAAGTTCTGCATATAAATTTGGTATAAAATTATCAAATTAACCAAATATTCATAAAAATATCTTTGCAAAAATGGTGGGCTAGGCTGGAAAGTTTATTAATCTTAATTAAGAAATAAGACTTGATTCTATAAAAAATAACCCGGGCACCGCTGGGTAATTTAAGCTAGTATAAACTAAAAAAGAAACAAAAAAAGAACAAAATTTGGAAGCGCGGCAATTTTCTTTCTAGCCCTGTGCGCCTTAATTCCTAGGTATTGTAATGATCACTTTTATTAAAATATAATTTTCTTTTCTGTTAACATATTTTTTAATTTTTGTTATCACGAAATGTAATCTCAATGTCAATTTACCATTCAAGCGTAGTTGATAAGCTTGATAACATCTATGTTTATCATACTCAAAGATTGCGGTACTTATAGCTCTTCTTAACAAAACCGAGTTTTGGGCTTCGTTAGCAACGGCAGTAGAATTTCTCTTTCATTTCAATTCTGACGTGATCACGCCCACACGCACTAGCACTTATTGCTAAAATTTCAGTACGAGCAGTTTTTGTGTATTACAACGTGTTAAAAATAGAATTTGTACAGTTACAAATATCTTTGATAAATTTTTTATAACAACGTGCAGTTTTTTTTAATTAAATTAATATTGATTAAATTCAATATTTTCTTCGGCTATTTTTTCTTTGGAATAATCAAGGTAAAATAATTCGTAAATTTTTTAAAATTCAAGTTTTAATATAAAGTAAATTTCTTTAGGCATATTGCAAAAAAATATTTCTTTTGTATTAAAGTGCGGTGCGCCGCGGCATCATAGTTGCTTCTCACCAAGCACATGGTCGCAAAGCACATTTTTTGGTCATCAAAATTAAAATTTGTCTTCGTTCAAAATTTCATCAAGCCAAGGTAAAAAGGTTTATATATTGTTTTTTTTTTATTATTCTTAGTAAAATTTTTTTTTATTAGAAAATTTATCGGCAAAAATATTTTTTTTGGAAACACATGCGTTGCTGCGAATAAGTGCTGCATAAACACCAGCCTAAAAGCAAGATATTATCAACAACATTCAACAGCAAAATTGATGCATTCAGCTGAACCACGTTTTAATTATGTTTTAATTTTGTTTTAAAATTTCAAACAAATTTTCAAAATTACACAACAACCAATAAGTTAGTGTTAAATTACATTATTTCTAAATTTGAAAAAAAAAATATTATTATTTCCAAATTTCATTATTTTTAAATTTAAATCTCTCCAAAACTTTGTAGTTTCAAAATGTTATAACATTAAGTTAAGTAAAGTTAATTAAATTATAAGATTCCTTGGCAAAAGTAAAACGACTTAAACTTACTTAACATATTGACATACAAACAAACCTAAAATAAAAAAATAAAAAAAACACATGTATCGTGTTGCTACAATTCGTCGCATCATTTCTACGAGAGGCCTTTCGTCGATGGATGAATGGAAATAAAAGAAAAATGAGTGAGGAAAACGAAATAGATTTAGAACAACAAAACCAAAATTTAACTACAACAACAATTACTATTAACATATAAATATAAATACTTACCTACTATGACCAAAACTTACCAACAAAGACAAATTGCCAACAACATTGCAAACAAACAAAGGCGAAATAAAATTGAGAGCCACGAATGAACATTCAAACAAAACGACTTAAATAATTTTTTTTTGCATTCTCATTATTTTTATTGTAACTTCTAATCATTCTTTTCTATAACAAACTTATTTGAAGAAGTACATAGTAGTACATACTCATCATTATTGTTAATTGTTATTGATTTGTTTAATCTATATATATTGTATATAAAAATTAATTCTTCTTTCTTTCTTTCTTTCTTTCTTTCTTTCTTTCTTTCTTTCTTTCTTTCTTTCTTTCTTTCTTTCTTTCTTTCTTTCTTTCTTTCTTTCTTTCTTTCTTTCTTTCTTTCTATCTTTCTTTGTACCAAATGGGTGTCTAAACCATTCATCCGATTTTGATGAAATTTTAGGGAGTTGCTGTGCTCACGCCAACTTAGGTTTAGGGCAAAGAAAAATTTTACCACGCCCACCTATTACGCCCACAATTTGTAAAACTAAGTTAAAATATTCGATTATTTCCCTAATATTGCTCCAAATCTGAAATTTGGTATCTGAATTTGTATGATTACTGTCGACAACTTCACCAAAAATGGCCTGTTGGATCAATTTAACGCCCACTTGGAAAAAAAGTAAAATACACGATAACATTGCTAATATTGCTCTTAAAAATCTGAAATTTGGTATCTGAGTTTAAATTGGCACTGTCGATTACTTCCCCCAAAAATGGGCGTGGTAGGATCAATTTAACTCCCACTTTCAAAAGAAGGGTGGATCATTTTTACGTCTACCACCATTGCTCAGAAACTTGATGTGCTATATAGAAAACATGTAACGGGATGCACCGGGAAGAATAACAGGAAATACAAAATTTGCCACGCCCACTTATTACGCTCTCAATTTATTTAATTGAGTAAAAATATACGATGACATTGCTAATATTACTCCTAAAAATTTGGGATTTTGTTTCTGAGTTTGTATGCCGATAATTTCACAGCCATAACTCCGAATCGATACAACGGTGAATACCGATAAGTTCCGCTAACTAACGGGAGTACCGGGAAGTTCCGTTACTAACGGGAGTACCGGGAAGTTCTGCAAACATTTTTTTAAGTGGCATTGCATTGCCTGGCATTCGCTAGTTATATAATAAATATGAATTATATTTGAATATGAAGTACAAATTTGGTAATTTTATATATTTTGGTCTATTTAGAACTACTTGGTTGGGTGGGCTGCGCAAGGTAAGATAAATTACACCATTCTTCTTGCTGTGACATAAATTTATAAATGCACTGAATATCTTACAATAGTTTTAATCTTTTAGTTTTAACACGTCAATTTATTTTTGTAGTTGTTATATCGGCAGTAGTAAAAGACCCCATCCCATATCACCCTGAAAGCTAGCAAAGGCAAACCAGCACGTGCGAATGTACCCTACTATCGAAAAATATGTTTGCTTATTTAGATAAGCAACCCAAACAAGAGCGATGATTACAAATTTTGGCGCCTAACGTGGGGCCCAAGAGATTAGGTTCAGATGACTTTTTAAGAGAAAAAAAAATCATACACATCTATTTTTGCTTAATGTCAGCATTTGCCTATAATTTTGGGTTTCCCAGCACAGTTTTTTACTTTTTCTATCAGTTTAAAAGTTCAATAGTTAATCAGAAATGTTTCTATTGTTTTGTCTTAATTATGATTTAGTCATAGAATGCAATGCTAATAAACTAGTTTTTGGAAATACGGCGAAAAACTGCGACAAGTAATTTTCACAGGCTTCTCTTGAAGCCAACTTTACTCCATTAAGGGAGTTCTTCATTAACCGAAACAAATGGTAGTCTGATGGTGCAAGGTCAGAGCTATATGGTGGATGCATCAAAACTTCCTAGCCATGCTCTCCCAGTTTTTGCCGAGTCATCAAAGATGTTTTATGGTCTAGCGTTGTTGTGATGGAAGACGACGCCGTTTCTGTTGATCAGTTCTGGCCGTTTTTTTTCGATTGCTTACTTCAATCTCATCAGTTGTTGACAGTAAAGTGTAGAATCAATCGTTCGACCAGGCTAGAGCAGCTCATAGTGGATGATTCCTTTCCAATCCCACCAAACACTTAGCATAACCTTTCGAGGCGTCAATCCTGGCTTTGCGACCATTTGTTGAGCTTCACTACGCTTTCACCATGATCTTTTTCGCACATTATTGTCGTATTTGATCCACTTTTCGTCTCCTGTTACCATTCGCTTCAGAAATGGTTCGATTTCATTTCGTTTCAGCAAAGAATCGCAGATGTTAATTCGGTCCATTAAATTTTTCACAGACAATTCATGTGGTACCCAAACATCGAGCATCTTTTTGTAGCCAGCCTTTTTTAAATTGTTCAAAACCGTTTGATGATGAATGTTTAGTTTCTTGGCGATGTCATGGCTGCTTATGTGACACTTCTGGTCAATCTTTTCCATAATTTCATCGACTTTTTCAACGATAGGTCGACCAGAGCGAGGTGCATCTTTCACATCGAAATTTCTAGAACGGAAGCAAGCGAACCATTGTTGTGCTACACGAACTGATACAGCATCGTCTTCGTAAACTGCACAAATTTCATTGGTGGCGTGCGTGGCATTCTTCCCTTTTTTATACAAAAATTTCAAAATATAGCGAATTTTTTCATTATTTTCACTCATTTTTGAACAGCTGTAACTTTTTTTTCATCTTCTCCAAATGTTATTTTTTTTTTTGCTTAAATGAAGCTTAAAATGTCACCTGTCCAACACCATATGGCATGACACAATGTGATTGGTAGCACTGGAGATAGACGACTCCAAAGACATTTATTGACAAAATACGAAAAGACTTTTTCGACAACCTAATATTATAATTGGGAGTTTATCTTTCCATATTCTAATCTAATTCTTCTTGTTAGTCAATACATTCCTTTTTGTGAGAAACATTTAATAGTGTAATTCTAATAAGTTTTATTTTGTTATCATTTTGTGAAGAACTTTTCAAAATGTTGATTTGGAAATACGTTTATGTAGTGTTAATTTCAACGTACTAAACGACCGCTTTATTTTGGTTAGATATTCATAATTAGTTTAGTAAATTAACTTAAAATTTAGGTTTTATTCGGATATTCAGTAGCACAAATTTATTCAGCATAACTTATGTTCCCCTACTAAAGACCAAAGATATAAAATTTTGTATAAAATAATTTTTTTGAATATTTTGTTTAAATATGTCAATTGTGCATAGCAATGAAAATTTGGCGAAATCTGTTGATGATTCATCTAATAGTTGTACTATTTGTAGACAGCCTTATTCTCTAAGGGATATAATTGTATCGACGCATGCTTTCCATAAAGAGTGCATAATTCAATGGATTCGCGAAAAACATTCATGTCCGCTTTGTCGTAAACCATTAACTATAAATAAATTAAAACCTTATGAAATAGTTCTTGGAAATGAAAACATTTCTGAGACCAATAGTAATCAATTAGGAGGGCTTTCGATTAGTCAAGGTGCGATTCCAAGGTTTGTGGGTAGACCAAATACCCGCTCAAAAAGATTTCAAAATAGATTTATTACCCCACAACAACAATCAATCGAAAATCTTTTAAATTTATCAAGAGGGTCAGCGGTACAACATAATAATATTTCTGATCCAGATATAAAACAAATGATTAGTGATTCAATAAAATCACACGAAATTTAAATTTTTAGTAGCATTAGTCCACAAATTACCCAGATAGTTACTGAAAGCTTACGCGAAAGTTTAGCAAATTTAAATTTAAATAACAATGGAAATAGGACAGGACGAGCTGCGTCAGTCATTGATGAGTAATCTCCACAAAACGTTTCACGTTCAAATTTAGTTATACCGTATCAATACAATATGTCTCCTGAGAAAATCGCAAACATAATTTCTAAGTGGAATGTACAGTTTAGTGGTAAGGAAGACTCATTAGGTGTTGAAAAATTTATATATCGCATTCACTCATTATCTTTGCAAACATTGCACGGTAATTTTGATGCTCTATGTAGCCATATACATATACTTTTTGTAGATAAAGCTATAGAATGGTATTGGCGTTATCACCAACGACATGATATAATTGAATTTGAGCCTTTATGTGCTGAGTTAAAAACACATTTTAAAGGCACAAGAACTGATTTAGATATTAGAGAGTTAATAAGAAATCATAAACAAAAACAAAATGAAAAGTTCGATGTTTATTGTGATGGTATTCATCAACTAGTTGATAAGTTATCACGACCGATGTCACGAATCGATTTAGTTGAAACTTTGCGACGAAACCTGCGTCCAGAATTACGTAAAGAAATAATTTAATTTCAAATTGAAACTTTACAAGAATTACGCAATTATGTTCAAAGGCATGAAATACTTGAAGAAGAGTTCGGTAAACCAAGCTTCAATTCACGTTAGTTTGCACCGCGACGACAAATTTCGGAACTCAGTGTTAATCAAACCCCGAACGATGACGAAGTTGAAGAAAATGAAGCGATTTCGGAATTTAACAACAACAATTTTATTTGTTGGAATTGCAAAGAGACAGGTCACAAGTTCGACAATTGTTTGCAATAGCGCAAAGTTTTTTGTAACGGCTGCGACGCTGACAACACTTACAAGCAATATTGCCCAAAGTGCTCTAATTCAAAAAACTCCAAGCGCCAAAGCATACGAAAGAAAGAGATGTTCGCAGTATCAACTCAAACTCAATTTTAAAATCTATTCCTACTCAAACTAATTCTCAAACAATAGCTTTACACAAACAAAATTTAACAGTTCATTCTGACCAATTTTTATTACATACATCTCCTTTGCTTAGTAAAAATAATATTTCATCAAACAGTTATTCTCATTTAAATTCAAAATTAACACAAAACTCTGATGATGCATTCGACAGTAAACCGTACCACATAAGGTTACGACAGTACATAGCTGCTCGGAAAATAATTTTTAGTGATGTGACAGATAAACCAAAAAAGCAAAAACGCGCTACTTTGCGCTTACGAAAATTTTGGAAAAACGTGTTAGCAAATCGAAAACTCTATTATTCTGCAATTTTAGAAGACAAACCCTTAAATGATTTTAGACCCTATGCTAAAGTGATACTTTTCGACGAAACTGTAAGCGGCCTAATTGACACCGGCGCAACTGTATGTTGTCTGGCATAAGATTTATCAAATAAATTTATTGCAGCATACAAGTTCGACTGGACACGATTTAAAGTTAAATTACGAACAGCTGATGGCACAAAGCACTTTGCTGTCGGAAAAGCACAAGGTAGAATTACTTTTAATGGTCGTACAGAAAATATGCAATTTTTAATTGTTCCTTTTGTAAGAAAATTTGGCCTTGCATCGGATCTTTTTAATAAAATTCAAAATTTATGTTGATTAATGAAATTAAATCTGACTCTTTAAAGCATTTAATAACTCCTTTACAACGCGATCAACTCAATTCTGCTATTTCTATTTTTCCTTCATTTTTAAAACAAGGCCTCGGTCGTACCAATTTGGTATCGCACGCAATAGACGTTGGCGACAGTAAACCAATTAAACAAAGACATTTCTCAGTCTCGCCGGCGATCGAAAAGCTTCTTTTCAAAGAAATAAATCGTATGCTGTCTCTTGGTGTGATCGAAGAGTCACAGAGTTCATGGTCTTCGCCCGTTGCGTTAGTCATAAAACCGGGAAAGATGCGTTTGTGTTTGGATGCTAGGAAAGTGAAAGAGGTAACGGTTAAGGACGTTTATCCCTTACCACTCATCGATGGTATTTTAAGCCGCCTGCCTAAAGCCAAATATATTTCAAGCCTAGACCTTAAAGACGCATTTTGGCAAATACCATTAGTTGAGGGGTCCAGGGTTAAGACGGCCTTCACCGTTCCTAACCGTCCACTTTACCAGTTTGTTACAATGCCCTTTGGTCTTTGTAATGCTCCGCAAACCATGTTGAAGCTGATGGACAAAACAATACCAGCTCATCAAGTTTACATTTATTTAGACGATCTACTTTTGATCACAGAAAGGTTTGAAGAACATGTTGCTTTATTGCGTGAAGTTGCAATTTGTAAGCGTAAAGCAGGGTTAACACTGGATGTTGAAAAAAGCAAATTTTTATTAAAAGAGGTTCGCTACCTTGGTCATATAATTGGACATCGTACAAATAAAACGGATTCTGAAAAGGTTGCCGGAATTAGGGATTTTCCATTACCAAAATCAATTCGACAGATGCGCAGATTCCTTGGAGTATGTGGTTGGTATAGAAGATCCGTAAAAAATTATGCCTCACTCTTCTCGCCATTGACAGATATGCTTCAAAAAAGTCGAAAGTTTGTTTGGACTGATGATCGTTTATAAGCGTTTAAAATTTTGAAAAATAGTCCTGCCACAGCTCCGGTTTTACATTGTCCTGATTTTTCTCGCCCTTTTTAATTTCAATGTGATGCAAGTCAAAACGGAATTGGTGCGGTGCTGGCACAGCGAACAGATGATGGTGACGAGGTAACAGTCGCCTATATAATATATAATCAACCAGGCACAACGCAAATATACTGTATCAGAACAGGAATGTCTTGCCGCGGTTTCTGCTATAAAAAAGTTTAGAGCGTATATTGAGGGATTTGAATTTGAAATAATTACGGATCATGAGTCCTTAAAGTGGTTAATGAACCAATCAGACTTGCACGGCAGATTGGCCCGCTGGGCATTAAAGCTGCAAGAATTTTGCTTCACTATCAAACACAGAATAGGTAACCAAAACATAGTACCTGACTCGCTTTAAAGAGTTTATCACACTGATAGTATTGCAGTTGTGTGTAGCGAAATAGAAAATTCTCTAGAATTAGATTTAACATCTCCGCATTGTCAATCCGAAAAATATCTCAACTTAATTAAGAAAATGTCTGCACAACAACCACTACTCCCCGATTTTAATCTAGTAGATGGGTTTATTTATAAACCCTGTTCATATGCTACAGGTGATAATATTCAAGAAGAAAGTTCTTGGAAGATTTGGATACCGGAAGAGTTAACTGAAACGTTAATTTCAAGTGCACATGATCACCCAATGAGTGTACGTGGGGGCATTGGCAATACCTTAAATCGTTTAAAGACTTTTTATTTTTGGCCCAAAATGGCAAAACAAGTTAAAAATTATTTTTCTTCATGCGAACTATGCAAACAAACGAAAGCACCAAACCAAATTTTCAGACCACCAATGGGTTCCCAATTGACATCTGAGCGCATTTTTTAACGCTTATATGTGGATCTGTTGGACCATATCCGCGCTCTCGTACAGGGTATGTCGGTATTTTAATAGTACTCGATCACTTGTCCAAATTTCATTTCATTGAACCTATTAAAAAGTTTACTGCAAATATTATAGTTGAGTTTCTTGAAAAAATAATATTTCATGTGTTTGGGACGAAAGAATCATTAACAACTGACAAAGGCAGACAATTCAAGTACACAATTATAAAATCATTTCTAGAAAGTTTTTCGCCTCAAGTAAACGTGTCAGAGCGCGTAAATCGATCGATAATTGCGGCTATGCGCGCCTACATTAAACCATCGATTAGATGCGCTTTACGAATTGCAGTACATGCATCAACAAAATTTTCACTATACTATGTAGTGTTAGGTCAAACGATGATGACGAATGGCAAACACTACGCACTTTTAAGAAAATTGAAATTGTTAGAAGAACCCCAAATAAACATCAAAATTGACGAGAAGCTCGAACTTATTCGTGAAAAAAAAGCGTGAAAATATTAGACATGCCTTCGAGACGAATGAAAAAACATACAATTTGAGATCAAAACCAGTTAATTTTAATATTGGTGACGTAGTGTATCGCAGAAATTTTTCGCAAAGCAAAGCCTCTGAGCATTATAATGCAAAACTAGATCACAAATTTTTGAAAGCAACTAGGCAACATTTACTACGAACTTGCAGATATGAATGGAAAATTATATTCAAAGTTCATGCAAAAGATATTAGAAAATAACTCAGAAATTCTTCTGATTTTTCTTTACGTAAAACTAGAAGAAAAACCTGTTTTTTTTATTATTCTTAATAAAATTTTTTTTATTATAAAATTTATCGGCAAAAATATTTTTTTTGGAAAAACATGCGTTGCTGCGTGCTGCATAAACACCAGCCTAAAAGCATGATATCATCAACAACATTCAACAGCAAAATTGCTGCATTCAGCTGAACCTCGTTTTTTTGACTAAAATTGCGCACAAATTAATTTGGTTTCTAAATTTCAAATAAATTTTCAAAATTACACAACAACCAATAAGTTGGTGTTAAATTACATTATTTCTAAATTGGAAAAAAAAATTATTATTATTTCCAAATTTCATTATTTCTAAATTTAAATCTTTCCAAAACTTTGTAGTTTCAAAATGTTATAACATTAAGTTAAGTAAAGTTAATTAAATAATAAGATCCCTTGGCAAAAGTAAAACGACTAAAACCGACTTAACATATTGACATACAAACAAACCTAAAATAAAAAAATAAAAAAAACACATATATCGTATTGCAAAAATTCGTCGCATCATTTCTACGAGAGGCCTTTTGTCGATGGATGGAGTGAGGAAATCGAAATAGATTTAGAACAACAAAACCAAAATTGAACTACAACAACAATTACTACTATATAAATATAAATACTTACCTACTATGATCAAAACTTACCAACCAAGACAAATTGCCAACAACAAGCAAAAAAAGTATAAAATTGCATCGTTACGTTTGCATGTTCGATCCGTGCGAAATAAAATTGAGAGCCCCGAACGAACATTCAAACAAAACGACTTAAATTAATTTTTTTGTATTCTCATTATTTTTATTGTAACTTCTAAAACCTAATTGTAAAATGTTCTATAACTTTCTTATATACAAAATACTTACTTTGGTTATCATTTTTTTCTATAACAAACTTATTTGAAGAAGTATACTCAAAAAAAAAAAACGTAATGTAAACGATTACCGGGCGCATATCAATAACAGTCATATCAAAAATATATCATCTGAACAAGAATCATATCATGTGGATTTGAATCACATCATTCGTACACGGAAAATGTCAATTTTACGATTTTCCTGTCGTATTTATATTAGAAATGTCGAATATACATTATTGTTTTTTCTGATAATCATATCAAAAACGAATATCATTAACACAAATTTATAAAAGCATATCAATTCTAAAGGATAATTATAAATTGAACATTAAAAATATCAAATTGACAGATATTTTTAATTTTATGTAAATATATATCAAAATCATGAAATTGAGAAACTTTGATATTTGACAGAATAACTATAAACACGTTATTAATGCAACATATATAAGCTTAAATATAGTAAAATTGATAATTTCGTAAATGTGAATTTAAAAAAATTAAATCTTATTTTATAAATAAAACAAATTTTATCGATAATCTAATTTTTTTTATTGATTAATTTAAAAAAGTTTACATTAAAATAAAAATAAACATAAACAAAATAAAAATGAAGGACAAATCTTTCAAATAAATTAATTTAAAATTTTGGGTCTTAGTACCAACAAAATTTGAATGACAGTATTCCGAAAAGTTAAGTCATAACATACAATAACGTACAAACGTAATACTAATTAATATATGATTATTAACAACACATTCTGAAATATAATTCTTGGCAATTCATCAGTTAACTAAAGATAAATAAAGATTTTAAAAACTGTATGACATTTTATAATGTTTTTTCATCACATTCTCCAAAGAAACATCTTTTCGGGCAGCATTTCGTTTGAACCTTTTTACCTCTTCTCTGGAAAGACTTCCTCAAGGTCAGCTTTATTCAGATATCGCAAGGATATTCCGCATTCTCTGTTAAAAGTAAAAATAAATAAATTTTTTAGAAATTTGTTCAGAAAACGTTTAATTTAGCTAAGAAATAAGAAATAAAATGTTGTTCTACATAGATGGGTGAATTTAAAGAAAAAAAGTCTTATGGACCAATATTTTTTTGTTAACCATGTTGAATCCTGATCAATTATCTGTAATTTGGTACTTAACATTATATAGCTATCTTTTAAATTTTCAAAGATATCAATGGGTTTATACGAGAAAATGTGTTTTTTTGTTATTTATTTTAGCTGTTTTCTGGTAAAGGCATCAATAAAATGAAATAAAAATCATGGGTTAATAAGGTTTTTTTCGAAAAAATTAACCCTTTAAGTACCAATTTTTTTTATATTTTTCACTATAACTCAAAAAGTTTTGAAGATATCAGTCAAGGTGGCAAACATTGTTATAACTGACGTTATTACCTTTAATTTGACACCTCATTTGACCTAATTTGCCTCTTAGTTCAAAAGTTATAGTTTAATAAAGCCTATACTTAAAATTATGATGGGGGCAAAAGGGGGTAAAACCGTCTGTTTGTTTTCTTTGTATCGTTTTTTTTAATTCTTTAAATTTTAGGTTTATTTTATTTAAAAAATTAACTTTAAATTATAAGAATGTATTTTGCTTGTTAGTGCATGTCATGGCGTCTTTTTGCAATGAATTTTTTTGTCTAACCTACAGAACCTCAAATTTTTTTTTTTACATTCTACTCTTTTAAAACTTACCCGAAAGTGCATCGAAACAATTTGCAATATTCCAATCCGTCAATAACGTCTTCAAATTGTGTCCCGATGAGCTTTCTTCCGCTGTGCCGTCCTGGCCGATCGATGCTTTTTCTTTATTTTCGCTGCAATCTTCTTCTCGGTGCATGTTATCTTTTCTATGTTTATTGCAATATTTCCTTTTTTCTTTTTGTTTATAATTTGTTTAACAATTTGTTTAATAATATTGCTTTTTTCACTTTTACAACCTGCACTCAACTTCAGTATTTCACAATAATAAGTGTTGCCAACATTGACAATTTCAGATGTTTTGATGAGGATTATTTGAAAAATCTGAAATTGTCAATGTTGGCAACACTTATTATTGTGAAATACTGAAGTTAAGTGCAGGTTGTAAAAGTGAAAAAAGCAATATTATTAAACAAATTGTTAAACAAATTATAAACAAAAAGGAAATATTGCTAAAAAAAAAAATTAAAAAGAAAACATGCACCGAGAAGAAGATTGCAGCGAAAATAAAGAGAAAGCATGCGCAAGATGGTCGGCCACGACGGCACAGCGGAGGAAAGCTCATCGGGACACAATTTGAAGACGTTATTGACGGATTGGAATATTGCAAATTGTTTCGATGCACTTTCGGGTAAGTTTTAAAAGAGTAGAAGTAAAAAAAAAAAAAATTTTGAGGTTATGTAGGTTAGACAAAAAAATTCATTGCAAAAAGACGCCATGACATGCACTAACAAGCAAAATACATTCATATAAGTTTTAGTTAATTTTTTAAATAAAATAAACCTAAAATTTAAAGAATTAAAAAAAACGATACAAAGAAAACAAACAGACGGTCTTACCCCCTTTTGCCCCCATCATAATTTTAAGTATAGGCTTTATTAAACTATAACTTTTGAACTAAGAGGCAAATTAGGTCAAATGAGGTGTCAAATTAAAGGTAATAACGTCAGTTATAACAATGTTTGCCACCTTGACTGATATCTTCAAAACTTTTTGAGTTATAGTGAAAAATATTAAAAAAATTGGTACTTAAAGTGTTAATTTTTTCGAAAAAAACCTTATTAACCCATGATTTTTATTTCATTTTATTGATGCCTGATTATATTCCTATCTCTTCAATTTTAGGAGATATTTAGGTGTCTTTACCAGAAAACAGCTAAAATAAATAACAAAAAAACACATTTTCTCGTATAAACCCATTGATATCTTTGAAAATTTAAAAGATAGCTATATAATGTTAAGTACCAAATTACAGATAATTGATCAGGATTCAACATGGTTAACAAAAAAATATTGGTCCATAAGACTTTTTTTTCTTTAAATTCACCCATCTATGTAGAACAACATTTGATTTTTTATTTCTTAGCTAAATTAAACGTTTTCTGAACAAATTTCTAAAAAATTTATTTATTTTTACTTTTAAGAGAGAATGCGGAATATCCATCGTAAACTTGCGATATCTGAATAAAGCTGACCTCGAGGCAGGCTTTCCAGAGAAGAGGTAAAAAGGTCCAAACGAAATGCTGCGCGAAAAGATGTTTATTTGGAGAACCAAAAATGTAAGGAAAAAATTTTATAAAATGTCATATATTTATATTATATTTAAAAAAAAATTATTTATTTCTAGTTTCCCGGCAAATTGGTTAACGAAATATCATCTATGAAAATTTGTTTTTTTTTTCTTAGAAGCGAAGATATGAAAATTGAGATGAAATAAGCGATGAATAAGCGCATATGTATGTTTTGATAAGTTTTACTTCGCTCCAGTGTTGCCTACTAATTGTTTTAATAATGTTATTTAGGGTGGTCATTGAATATATGACTAACAAGTATAGAAAAATCCAAATTCTTATGTTAACAAAAATACAATATCTAGTAAAATTAAAACAAAATTTTTAATTTCAAAATTTTGCAAATTTTTAGGGGCTTATAAAAAAAAAATTAAAAAAAAAAAATATCAAAACAAATAAAAAAAAAATAGTGTTACGATATGCCGGTGGAGCGCTCTCCACCGAGTGATCGAATAAGTTCGCCAACTGTCGTGCCAATATTCAATGCAAAATAAAAAATCTCCTGTTAAAACTCTACCAACAATGAACATTATCCCAAAAACAACCACTTTAGGCGCGCAAAATAATTTGTCTGAACCTCGCGAAAAAAGAAAAAGTTTACCGCCTTCCCCCGCAAGTGCGTTTGATCAACAAGGAAAAAAACATCAGCAAGCAACAAAAACTAATACTGCTCAAAGTACTGTTGCGCGCTCTGCCGATGCTAAAATCAACAACCCAGTCGGAAAAACGCAAGACCCAGCTGGATCACTGGTGACCATTTATTATTGAATTTAATTCGCAAATCCCACCTTGCGATACTCCCAATAACAATAAAAAAATTATTACTCCCACTACTGGCAAAAAGCCTATCCCTTAAACAAGGTGAATCTCACCCAATTTACTCCCTGCGATATCTCTTGCATCACAAACTTACAGTCGAAGAGCCTCACAAACGCCGTGGACCAATCCAGTGCCAAAATTGTCAAGAATTTGGCCACTCAAAAACTTACTGCACGCTTCCCAGTGCATGCGTAATTTGTGGAGATCTCCATTCATCCCTAACATGCCATAAAATAAAAGAAGATGCTTATGTAAAAAAATGCAGAAACTGCTTTGGAAACCACACAGCAAACTATCGTGGCTGTCCAGTATATCAGACCTTCAAAAAAAAGGCTGTTACTCCAGTTGGACCCACTAATTTCAACCAAGTCATGCAAAAGTTAACCACCCCCGCTAAACAATCCAATGCACCAATTAATGTAAATCACTTTATGAATCAAGTTGTTTCGTATGCCAGTGCTCTAAAAGGTGACAACCCAGTCCCCATAAACGTTCAGCCTGCTCCTTAAAGAAGCAATCTTGAACAAACCCTTCAAATGTTTATGCAAAACATGTCTCAATTTATGTCTAGTATGCAAAACATGGTACAAGACATGATTAAAAATCAAAATCTTCTGCTTCAGCATATCCTATCTAAACCATGAATGGTTTAAAAATATCATTTTGAATGCGAACGGCCTCTGTCTGCACAAACTAGAACTTCTCGAGTTCCTAAAAGAGTCACGCATAGATGTAATGCTAATTTCTGAAACTCATTTTACTGAAAAACACTATTTCAATATTCCGGGATATAGAATCTACGACACAAAACATCCAAGCGGTAACGCAAGAGGTGGCTCTGCAATTCTCATTAAAAGCAGGATCAAACATTATGCTCTTCAGAATTACTGTACAAATTATATACAGACAACTAGTATATCTCTCGATAAATATCTAAAAGGTCTAACATTAACGGCTATATACTGTCCACCTAGAAATAAAATAAGTGAACAGCAATTTCAGTCATTCTTCAACTCTCTTGGACAAAAGTTTCTCGCTGCTGGTGATTATAACGCCAAACACACGTATTAGGGTTCTCGTCTTATATCACTTAAGGGAAGGCTGCTGTGGAATACAGTTACTAAACATGGTCTAGACGTAGTCTCTTCTGTCAAACCAACATACTGGCCAACAGATAGACGCAAAAATTCCGATGTAATCGATTTTGCAGTCTTTAAAACCTTAAAAAGGAGCCAACTAACTACTGAATCTTCTCTAGATTTATCATCAGACCATACGCCTACCATCATTACAATTAATTATGTCCCAAGCATCGATGTTACTCCAATAAATAAATTGACCAGCAAGCTCACAAGTTGGCTCAATATAAGCAGTATATAAGCTCACACATAAACCCTAATGTGTCACTTAAAACGAAAGACCAAATAAATACAGCGGTAAAAAATTTCACTTTTCTGCTTACACAAGCAGCTATTGCAGCAACTCCCTGCTCAATAACAAATATTTTAACCCACACAAATAAAAAACGCACACCAAAATACATAGAGGATTTAATAAGAAAGAAAAGACAAATACGCCGCGAATGGCAGAATCATAGATCTCCTACTCTGAAAAAAGATCTTCGCGACATTACCCGAAGTCTTCCAAAGCAGTTAAAGTGGAAATCACAAAGAGACTTTCAACAATTCGTTGAACAGCTCGCACCCACCAAATCGTCAAACTACTCTCTCTGGCGAGCTGCCAGAAATATGAAAAAACCCATACTGTCAGAACCTCCCATTCGGTTAGCAAACGGAAATTGGGCCAGATGCGATGCGGAAAAAGGTGCGACATTTGCCAATCACCTCAAAACTGTGTTTTCTCCAAACACGACATTTGGTGATACCCCATTACCGGCATTAGTCGCTCAACATACCTCTAATATCCCTCGCTTTAAAAGAAAGGAAATTATGGAGACAATAAATAAATGCTTAAAACCAAATAAAGCTCCAGGTTCGGATTTGATAACACCTAAAATAGTAAAAGAACTGCCAAACATTGCTACAACGTATTCGCTCCACATATTCAATGCTATTCTTAGAACTAGTCACTACCCAGATGACTGGAAACTTTCACAAGTTAAAATTATCCCCAAACCCGGAAAAGACCCTAGTAATGTGTCTTCATACCGACCTATAAGCTTGCTCCCGGTTATTTCAAAACTCTTTGAAAAACTTTTAACAAAGTTGATTGTACCCAAAATTACTGAAAAAGTTGTGATTCCCAATCATCAATTTGGGTTCCGAGAGAAACATGGCACAATCGAACAGGTGCATCGCATTGTGGATTCAATAAAAGCCACTTTTGTAAACAAACAATACTGCTCCGCAGTTTTTCTCGATATCACCCAAGCATTTAATAAAGTATGGCACGAAGGACTTAGTACAAAACTATATCATATTCTTCCCGCTAATATGGTCTGCCTTCTTAAAAACTATCACAAATAGAAAATTTGTGGTACAACACAATAGTTTTGTCTCTCGAAAATACGAAATACTAGCCGGTGTACCACAAGGCAGTGTCCTCGCTCCACTACTATACATTCTCTACACAGCTGATATGCCCAAAAGTGATAAAACCCTCATATCAACTTTTGCTGGTGACACGGCTATACTGTGCTCCCACTCAAATCCAGCTATGGCATCGTATTACATGCAGGAACACTTGGATTCTCTAAGTCAATGGCTGGCCCGCTGGAAAATTAAAGTCAACGAATCAAAAAGTTGCCATTTAACCTTCACTCTAAGAAGAGGCACGTGCCCTGCTCTGAAAATTAACGGCCAAGTTGTACCCGAAAGTTCCGAAACTAAGTATCTCAGTATTTACCTCGACCGCAGACTTACATGGCAAAAACACATTGCAACGAAACTTACCCAAATTAAACTTAAAAGGCTTGAGCTACACTGGCTTTTAGCAAGAGAATTCAAACTCAACCTCACGTACAAAGTCCAGTTATACAAAAGCATAATTAAACCCATATGGACATATGGAATTGAGCTCTGGGGCACAGCCTCTCCATCGAATATTGAGAAACTCCAAAGAGCCCAATCTAAAATTTTGCGTCAAATTGCCAAAGCTCCTTGGTATATAAGAAATACAAACGTCCACAGAGACTTACAAATCCCAACTGTAACGGATGAAATCCTAAATCTTACCCAGAAGTACAAGACGAAACTAATGTTTCACCCTAACATTCTAGCAATAAATTTATTAAGACCTCTGAACTCTTCACGCTATCAATAATATCCCCCATATATTGATTGATATGCGTGTCTACTTATTTGCCAATCACTGGATTCAGGCAATGAACCAAAATATTTAAATAATATACTTAGTGTTTACGCCAAACGTCGTAAATATTATTTTTTCTCTTTACAAATTTGAAATTGTATATATTTTTTATGTATATTTACAGTTGGCACTTCGGCCACTGTAAATATCGATATTTCTTAAATTTGTTGTTATTTTTTTATTACGGCTTTTGTTTTGCCGCTTGATTTAGAGATCAGACTCTTATCGGAACCGCAAAGGTAACAACACCTGGAAATAAAGCTGCTCTTTTATAACGTTTAAAACATTGTTTTTTTTTGATTTTTCCTCTTTTTTTCTAAATTGGAACTTCCTGCGCCGGTGCCCCCCTCGAGCTGTGGCTTCTTGTTTTGTTTTGGATGTTTTGGAGATCCACCCAAGCCACCGCATTTTTATTGGTCCTACGAGCTGGTGTTGCAGTGAAGTCTCGCTGATTTGGAAAATTTTTGGAAACCCTTTGGAGCGCTTTATTTTTTGGATTTCGAAAATACCAGGTGTGTTACATTTAGTTTAGTGACATTGAGGGTACAGTTAATTTGTTTTGCATATAAAAATTACATTGCAAATAGCGAAACAATTTTTGTTGCTTCGTTTCATAATAATTTTATAAACAACAACAAAAATTGTTCGTTCTTTTGTTGCAATTGTTATTGCTTTTTAAGTGGAACTCTTTTTTTTTTACGTATCTTGCCCTTCCACTTATTTTGTTTTTTCGGTCGCTTCAAACTGCATTTATTTGCAGTACCCACCCCCGCGCTCGTTTTTGTTATTGTTTTTTATACATACGTGCTAAGGAACCTACTTACTTTTTTGTGCTTTGATTTTGTCAACTCAGACAGAACGCATAAAAAAGTAAGCAGAGCGAAGCATTTCGACGTGTATAAAAAATTAGTGTTAGACAACAACAACAGCACGCATAGGCACGCATCAACAAAGTGCACCTGCGCTTGGACAGACACTTTTTTTTTGTTTTGCGCAATTGGACAAACGGCCCAACAACAACAGCAGCAAACAAATTAAAATGCAAAATACTTTTCGTGTATTTTTTGTATTGCATTAAATTATTTATAAGATTAGTTTTTGGTTTTGCGCACTTTTTTTGGATTTGTTTTAATTTTTTTCTGTCTGCTAGCTGTTGTTTGTAATTTTGTGTACATTTTAACAATTTTAATTTGTATTTGTGTTTTCGATAAAATTGTTTTTGTGGGTACTTTTGCCTATTTTTGGGAGTTTGTTTTACAGATATTTTCAAGTTTCGCAAAAAATATTTCTTTGATCCATTTTTCTTGGTTTTTTCGCATTTTGTTTTTTAAAGTAAGAATATCTTTGCACTTTAAATAATTTTGTTGCGCAAATATTTTTTTTGTAATATTTGGTGCTCTATTTAAAGTTTTGTTTGTTGTGTTACTTACTTTTTAAAATAAATTTAAACTGAAATGGATTCAATAAGGAATTTTGAAAGTGCTGCTGAGGCAGTTATTAAATTTGTAGATAATTTTAAACTATTTTCGAAAACACATCACTCCATTTGCACATTAGAGGTGCACAAAAAGGAGCTAAAGGAGCTCTGGGTTACGTTGAAACAGACATATAAGGGATGCTTGTCTGCGGTTAAGGCTTTACCGGGTGATCATGGTCCCGAGGAAGTTTGTAGGGTAAAATCATTGTACCAAACTTGTTTTTCGGCTTACATTGCCTGTGTTGCTGCGATGGAAGAGAATTTAACCTCTTTGAGTTCCGTCGTATCGAGACAGCAGCCCCCAAGCATATCTTTTTCCGATATTGTTACGGACATGCTTCCGGCCTCGCATTCTCCTTCGTCTCCGCATTACTCTCCCATTTCGCAAGCACCTCAAATCTCGCAGACGTCTCCAGTTTTGCAACCCCCTCCAACACTTCTGCCACAATTAGATTCACAGCCTACCCTGGTTTTTGATAATTTAGATTTTGGAGTTAATGTGCCTCCCTGTGGTACAGATGTTTTTAATGGGGATTATCTAGCATGGCCTAGTTTTCGTGATATGTTCACTGCCATTTATCTTTCGAATTCGAGATTATCCCCAGTAGAAAAGCTGTATCACCTCAAACAGAAGACCAGTGGTAAGGCAAAAGACATCGTGAACAAATCGCCGCTCACGAATAATGGTTTCTCGTCAGCTTGGCAAAATTTATCAGATCGCTATGAAAATAAGCGTATCTTGATAAATAGCCAACTAAAAATTCTTTTTGGCCTTGCAAAGGTTTCTGTTGAATCTGGTAGTTTTATTAAAAAGCTACACCGTGATATCAACAACTGTGTTACCGCTTTATAAATGCATGGCATCGACACTGGTAACTGGGATGCAATTTTAGTTTTTGTTTGTTCAACCCGGTTACCAGCAATGACATTGGCTTTATGGGAACAGTCCATCGAAATGAAATCGGACGTTCCAAAGTGGTCTGATTTGGACGTATTTCTTTCTCGTCGATTTCAAACCTTAGAAACGGTTTCAGATCTTCAAGGGGCGTCGATCACCAAGCCATTGTCAAATAAATCGTGTTCTGAAAAACCATTATACTCGATGTTGCTAATATGGACTGTCGACTTTGTTTTTCGCGGCACCATAGCATTATGAAGTGTCCCAAATTTTTGGACATGCGCCCCTTTTATCGTTTTTGAAAGGTGAAGAAATTGCATTTGTGCATAAATTGTTTGGCACCGTCTCACCAAATGAAGGACTGCAGTAGTGAATTTAACTGCTCAATTTGTGGGCAGCGACATCACACTACTCTGCATCGTGGTTCTGGAAAATCACGTAGTTTTCAACCATCCTGCTGCATCTGAAGGCAGCGAACAGTATGTAACCCCATCTCGGCAGTTACATTGTACTTCGACACCTATCGTGGAAAATTTGCGGTCTTGTTTTTCAACTTTTTCCAAGGGTGTACTTCTCGGCACAGCTATGGTGCAAATATGTAATTCGGGATCTACTTTTACAGCTAGAGCTTTAATTGATTCGGGTTCTGAAGGAACTTTTATTTCCGAGCAACTTCAGAAATTACTAAAACTGCCAGTCGAAAAGGCAAACGCAAAAGTTTCTGGTCTGAACAACGTCACATCTGCACATATTCAGAAAAAATGTCATTTTATTTTGAGCTCGCCCATCAACCCCCAGCTTAGGATCGAAGCATCTAGTTTTGTGTTACCGCAGCTTACTGGAAAGTTGCCAACATATTCATCCAATTTTGTGCTGGACGAATCAATGAAAGGCTTAAAGTTGGCTGATCCCAATTTTTTGAAGAATAATCAAGTTGATGTGCTCATCGGTGGTGATCTTTATCCCACAATTATTTGTGATGGCATCAGGCAAAAAGTTTGTCAATCTTTGTTGGCTCAAGAATCTGTTTTTGGTTGGATTCTGACCGGTCCTCTGCCTGATACAAATGTGTCTTCTTTTACAACACATGTTTCTAATTCGATTGTAAAAAAGCAAACTTCTAAGGAAGTTGCAAATTTTCGTGCTGTGGTTTGTCGCATCTGTAAAGGTGGCCACCCACTTAGTTTTTGTAGCCAATTTTTAGAAATGAATAAACATGATCGTTTAAAGGCAGTTGTACGAAACCGTCATTGTTCTCGGTGTCTTGCGCACACTCATTTGAGTAAAGATTGTCGTAGTGAAGGTAGTTGTAAGGTGTGTAAATCGAACCACCACTTTTTGCTTCACATGTCTAAAACCCCTCGAAAAGGACCTCGATCGTCCTCCCAAAATAAATGCTGTAATTTTAATGTTGTGCAGCAGCAACCTATCTCGCATTTGTATAGCTATAAAACCAAATTTTTAAAGTTAAAACCTTCTAGTTTGCCCCAAAAGATGTCAGTTCATTCGAGTCGATTTACGCCGTTTAATATAGTTGTTTGTTGAAAGTCGTCAAATGCTATCTCATTCGTATTGATGACTTGCTCAACGCATTTTTTTGTTGTTTTAACTTTCATCTTTAGTTTGTAAACAGATTCATATTTTATAATTTTCTTTTAAAATTTGAATAGAGTATTTTTTGCATTTTTTCTTTTGAAGCGAATTTAGATAAATGAGTGGAAATAGATGGCAAGAAATATTTACGTATCTTTTATTCTGGCTGTAGTTCGATCCTTAAAATTTTCGTCGCATATTTTTGTATTTTTTTGATTGTCGTATAGTAACTAGTCGGTCTCGAAATGCGCCTAGTAAAGAACCTAGTTCGTTCCAACGTGGGATCTCTCGTGAATCTAGAACTCTTTAAAATGTGAAGGGCCTCGTCCGTCTCCATGCACAATTAAAGGAGATTCTAGTCGTTGACAAATTGCGAAGAGACCTCGTCCGTCTCCATGCGCAAATACTACCTGCTCTAGTTAATTTAAAAAAGCGAAGGGACTTCGTCCGTCTCCATGCGCGAGTACTAGTAGCACTAGTTTGGATCAAAAAGAGTCTAACAAGGGACCTCGTCCGTCTCATAGCACGCTCACCGCAGAATAGCAGCCCGAACAGTCAGTCGTCATCGCTCGCTGACACTCGCCATTTATGGGACCTCGTCCGTCTCGGCAATTTATATATTGGACCTCGCCCCTTGCGGCATTTAATAAACCCTTGCATTCTAGTCGAGACGATTTTGGACAATGGAGCATTTCACCGAGCTAGTTCGATATTGACATATCATTTTTTGTTTGGTTTTTCAAATACTTTTTTGAATTGAAAAACATTTACATAGTTTGAATTACGGCAATTTTTTTTTTTTTTGAATTTTTGATACCGCATGTCACAACTAACTAAAATGTAACGCCTCTTACGAATTTTTTAAATTCTAGGACTTTTCTTAAGTTATTTTTTCGATTTTCATCTTGATTGCAGCGACGCTGCAAGGCGGGCGGCAATGTTTACGCCAAACGTAGTAAATATTATTTTTTCTCTTTACAAATTTGAAATTGTATATATTTTTTATGTATATTTACAGTTGGCACTTCGGCCACTGTAAATATCGATATTTCTAAAATTTGTTGTTATATTTTTATTACGGCTTTTGTTTTGCCGCTTGATTTAGAGATCAGACTCTTATCGGAACCTCAAAGGTAACAACACCTGGAAATAAAGCTGCTCTTTTATAACGTTTAAAACATAGTTTTTTTTTGATTTTTCCTCTTTTTTTTCTAAATTGGAACTTCCTGCGCCGGTGCGCCTGGCTGCTGTGCTGACAATAAAACTTTATTGCAAAATTTCACCATATGCCACCTGTCATTTAATCAATTATTTTTTCTTCATTGTCTTTTAACTTGGCTTTTGAATATCACAGGTGCCAGCACAGACTAATAGACAAGCGTTTTGTCAAGCAAGCTGAACTGTTTTCGGCAAAAATTCTCGAATCACAGACAAATATTCTAAATGATCTAAGCAAAAAAAATTTCCATTTACAAAGAGAACTTGCCGCTGTCACAACCCGCGTCACTTAGTAAGAGGCTAATAACTGAATTACAAACTATTAAAATCCAACTGGCCAAAAAAGAAAGCGCGTTTGTGGCTTGTGATCTTCGTTTACATGGCGCTCCTTTACAAAAAGATCAAGACCTGTATTGTTTGATAACTTGTGTAAAACGTTTGTTTTTCAAACGCCTCAGATCACTTAAATACATGGATTACAGCGTTTGGCCATGAAAGATAATCTCCTTAGAAAATCTCTGAATCACATGAAGGAACTCGAACGTCAACTTCTTGGCACGATGCTGAGGCCCAGGCCGTATGTTGATGGGTTGCTAAAGATACCTGAGATGGAACCAAAAAAACAGGTGTAGCCTGAACTACAGGTTGAGTTGCACCGCCAGCTGTGTTGTGGATTGAGAGGAACCGAAGTTGCTGGAGAAGTAAAAACTTGAGTATTTGGCTGAATTACTGTACGTTTTTTTTGGTTTATAGGATATTGCTGCTCCTGTAAAGAAAAATTGAAAACAGCAACTTGATTCTCCACTTGAACCGTTGAACTTGGCGTCCTTAAATGCTGCTGATGAGAAGCGATGGTGCTCGCAACAGCGGAATACTTTCCCATCATTGCCGCTTACGTTATATAAGCAGTGCAACAATTTTGATACATCGACTTGATTCTTACGAATTCCTCGGCTCTCTCATCTCCTGTCAAGGCCTTAGCTTCATGCAAACAAACTTTGTAAATTAACCCACAGTTCGCTCAACTCAACCTTTTACAGCTCCAAAGAGAAAACCGAATGATCGGATTGTCAAACTAGATTAAATTGTTCTGCGAATTCAATAACTGCTTCCGAAGAGGTTTCAAAATCTTCCAACGCTGAAATTATTCCAAAAAAAATCAATTCTCTCAAAAAATAAAGTTTGTGTAGCTTTTCAATTTGAAATTTTTTAAAATCCACAAAAAAAAAATATTAGTAAAAAATAAATAAATAAACATTTTAAAAATGGAATCCAAAAGTTGTCTTTTTTTATTTTTTTGTTCTCAGTGTATTCTAAAAAATTCTAAAAAGAACTCAAAATAGTTTAAAATTAAATTTTTGGAGGATTTTAGAATCTCTCTTATAAAGGAATATAATCACTAGGTGCAACGCAAAAAACAAACGGTCTCAAAGAAAGTAAATAAAACTTCAAAAACTTCAATAAAATGGTAAAATTCGTAGATAGCAATTATAATTTTATAATTTATTTCAAAATAAAATATTAAAGATTGACCTGGATGCGTTTTTCTGCAAATGTCCTTCCTTGGGGATGATTGCTGCTGCAGCTGCGATCCGTCTGCTGGGCCAAAAAATCTGCAAGTGCTTGTACTGCTGCACTTTTATTTTAATTATTTTTTTGTTCACTATTTTTGCCAATATTGCCGATATTTGTCGGTCTATTAATTTAAATTTTAACTTTTGTTAACTTTAGTTCATATGTTTATAAGAAATAACAAAAAAATAACAACGAAAATCGACTAGGTAAAAAAAACGCGATCGGCAAAAAATGTAAAAAAAAGTTGTCTGAAAGCGAGGGTTGGGGCGTAGCCAAAAACGACAATTTCACTAAAGAAATAAAGCAAAGAACGAAAATAAAACAGAGCACTGTCCGAAAAGAAAATACAAAATATATCTAAAGCTTTTGTACCAAAATTAAAATAAAAAAATGAGCGCTAAACGATGTGACGAACCTTTCGGGGTATAACTCGTCGGTGTCCAGGGTTCGTTGCACAGAAATTTATTTGAATGGGACTAGGGCAGATAATATTGTGACACCGTTTAATTTTATTTCGTATTATTTTATTTATTTTAACTTCATTTATCTTAAATTAATTTAAACCCTAAAATTAATTTATTAGACGGCAGGGCAGTAGCTGCGCAGTTGCACGTTCCGTTGTTTCATATTCGCTGGAGCCCCGGTTGGGCTGGCAGAGCAGTGATGTATCGGCAGTGATGTAACTACCGTCGATACTCGCGAAAGCCCCGGCAGCGATTTGGTTGGCGGAAGCACCAGCAGCGCAGTCGCGAAGTCTTGATGCCAAATTATCATCAATGACACTAACTCACCTGTTAGTGTTCTTGGATTCGACGTCTTCGCTTGGATGTGGCTCAAGCGAAACTGCACGATCATCATTTCTGCATTCGATTAAGTACTCATAATTTCGTCACATTGTCCGAGTGACATTTGTTTGTGTTGCCGTTTTCCAAACATTTGTATGGCGACGTTTGGAAGATTCAAAAACTTACTGATCTAGATTGCTTATGTGTTAACTACGTTTTTTATGAGTAATTAACCACTTATTATAACTTAAACTTATTGTTTTACTGTAATTCATTTTTAAAACTAAAATTAACAACATTTCTTAAGACTAATAATAAAATTATAATGGTGGTGTGAGTCGCAAACGAATTCATGTGACTTGCGTCCTCACAACGAAAATGAAATTATATTTAAGAACAACAAAATTACTCGAAACCGCACTTTGTCGCAAAAAATAAAATGTAACGCAAGTTTTGTATTTTAAATAGATAGCACAAATTCCAATTCCAAAGATTATTTAAGACTTCTCCACGAAATTTCAGAAAACAAGTGAGATCCGGTTCGAAGGACCAAATGTAAATTCCAGGCGCTTCTGGGGGAATCGTCTCCAAAACACGAATCCAACTATGTCGAAAAAGCAGCTTGAAATTGTTAGAAAAAGTCCAATATCCAAAAAGAAATAAAAATTTAAAATTATTTGGGAGAAATGTTCAAATCAAAATTTTATTGGTTTTATTGAAGTTTCTGTGAAAAGTTCATCATTTTGTTTTAAAAAAACCAATTATATAAAACTTAACTCCCTGTTAAACAATATTGACTGGCCAACATACTTTGTACCCAATGACCTTGAATCAAATTTTATTACTTTTAATAACAAGCTTCATGAATGCTTTTCTAAATCGGTACCTAAAACTTTAGATCATAAAAAGGAAATTAATATACCATGGAGCAATAAAACTGTTAAATCATTAAAAAATAAATCCAATAGTTTTTTTTTAAAAATACAAAAAATCCGGAAATTTGTTTGACTATGCACGATACACATTGACCAGGTACAAATATCAGCTTTTAAAAAAAAAATCATATTCCGATTATTTAACCCGTATTAAATATCAAATAAAAATTGATCCTAAATTATTTTATACATTTGTCAACTCAAAACGCAAATCATCATCTTTTCCACCTTTAATAAAATTCAACAAAGATGTATCTTCAGATGACTGTGTGATTTCCGACCTATTTTTTTTTTAATCTACTTATTCCAACGATTTATATGATAAGAATAAATATCCTTCCAATTTAAAACAAATAAATCACATAAACGGCCCAGTTATCAATTCCTAAATTGTTTTAAAATACTTGTTATATGTTAAATGCATTTTTAAACCTGGTCCAGACAATATTCCTGGTTGTGTATTGAAAAATTGTGCAGAAAATCTGTGTATTTCCCTATCTGTTTTGTTTAATATGTCACTAGAGAATGGTCTTTTCCCAGCTGCTTGGAAAGAATCATATATTATCCCACTATTCAAGTCTGGATGTAAATCTGACATTAAAAACTATAGAGGAATTGCTAAACTTAGTGCTATTCCCAAACTATTCGAAAACATACTAACGGATCAATTAACACATTTTATTAAACCCTTAATTTCTAAGCAACAACATGGTTTTCTAGAGGGAAAATCCACAGCCACAAATCTTCTGGAATTTACCACATGTGTAATTAAGGGCTTTAATACTGGATTACAAACTGATGTAATATATACCGATTTGAGCAAGGCATTTGATAGTGTGAATCATAATCTTGATAACAGAAAACAGAGAGTAATGTTCAATAATTCCCTTTCAAAACAGATAAATGTATCATCTGGTGTTCCTCTAGGAAGTCATTTGGGACCTTTACTGTTTTTGCTGTATATAAACGATCTACCATCAGTTACTAAATTCTGTCAAATTTATACGTATGCTGACGATGTTAAATTGTGTTATTCACTTAATACCTTTGACCAGCATACATGTTTACAATCAGATTTTGATAAAATGGTGATCTGGTGCAAATTTAATTTTATGAATCTTAATTTAAAAAAATGTAAACATATGACTTTCTCCCGTAGAAAACCCATTGAAATATCATATGTTTTAGGCAAAACTGTACTCGAAACCGTAAATTCTTTTGTTAATCTTGGGATGACAATGGATCCAAAACAACGCTTCAATCAACACATTAATATAATTTCAAATAAAGCAAAAGGAGTTCTTGGATTTATTAAACGTTGGGCAAAGGAGTTTAATGACCCGTACACCACAAAATTATTATACACTTCTTTAGTTAGACCTATATTAGAATACGCATCTGTTGTATCTAATCCTCAATATAATGTTTATACTGATATGTTGGAATCAGTTCAAAAACAATTCCTGCTATTTGCACTCAAAATTTTTCGATGGAATCCACAAAGTAATTTACCATCATATAAAGACCGTCTTAAATTAATTCACCTTCCAACCCTCAAAAGTAGGAGAACAATGTTAAATATTACATTTTTACATAAATTAATTAATGGTGAAATAAAATCACAACTATTATTGTCTATGTTAAAATTCAATGTGCCGAACAAACTACGCATTACATGATCCATTTCGGTGTATCTGTAATGACTTCAATAACTATTAGAATTTAATTACACTTTCTGATTCAGTCACACATATTAAACGGAACCTAATAATATATTTAAATTGTTCTCCTACAAAGTAGTTTTTCGCATAAATTACGTCTAACAACTTTATGTTTGGTTTTGTTTAAATTCAATTTTATGTTTTATGTTACATGTCGTTTTGTTTACAGTTGTAATTTTTGTATTAGGTGTACAAATAAGTTTCCGCCGTTTTTTGTTAATAAAATAATATTTAAACGATTTTAAACGATGTGAGACTGCTTGCTGAGTGACTTCTAAACTAAATGCAAGTTCCTTTTGTGTTTGAGACGAATCTTCACCCAATAATTTCTAAAAATCTGCATCCTCGTAAATTTTCGGCCTTCCACTAGATCTTTGTCTTTTATGTCAAAATCACCTTTTTTCAATTTTTGAAACCACTCACGACATGTTCTCTCACTCAAAGCATCCTCATTATATGCTTCTATGAGCAATCGATGCGACTCAGCAGCAGATTTTTTTAAATTAAAAAAATAAATTAAAAGTTCCCGCAAATGACACTTAGTTGGCTCAAATTGAGACATTTTTAGATGAAGAAAAATATATGATGCTAATGCGAACTTAATAACATGATAAGGTTATGTTGTTCTGGAATAATCAAACTAATTTTCAAGTAGGTTACCATCTGCGAATTCCAACGTAAACCTCGTGCCACGCCATCTTTCTCAAAACGGCGGAAACTTATTTGTACACCTAATATTTTGTTTTAGTACACTGCTGTATAGCCTAATTAGGCTTAGCTGTGCTTTTATGTATGTAATATAGTAGTAGTTGTCCCATCAACACGGGCGTAGAGCTTGGTCTACGCTTATTAGAGTGAAGAACGGTTTAAGGTTCTCTGCTGGATAGAAGATTATTGGAATGGAGACCGGTTTAAGGTTCTCTGCTATATAGAAGATTATTAGAGTGGAGATCGGTTTAAGAATCTCTGCTGGATAGAAGATTATTAGAGTGGATTTTATTTTAAAGTTCTTTGCTAGATAGAAGATTATTAGAGTGGAGATCGGTTTAAGATTCTCTGCTATATAGAAGATTATTAGAGTGGAGATGGGTTTCAGGTTCTATGCTGGTTAGAAGATTATTAAAGTGGAGATCGGTTTAAGGTTCTCTGCTTAATAGAAGATTATTAGAGTTTAAATCGGTTTAAGGTTCTCTGCTGGATTGAAGATTATTAGAGTGGAAATCGGTTTAACGTTCTCTGCTGTATAGAAGATTATTAGAGTGGAGATCGGTTTAAGGTTTTCTGCTGGATAGAAGATTATTAGAGTGGAGATCGGTTTAAGGTTCTCTGCTGGATAGAAGAAAATTAGAGTAGAGATCAGTTTAAAGTTTTCTGCTGGATAGAAGATTATTAGAGTGGAGATCGATTTAAGGTTCTCTGCAGGTTGGGATATTATTAGAGTGAAGATTGATTTAACGTTCTCTACAGGATAGAAGATAATTAGAGTGGAGATCGGTTTAAGGGTATCTGCTGGCTAGTAGATTATTAGAGTGGAGATCGGTTTAAGGTTCTCTGCTATATATAAGACTATTGGAGTGGAGATCAATTTAAGGATCTCTGCTGGATAGAGGATTATTAGAGTGGAGACCGGTTTAAGATTCTCTGCTGGATAGAGGATTATTAGAGTGGAGATCAGATTAAGGTTCTCTGCTGGAAAGACGATTATTGGAATGGAGATCGGTTTAAGGTTCTCTGCTGGATAGAAGATTATTAGAGTGGAGATCGACTTAAGGTTCTCTGCTGGATAGGAGATTATTTGAGTAGAGATCAGTTGAAGGTCCTCTGTTATATAGAAGATTATTCGAGTAGAGATCGGTTTAAGGTTCTCTGATAGATAGAAGAATATTAGAGTGGAGATCGACTTAAGGTTCTCTGCTGGATAGGAGATTATTTGAGTAGAGATCAGTTGAAGGTTCTCTTCTGGTTAGGATATTATTAGAGTGGAGATCGGTTTAAGGTTCTCTGCTATATAGGAGATTATAAGAGTGGAGATAGGTTTAAGGTTCTCTGATAGATAGAAAATTAGTAGAGTGGAGATCGGTTTAAGGTTTTTTGCTGGATAGAAGATTATTGGAATGGAGATCGGTTTAAGGTTCTCTGCTGGATAGAAAATTATTGGAATTGAGATCGGTTTAAAGTTCTCTGCTATATAGAAGATTATTAAAGTGGAGATCGGTTTAAGGTTCTCTGCTGGATAGGAGATTATTGGAGTGGAGATCGGTTTAAGGTTCTCTGCTAGATAGAAGATTATTAGAGTGGAGATCGGTTTAAGGTTCTCTTTTGGATAGAAAATTATTGGAATTGAAATCGGTTTAAAGTTCTCTGCTATATAGAAGAATATTAAAGTGGAGATCGGTTTAAGGTTCTCTACTGGATAGGAGATTATTGGAGTGGAGATCGATTTAAGGTTCTCTGCTAGATAGCAGATTATTAGAGTAGAGATCGGTTAAAGGTCCTCTGCTATATAGAAGATTATTAGAGTTTAGAAAGGTTTAAGGTTCTCTGCTAGATAGAAGATTATTGGAATGGAGATCGGTTTAAGGTTCTCTGCTGGATAGAAGATTATTAGAGTGGAGATCGGTTTAAGGTTATCTGCTGGTAAGGATATTATAAGAGTGAAGATATGTTTAAGGTTCTCTAATGGATAGGATATTATAATAGTAGAGATCGGTTAAAGGTTCTCTACTGGCAAGGATATTATAAGAGTAGAGATCGGTTAAAGGTTCTCTGCTATATCGAATATTATTAGAGTGGAGATCGGTTTAAGGTTCTCTGCTAGATAGAAGATTATTGGAATGGAGATCGGTTTAAGGTTCTCTGCTGGATAGAAGATTATTGGAATGGATATCGGTTTAAGGTTCTCTGCTGGATAGAAGATTATTGGAATGGATATCGGTTTAAGGTTCTCTGCTGGATAGAAGATTATTGGAATGGAGTTCGGTTTAAGTTTCTCTGCTGGTTAGAAGATTATTAGAGTGGAGCTCGGTTTAAGGTTCTCAGCTATATAGAAGATTATTAGAGTGGAGATCGGTTTAAGAATCTCTGCTGGATAGAAGATTATTAGAGTGGAGATCGGTTTAAGGTTTTCTGCTGGTTAGAAGATTATTAGAGTGGAGATCGGTTTAAGGTTCTCAGCTGTATAGAATATTATTAGAGTGGAGATCGGTTTAAGAATCTCTGCTGGATAGATGATTATTAGAGTGGATTTTATTTTAAAGTTCTTTGCTAGATAGAAGATTATTAGAGTGGAGATCGGTTTAAGATTCTCTGCTATATAGAAGATTATTAGAGTGGAGATGGGTTTCAGGTTCTATGCTGGATAGAAGATTATTGAAATGGAGATCGGTTTAAGGTTCTCTGCTAGATAGAAGATTATTAGAGTGGAGATCGGGTTAAGATTCTCTGCTAGATAGAAGATTATTAGAGTGGAGATCGGTTTTAGATTCTGTGTTATATAGAAGATTATTAGAGTGGAGATCGGTTTAAGGTTCTCTGTTGGATATAAGATTATTATAGTGGAGATCGCTTTAAGATTCTCTGCTATAAAGAAGATTATTAGACTGGAGATCGGTTTAAGTTTCTCTGCTCGATAGAAAATAATTGGAATGGAGATCGGTTTAAGGTTATCTGCTGGATAAAAGATTATTGGAATGGAGATCGGTTTAAGGTTCTCTGCTGGATAGAAGATTATTGGAATGGAGTTCGGTTTAAGTTTCTCTGCTGGATAGAAGATTATTAGAGTGGAGATCGGTTTAAGATTCTCTGCAATATAGAAGATTATTAGAGTAGAGATCGGTTTAAGGTTCTCTGCTGGATAGAAGATTATTGGAATGGAGATCGGTTTAAAATTCTCTGCTGGATATAAGATTATTAGATTGGAGATCAGTTTAAGATTCTCTGCTATATAGAATATTATTAGAGTGGAGATCGATTTAAGGTTTTCTCCTGGATAGAAGATTATTGGAATGGAGATCGGTTTAAGGTTCTCTGCTAGATAGAAGATTATTAGAGTGGAGATCGGTTTAAGATTCTCTGCTATATAGAAGATTATTAGAGTGGAGATCGGTTTTAGATTCTGTGCTATATAGAAGATTATAAGAGTGGAGATCGGATTAAGACTCTCTGCTAAATAGAAGATTATTAGAGTGGAGATCGGTTTAAGATTCTCTGCTATATAGAAGATTATTAGAGAGGAGATCGGTTTAAAATTCTCTGCTAGATAGAAGATTATTGGAATGGAGATCGGTTTAAGGTTCTCTGCTAGATAGAAGATTATTGGAATGGATATCGGTTTAAGGTTCTCTGCTGGATAGAAGATTATTGGAATGGATATCGGTTTAAGGTTCTCTGCTGGATAGAAGATTATTGGAATGGAGTTCGGTTTAAGTTTCTCTGCTGGTTAGAAGATTATTAGAGTGGAGCTCGGTTTAAGGTTCTCAGCTGTATAGAAGATTATTAGAGTGGAGATCGGTTTAAGAATCTCTGCTGGATAGAAGATTATTAGAGTGGAGATCGGTTTAAGGTTTTCTGCTGGTTAGAAGATTATTAGAGTGGAGATCGGTTTAAGGTTCTCAGCTGTATAGAAGATTATTAGAGTGGAGATCGGTTTAAGAATCTCTGCTGGATAGATGATTATTAGAGTGGATTTTATTTTAAAGTTCTTTGCTAGATAGAAGATTATTAGAGTGGAGATCGGTTTAAGATTCTCTGCTATATAGAAGATTATTAGAGTGGAGATGGGTTTCAGGTTCTATGCTGGATAGAAGATTATTGAAATGGAGATCGGTTTAAGGTTCTCTGCTAGATAGAAGATTATTAGAGTGGAGATCGGGTTAAGATTCTCTGCTAGATAGAAGATTATTAGAGTGGAGATCGGTTTTAGATTCTGTGTTATATAGAAGATTATTAGAGTGGAGATCGGTTTAAGGTTCTCTGTTGGATATAAGATTATTATAGTGGAGATCGCTTTAAGATTCTCTGCTATAAAGAAGATTATTAGACTGGAGATCGGTTTAAGTTTCTCTGCTCGATAGAAAATAATTGGAATGGAGATCGGTTTAAGGTTATCTGCTGGATAAAAGATTATTGGAATGGAGATCGGTTTAAGGTTCTCTGCTGGATAGAAGATTATTGGAATGGAGTTCGGTTTAAGTTTCTCTGCTGGATAGAAGATTATTAGAGTGGAGATCGGTTTAAGATTCACTGCAATATAGAAGATTATTAGAGTAGAGATCGGTTTAAGGTTCTCTGCTGGATAGAAGATTATTGGAATGGAGATCGGTTTAAAATTCTCTGCTGGATATAAGATTATTAGATTGGAGATCAGTTTAAGATTCTCTGCTATATAGAATATTATTAGAGTGGAGATCGATTTAAGGTTTTCTCCTGGATAGAAGATTATTGGAATGGAGATCGGTTTAAGGTTCTCTGCTAGATAGAAGATTATTAGAGTGGAGATCGGTTTAAGATTCTCTGCTATATAGAAGATTATTAGAGTGGAGATCGGTTTTAGATTCTGTGCTATATAGAAGATTATAAGAGTGGAGATCGGATTAAGACTCTCTGCTAAATAGAAGATTATTAGAGTGGAGATCGGTTTAAGGTTTTCTGCTGGATAGAAGATTATTAGAGTGGAGATCTGTTTAAGGTTCTCTGCTGGATAGAAGATTATTAGAGTGGAGATCAGTTTAAAGTTTTCTGCGAGATAGAAAATTATTAGAATGGAAATCAGTTTAAGATTCTCTGCTGGTTAGGATATTATTAAAGTGGAGATCGGTTTAAGGTTCTCTGCTGGTTAGGATATTATTAGAATGGAGATCGGTTTAAGGTTATTTTCTGGATAGTAGATTATTAGAATGGAGATCAATTTAAGGCTATATATAGAAGAATATTAGAGTAGAGATCAGTTTAAAGTTTTCTGCTATATAGAAGATTATTGAAATGGAGATCGGTTTAAGGTTCTCTGCTAGATAGAAGATTATTAGAGTGGAGATCGGGTTAAGATTCTCTGCTAGATAGAAGATTATTAGAGTGGAGATCGGTTTTAGATTCTGTGTTATATAGAAGATTATTAGAGAGGAGATCGGTTTAAAATTCTCTGCTGGTTACGATATTATTAAAGTGGAAATCGGTTTAAGGTTCTCTGTTTGGGATTTTATTAGAGTGAAGATCTATTTAAGGTTCTCTACTGGATAGAAGATTATTAGAGTGGAGATCGGTTTAAGGGTATCTGCTGGTTGGGATATTATTAGAGTGAAGATCGATTTAAGGTTCTATGCTGGATAGGAGATTATTAGAATGGAGATCGGTTTAAGGTTATTTTCTGGATAGTAGATTATTAGAATGGAGATCAATTTAAGGCTATATATAGAAGAATATTAGAGTAGAGATCAGTTTAAAGTTTTCTGCTATATAGAAGACTATTGGAGTGGAGATCGATTTAATGTTCTCTGCTGGATAGAGGATTATTAGAGTGGAGATTGGTTTAAGGTTCTCTGCTGGATAGAAGATTATTATAGTGGAGATTGGTTTAAGGTTCTCTGCTGGATAGAAGATTATTAGAGTGGAGACCGGATAAAGGTTCTCTGTTGGATAGAAGATTATTATAGTGGAGATCGTGTTAAGATTCTCTGCTGGATAGAAGATTATTATAGTGGAGATTGGTTTAAGGTTCTCTGCTGGATAGAAGATTATTAGAGTGGAGACCGGATAAAGGTTCTCTGTTGGATAGAAGATTATTATAGTGGAGATCGTGTTAAGATTCTCTGCTGGATAGAAGATTATTATAGTGGAGATTGGTTTAAGGTTCTCTGCTGGATAGAAGATTATTAGAGTGGAGATTAGATTAGGGTTCTCTGCTGGATAGAAGATTATTGGAATGGAGATCGGTTTAAGGTTTTCTGCTGGATAGAAGATTATTAGAGTGGAGATCTGTTTAAGGTTCTCTGCTGGATAGAAGATTATTAGAGTGGAGATCAGTTTAAAGTTTTCTGCGAGATAGAAAATTATTAGAATGGAAATCAGTTTAAGATTCTCTGCTGGTTAGGATATTATTAAAGTGGAGATCGGTTTAAGGTTCTCTGCTGGTTAGGATATTATTAGAGTGAAGATCGATTTAAGGTTCTCTGCTGGATAGGAGATTATTAGAGTGGAGATCGGTTTAAGGTTATCTGCTGGCTAGTAGATTATTAGAGTGGAGATCGGTTTAAGGTTCTCTGCTGTATAGAAGACTATTGGAGTGGAGACCGATTTAAGGTTCTCTGCTGGATAGGATATTACTAGAGTTTTAAATAAGCCAACCTGTATTTTGATATATTCCATATTTTCATTAGAGAACAAAGCCTCGTTATATTGCCCAATAACAATGTTTAAAGGTCGTTTCGCACAAACACATCTGTGACACAACACGCACACAGTTATGTGCTTAGACACACACACAGGTTTGAAACGAAACACTTGCACAGTTCTGTGACCAAAAACAGACACATAATACTAGGCAAGATCGAGATACTATACCGTGAAGAATAATAAGAGAAGCATTTATACAACGAGAAAAGACTCCGTTAAGTTATTAAACTACAATGTAGACATAAACATTTAAATATATAAAATTTGTAAAATTATATTAAGGTCCAATAAATGGATATGAAAGCAGATCATGTATTTAAATTTTCTGTAATGACCCCCGGATACCCCACTGAGTCTACCCAGCCCATGAATCAATACAGATAACGCCCGAGCAAGGACTAAATTTTCATGGAGATCGGTTTAAGAATCTCTGCTGGTTAGGATATTATTAGAGTGAAGATCAGTTTAAGGTTCTCTGCTGGATAGGAGATTATTAGAGTCGAGATCGTGTAATGTACCATCGGATAAGATAAAGAAAACCTGAAATCAGAAAAAAGGTCGAACCGGGACCTGTCTTAGCCACTAGCAAACAGCCTTGGGGAGGTTCGTGACCTTTTCTCTTTACAGAACCCGTACAAAATCATATTTGATTACAGAGTCCCTTATCATAAAAACAAAAATTCACCTATATCAAATGAACCGACTTGATCTTGGCCTATGCTAATAAAACCCATTAAGATCAAGTTATAACTGAAATGTGGGTACCTTACAAACCAAATGAGCCGTTTCGATGTTATTGCAGGCTCGCGTTTCTATACCCCCCAACCATGATCTTTTTATGCGAATTTTAAAGATCCCTAGTAAATAATTATATTTTACCCTACCATATTACAAAAGAAAACCATTAATTTAAGAATTTACAACGTCATAACGATATATTTAAGTTTATTCAAAAATTATTAAAAATGTAAGTGTAATTCATATTAATTATAGTATGAACTTGCATTTGTATACAATTTCATATATCAATAAAGTGTGCAAGATTTAACATAAGTTTAATATGGATTCTATAGGTATAGAATTCATTTTTATTTTAAATACAATTTAAGATCAATATAGTTTTAGTTGCTTTAAATAATGGTTTTACAATTCATTTAAAATAATTATTTTTGGGTATAAGTGTCATTGACATTAAATAGAAAGAGAGAACAAAACAGTTAAATATGTTTACTTTGATTATCAAATGATATGAAAAAAACGCAAAACATAATAAATAAGTTTATGTTATTTTGTCTGTCCTCTCAACTCGCGCATTGCCAGATCAAAATAACTTAATATCTAATAAGTCTGCATATATGATCTCTTTAGCTTAACATTCGTCTGTTAACAGAATGTTAAGCCAGCAGAGCCACTCAAAAAGTATGTTCTTAATTTCTTTTTTTTTTTAGCATCATAGTATTACCTAGTTTTTGCTTTCTTTGTTATATTACTAAAATTTAACAATATAAATTTTTAGCGTATTGTTTTGTTTTCTTTTTTTTCTTTTTGTCTATATTTAATGCACTACATTTTAATTTTACACCCACTTTTTTATATACCAGATTTTAAATTTTAAGTTTTAAATTTTAAGCATTTGATTATGTATTTTTTTCAATTACTTTTTTCTTTACTTAAATAAATTTTTTTTTTTTTAAATGCGCAAAATATATTTATTTATGTATACATACAGGGTGGCGCAAAATTAATCACCCTATTGGAAGATGCTCTCATTTTTGCAAATGGCCGCCAATGTCAAATCTGTTTTGACATTTGTGGACTAGACAGATACAGAATACAAGTGAATAAGCCATGGAGCGATACACTCCCCAAGAACGCGGAATAATTGTGTCTATTTTTTTGCGTAACAATTCGTCTGTGGTGTTGGCAAAAATCATAATGAGCGATGAGGCTCATTTTCACCTCAGCGGGTACGTGAACAAGCAAAATTATCGCTTCTGGGGAACCGAAAATCCGCGAGTGATGCACGAGAAACCATTACACCCGCTCAAAGTGACTGCGTGGTGCGCTGTTCACGCTGGAGGAGTCATCGGGCCGAACGCCGCGGGTCAAACGACAACAGTGGTTGGTGCGCGCTATAGGGCAATGTTGACCGAGTTTTTTCTGCCCGAACTGGACGAATTAGGACTAGTGGACATGTGGTTCCAACAGGACGGAGCAACAGCACACACAGCACGAGCCACAACCGACATTCTGAAGGCCGCGTTTCCGGGTCGCTTAATTTCGCGTTTTGGCGATTTGTACTGGCCTGCCAGATCGCCCGATTTAACGGTCCCGGACTTCTTTTTATGGGGTTTTTTGAAGTCTCGTGTTTACATCAACAATCCTGAGACCTTGGAAGCCCTCAAGGAAAATATCCGACACGAATGCGAGAATTTATCGCCCGAAACTCTCGCCGAAGTGATGGAAAACGCCATAAAACGAGCCCGTATGGCAATCAATTGTGACGGCGCCCATTTATCCGATATCATCTTCTCGACTTAACACAATTAATTCTAAAAGTCTAAAAAAAAAAATATTTAAAAAAAATATCGAAGTTTTTTATTTAAAAAAAAAATAAGAGCCAAACAACATCGGATGACTTCTTTTGCGCCACCTTGTATATATATATATATAAAAATTTTGTTCCGAATGGAATCTTTTGAGGTATTGAGGGTTTCTTTTTTATCACTTTTACTGCATTCAATTACCTAGTCATAATAAATAGTTTAAAAGAAATTTTCACACTTTTAATCGAAAAAAATGGTTTTTTAAATAAGTTTATAATTTTTCACACGCGCGTTTCGTTGATAATCAAACGTGCTACTGCTGATTCGTCTGCAAGCCACAGTTTTGCATATGAAAAAAGAGAGGCTCGCTGTAGAACTCACGTGACTAACCATGCCATTCATATAAAGGATAATTCATATGACTTAATTTTATGGGAACTTTTGCCGAATGCCTATTAGGAACAAATTTATAAATTTAATTGCAATTGAATTTTAATTGTTTATACAAAATTTACCTTTAAGTATTAAAAAATTTATATAAAAAGTATTGCGGTTTTAGTTGATGGTTAGTTTTAGTTGAATGTCTTAATATATTCTGAAAATTAAAATTTAATAAATAATTTCAAGTGAAAAGAATGATTTTTTTCCTATATTTTTACCTGAGATTTTGTAGCAAAATTGTTTCAATATACTGAGCCATGTGTTTTTTCTTCGAGCATCAAAATTTGTATGCAGAATTACAATAATTAGTTGCAAAGAAATCCAAAAGTCGTGTCGCATGCACAACCAGACTTTATAAAAAGTTTGAGGTGCTGTATTTTTTTAACAATATCGCCAATCTGTGTGAACATACGACTTTATTTAAATCTTGTTTAATTTACAATTTAATTAATAAAAATTAAATAACATTGTATTATTTAAATTGAGGGTTTAAATTTAAATGAAAATCTACATAAATTTCAATTACTTACATAGGATCGCCAAATAATTTTTGTATTTAAATATAAAAATTGAAGATCTGCTTCGCTCGCTGGCTCGAATAGAAAAGGAAGAAAAACTTTCAAGTCGAAGCTAACATACCTCGTATCAAGTAATTCGAAGTTTAAAACTTTCGATATGCTTGAAGGAAGTTGAAGGATGGTGTTTCTCACTATAAAACTAATTTTCCAAAGACGCACTAAATTTACATGAATCTGCTATAAAGAAAATTATTAAAGTGGAGATAGGTTTAAGGTTCTCTGATAGATAGAAGATTATTAGAGTGGAGATCGGTTTAAAGTTATCTGCTTGATAGGAAATTATTTGAGTAGAGATCGGTTTAAAGTTCTTTTTTGATTAGGATATTATTAGAGTGGAGATCGGTTTAAGGTTCTCTGCTGGATAGTAGATTATTAGAGTGGAGATCGGTTTAAGGTTCTCTGCTGGATAGTAGATTATTAGAGTGGAGATCGGTAAAAGGTTCTCTGCTATATTGAAAATTATTAGAGCATAGATCAGTTTAAAATTCTCTGCTATATAGAAGATTATTAGAGTGGAGATCGGTTAAAGGTTCTCTGCTGGTGAGAATATTATTAGAGCATAGATCGGTTAAAGGTTGTCTGCTGGTTAGGATATTATTAGAGCGGAGATCGATTTATGGTTCACTGCTAGATAGAAGATTATTAGAGTAGAGATCGGTTAAAGGTCCTCTGCTATATAGAAGATTATTAGAGTGGTGATAGGTTTAAGGTTCTCTGATAGATAGAAGATTATTAGAGTGGAGATCGGTTCAAGGTTCTCTGCTGTATAGGAGATTATTTGAGTGGAGATCGGTTTAAGGTTCTCTGCTGGTTAGGATATTATTAGAGTTGAAATCGGTTTAAGGTTCTCTGCTAGATAGAAGATTATTAGAGTGGAGATCGGTTTAAGGGTCTCTGCTATATAGAAGATTATTGGAGTGGACATTGGTTCAAGGTTCTCTGCTAGATAGAAGATTATTAGAGTGGAGATCGGTTTAAGGTTCTCTGCTATATGGAAGATTATTGGAGTGGACATTGGTTCAAGGTTCTCTGCTAGATAGAAGATTATTAGAGTGGAGATTGGTTTAATGTTCTCTGTTGGCTATTAGATTATTAGAGTGGAGATCGGTTTAAGGTTCTCTGCTGGAGTAGAGTGTCACGCACACAGTTATGTGCTTAGACACACACACAGGTTTGAGACGAAACACTTGCACAGTTCTGTGACCAAAAAGAGACACAAAATACAAGGCAAGATCAAGATACTATACCGTGAAGAAGAATAAGAGATGCAGTTATCCAACGAGAGAAGACTCCTTTAAGTTAGCAAACTACAATGTAGACATAAACATTCATATATATAAAACTTTGTAAAATTATATTAAGGTCCAATAAATGGATATAAAATCAGATCGTGTATATACATTTTCTGTAATGACCCCCAGATACCTCGCTGAGTCTGCCCCAGTCTATGAATCAATACAGATGGCGCCCGAGGTGGGACTAAATTTTCACAGAAGAGAAGTCACGAAACACGACAAATCAAATGAACAACAGCCGCGGAAGAGTTCACAAATTAACAATGAATAATGAAAAGAATCCAGAAATAAACCACGACGAGGGATCCCAACCCGAAAGCGTTCAGGCAGATGACAGCGGTCGGATTTACGACCCGTACATTCGACGAAGTTCTGACTCTTACGACAGCACTGATAGTGGAGGTAACGCAGGATTGATACAAGGGATATCGGGAGGACTCCCGAGGCTTGGCTACTATTGCTTGAACCACCAACGGAAACAGACGATTCAACAGTCGAATCAGACTTTTTGATACAAGAAACTAGTAACTCGAGAACAACTTCAGAAGAATAGGGTGTCAGAATACCAATACTAACAGCACCACGACGTCGAGGAAACAAAAGAAGAATGGCATTTACAACCACCCCTACTAAAAAACAAAGAAAATACAAGTTGCCACGTCTATAAAAAAAAATATAGTAAACAATCAAATTAATCAGGGTAGAGATCGGTTTAATGTTCTCTACTCAATAGCGATCAGCATATAAATTACCAGACGTAAAGGAAGATAATATTGCAAAATGGTTAGCACATCATGGATCTACAGGTTAAACAAAGAATTACGTGGAAGAATTCAGGCTAAAAACTTCAGGCGATGCGAACGAGCTTAGAAAACTGCTTGCAGCTTTTGTTAAAGACCCAACAAGAACAGAAAAAGAGACAGACCGATTAGAAGAGCTAGAGTTACTACATGTGAAGGAGCATCTAGAAGAACAAATACCGGCATCACTCGGCAATTCCCTTCCATCATTTCTGGAACCATTACTGGGCAGAACTGAAAAATGCAAGAAATGGAAGAACCTCTGAAACCACAGGACAAGATACAAAGATACAACAAAATTCCATTAGTTTTGGAGAAACGAAGGTCCTCCCAAATAAAATAATAAACCACTCAGAGACGGAAAACGATTGCAGGACCCCTAATGGCAATCTATATTCTTAAGTGATAGAGAAAGTAAAGAAATGGTCGTCAAAATTCGATGGAATAAAGGAGCCATTGGAATTTTTGAACACATAGAAAAACTAGCAGACACTTATGGTATTCCGAGTAATTTACTCCCCAAAAACAATGCCGGAACTATTAAAAGATCGAACACTAAGATGGTACCGCAACAACAACTGAACAAGGCCAACATGGTGTAACTTCAAGAAAGACTTCTGTCAGTTCTTTCTACATGGGAGCTATTTTGAAAAACTCGAAGATGACATCAGCCAACGGTACCAGGGAGACAAAGAGGGATTAAAAACTATGTAATAGCCCTACAAGACTTAATGCGGCATGGCAACTACAGTGAAGCTGATAAATTTGAGAGGAGATACCGAAATTGCCAGTCAGGGTATAAACTCTACATCAAGCGTCAAGATTTTATTGCAATGGAGGATCTGCTGATCTTGGCCGACGGATATGAGTAGCTTCATTTTCCAGTGGAGGATCACAGAATCACAAAATCCAAACTCCGAATCTACTGACCATCGAATGCAGCCGGAAACCCTCATTGGGAAACGAACTAAGGTTCCGCTCAGATCGTTACCCATTACAACCACTATACCATGATGGGTCGCAATCTACGCTATGGTCATAATTGGCGAAGATCTGATGAAGGCGACCATCAATACAGTTGCAACAAAAAGCTTCATCAATGAAAAGTATTTTCGAAACTTACCACGGGTTTCACAGAATAATAGCAATGACAAAAATACAGGAAAAATGCCACGGGGGCACGAAACCCAAGAAAACACGAAAAATGCCACGGAGGCACGAAAACCCAAGAAAAAAACACGAAAATGCCGCGCGGCACGAAACCCAAGAAAACACGAAAAATGCCACGGAGGAACGAAACCGAAAGATTCATAAATATTCTTTCTCTTTCCCGGAAGTAAGAAGGGAATGTGACGATTTTTTTTTTTTTTTTAAAGAGTAGGTCCATTTCTTTAAAAAAAAAATAAAATTATTAGAGTGGAGATCGGTTAAGGTTCTCTGCTGGATAGAAGATTATTAGAGTGGAGATCGGTTTAAGGTTCTCTGCTAGATAGAAGATTATTAGAGTTTAGATCGGTGTTAAAGTTTAAAAACACATATAAACATTTTACTTAACTTTATTTGTATTAATTCTTTTTATATGCACTTAAGAAAATACTTAATTACTTATTTGATTATTTGATTCACTAAACCGATCGGTTTGAAAACTTAACTTAAACTGATTAGCCAAACCAAAGCTTAGGCTCAAGATAATTTCAATTTAAGATTATTCGATCACCGCGAGAGCGATGAGCTCAGGTGTCTCTGCAGAGAAAGCTTTTATGGGGGGAAAAGGAAATCAGTGCATGTGACGCTACTGACCAGGTGCTCGAGCGCTTGTGGCTGTTCTGGTTAGTTTTATAATAATATAACAATAAACTTATACATGAAATAAGAAAGTTTAAATGAGATACAATTAAGTTTTGTTGGCAGACGTCGAGGTTATGACATCCTTCAGTACCAGTTTGCAGAAATCGTATTATCACACCATAATCGTTGGTGGGTCTGTATCAGGTGTGTTGTCATCTTCGGCGAATGAGAAGGGTTGGGGTGGTTCCTCAGTGGTGTGTATTGTGGTTTGCTGGTACCTCACCCCCTTACGTACTGTTGGATTAGCTGGACGCTGAACGGGTAGTGGTGCACGTAATTAGTGTTGACTCGTCGATGGATTAGTCATGATTTGCCATTTTGGGCGACGATGTGCTTCTGAGCATTTGTGTGTTAGCGTGGCTCGATGGTGGCAGACGCAATACAAATACAGCAGCGTCACGAGTCGGATAAATACGGCGCGCTCAGCTGGCAGTCGCACGGAAATAACGCTCCGAACTAATGTAGTGCTCGAGCGCCAGACGGTTGTGTGTGCACTTGCGGGCTAGGGCGGCGTAGTCTGTTTGAGAGCTAAGCGATGCGTTCGGATGGCCAAACGTTTAACGTTTTGTGTGTTATCATGGCTTGAACTTCTCACTTGCGAGGATGATATCTATGCTGTCATCTGATTCGGTTCCGATGTTGCTGATCTTGCATGTGGCCCCTTTCTTTTATTATTCTGGTGTTGTCCATCGTCGACTTGTTTCGTGGACGCGTGCCAAGTTATACCACGAAGTGAATTTAATCAATATAGTAATAATTATAATATAACTAGCGAATGCCCGGCATGCGTTGCAATGCCACTTAAAATTTTTTTTATCAGATCTTCCCCGTTAGCGGAACTTCCCGGTACTCACTGTTGCAGCGATTCTGAGTTGAGGCGGTGAAATTTTCGACAGTAACCATACAAACTCAGAAACAAAATCTCAAATTTTTAGGAGCAATATTAGCAATTTCATCGGATATTTTCACTTAATTAAACAAAATGTGGGCGTGACAGATTTTGTATATCCTGTTATTCTTCCCGGTGCATCCCGTTACATGTTTTCTACATAGTGCATTAAGTTCCTGAGCAATGATGGTAGGCGTGAAATTGATCCAACACTTTTTTTGAAAGTAGGCGTTAAATTGATCCAACCACGCCCATTTTTTGTGAAGTTATAGACAGTGCCCATGCAAAATTAGATACCAAATTTAAAATGGGCGTTAAATTGATCTAACTTTGCCCATTTTTTTTTGAAGTTGTCGACAGTGATTATACAAACTCAGATAATAAATTTCAGATTTTAAGAGTGGATGAATGGTTTAGACGCCCATTTGGTACAAAAAAGAAAGAAATAAAGTAAGAAATATAGAAAGAAAGAAAGAAAGAAGAATTCATTTTTATATACAATATATAGATAATTAACATTTTTTATATATGAACATTAATTTATTTATTTTTTGTATATATATAAAATAAAGAAATTAAAATAGTCTTAAGTCACTACTTTAGGCGCGCAAAATAATTTGTCTGAACCTCGCGAAAAAAGAAAAAGTTTACCGCCTTCCCCCGTAAGTGCGTTTGATCAACAAGGAAAAAAACATCAGCAAGCAACAAAAACTAATACTGCTCAAAGTACTGTTGCGCGCTCTGCCGATGCTAAAATCAACAACCCAGTCGGAAAAACGCAAGACCCAGCTGGATCACTGGTGACCATTTATTATTGAATTTAATTCGCAAATCCCACCTTGCGATACTCCCAATAACAATAAAAAAATTATTACTCCCACTACTGGCAAAAAGCCTATCCCTTAAACAAGGTGAATCTCACCCAATTTACTCCTTGCGATATCTCTTGCATCACAAACTTACAGTCGAAGAGCCTCACAAACGCCGTGGACCAATCCAGTGCCAAAATTGTCAAGAATTTGGCCACTCAAAAACTTACTGCACGCTTCCCAGTGCATGCGTAATTTGTGGAGATCTCCATTCATCCCTAACATGCCATAAAATAAAAGAAGATGCTAATGTAAAAAAATGCAGCAACTGCTTTGGAAACCACACAGCAAACTATCGTGGCTGTCCAGTATATCAGACCTTCAAAAACAAGGCTACTACTTCAGTTGGACCCACTAATTCCAAACAAGTCATGCAAAAGTTGCCCACCCCCCCCTATACAATCCAATGCACCAATTAATGTAAATCACTTTATGAATCAAGTTGTTTCGTATGCCAGTGCTCTAAAAGGTGACAACCCAGTCCCCATAAACGTTCAGCCTGCTCCTTAAAGAAGCAATCTTGAACAAACCCTTCAAATGTTTATGCAAAACATGTCTCAATTTATGTCTAGTATGCAAAACATGGTACAAGACATGATTAAAAATCAAAATCTTCTGCTTCAGCATATCCTATCTAAACCATGAATGGTTTAAAAATATCATTTTGGAATGCTAACGGCCTTTGTCTACACAAACTAGAACTTCTCGATTTCCTTAAAGAGTCAAGCATAGATGTAATTCTTATTTCTGAAACTCACTTTACTGAAAAACATTTCTTCAATATTCCGCGGTATAGACTCTATGACACAAAGCATCTAAGCGGTAACGCAAGAGGTGGATCTGCTATTCTCATAAAAAGCAGGATCAAACATTATGCTCTTCAGAATTACTGTACAGATTATATACAGGCAACTAGTATTTCTCTCGATGAATATCTAAAAGGTCTAAAATTAACGGCAATATACTGTCCACCCAGACACAAAGTAAGCGAGCTGCAATTTCAGTAATTCTTCAACTCTCTTGTACAAAAGTTTCTCGCTGCTGGTGATTATAACGCCAAACTTACGTATTGGGGCTCTTAAGGGAAGGCTGCTGTGGAATACAGTTACTAAACTTGGTCTAGACGTAGTTTTTTCAGGCAAACCAACATACTGGCCAACAGACAGACGCAAAACTCCTGAGACCATACGCCTACCATCGTTACAATCCATTAAGTCCCAAGCTATGAGATTAACCCAATAAATAAATTGACCAGCAAGCTCACAAGTTGGCTCAAGTATAAGCAGTATATTAGCTCACACATAAACCCTAATGTATCACTTAAATCGAGCGACCATATAGCTGTAAAAAATTTCACTTTTTTGCTTACACAAGCAGCTGCAGCAGTTGCAACTTCCGGCTCATTAACAAATAATTCAATCCAAACATATAAAAAATGCACACCAAAGGACATGGAGGATTGAAAAAGAAAAGGCAAATACGCCGCGAATGGCAGAATCATAGATCTCCTACTCTGAAAAAAGATCTTCACGACATTATCCGAAGTATTCAAAAGCAGCTAAAGTGTAAATCTCAAAGAGACTTTCAATAATTCGTTGAACAGGTCGCACCCACCAAATCGTCAAACTGCTCTCTGGCGAGCTGCCAAAAATAAGAAAAAACACATACTGTCAGAACCTCCCATTCGGCTAGCAAACGGTAATTGGGCCAGAAGCGATGCGGAAAAAGGTGCGGCATTTGCCAATCACCTCAAAACTGTGTTTTCTCCAAACACGACATTTGGTGATACCCCATTACCGGCATTAGTCGCTCAAAATAACTCAAATATCCCACGCTTTAAAAAAAAGGATATTATGGAGACAATAACTAAATGCTTAAAAGAACTGCAAACATTGCTATAACTTATTTGCCCCATATATTCAATGCTATTCTTAGAACTAGTCACTACACAGATGACTGGAAACTTTCACAAGTTAAAATGATACCCAAACCCGGAAAAGACCCTAGTAATGTATCTTAATACAGACCTATAAGCTTGCTCCCGGTTATTTCAAAACTCTTTGAAAAACTTTTTGATTGCAACAAAATTTCTGAAAAAGTTGAGATTCCCAATCATCAATTTGGGTTTCGAGAGAAACATGGCAAAATTGAACAAGTGCATCGCATTGTGGATTCAATAAAACCCACTTTTGAAACAAACACTACTGCTCCGCAGTTTTTATCGCCAAGTATTTGATAAAGTATGGCACCAAGGACTTAGTACAAAATTATATCATATTCTTCCCGCTAATATGTTTTGTCTTCTTTAAATTTATATCACAAATAAAAAATTTGTGGTTCAACACAAAAGTTTTGTCTCTCGAAAATACGAAACACTAGCCGGTGTTCCACAAGGCAGTGTTCTCGCTCCACTACTATACATTCTCTACTCAGCTGATATGCCCAAAAGTGATAAAACCCTCATATCAACTTTTGCTGATGACACGGCTATTTTGTGCTCCCACTCAAACCCACACATGGCACCTCATTTCGTACAGGCACACTTAGACTCGTTGGAAAATTAAAGTAAACGAATCGTAAAGTTGCCATGTAACCTTCACTCTAAGAAGACCGCAGACTAACATGGCAAAAATACATCGCAACTAAAATTTCCCAAATTAACCTTTGAAGGCTTGAGCTACACTGGCTTTTAGCAAGAGAATCTAAACTCAACCTCACGTACAAAGTCCAATTATACAAAAGTATAATAAAACCCATATGGACTTATGGAATTGAGCTAAGGGGCACTCCAAACAGCTCAATCTAAAATGTTGAGACTAATTGCCAAAGCTCCTTGGTATATAAAAAATTCAAACATCCACAGAGACTTTAAAATCCCAACTGTAAGGGATGAAATCTTAAATTTTACCCACGAAGCTTATGTTTCACCCGAACATTCTAGCAAGAAATTTATTAAGACCTCTGAATTCTTCACGTCTTAAACGTTACCAATAATATTACCCATATATTGATTGATATGCGTGTATATATATTTGCCAACCAATGGATTCAGGCAATAAAACCAATTAATTAAATAATATTAGTTAAATTATTAATTTGTTTTAAATTATTGTTAGATCTAGATGATTCAATAAAAACCAGATTTAAAAAAAAAAATATGAACTGGTTCAGTTACCATTGATTTTGGCAATTTTTCGACTTCAGGAGCTATTGTTTTAGTTTGATTTTTTTCTAGGTTTTCTTGTCTTTTTTTTGTCTTGTTTCTACAGCAAAATTTTTGTGCTTTTCTGTATTGTTTTCAACTATAGTTGAAATTTTGTAGCTACGCGCATTGGTACTGTTGTGACAGTGCGTGCTTTTAATTTTAAATTTTCATTATAGCAAATTTCTTCAAGAGAGTGTAATGCTTTCAAATTAAATCTTTTTAATTTATTTTTGGAAATATCAAACAAAATTAATTCTTTTATTATAGAATTTATTATTGACCAGCAAATGCCCGGCACGCGTTGCAATGCCACTTGAAAAAATAGTTTGCAGAACTTCCCGGTACTCCCGTTAGTAACGGAACTTCCCGGTACTCCCGTTAGTTAGCGGAACTTCCTGGTACTCACCTTTGTAGCGATTCTGAGTTACGGCTTTAAAATTATCGGCATACAAACTCAGAAGCAATATTAGCGATATCATTGTATATTTTCACTTAATTAAATAAATTGAGGGCGTAATAAGTTGGCGTGGCAAATTTTGTATTTCCTGTTATTCTTCCCGGTGCATCTCGTTACATGTTTTTTATATAGCACATCAAGTTTCTGAGCAAATGGTGTTAGGCGTAAAAATTATCCACCCTTTTTTGAAAGTGGGCGTTAAATTGATCCGACCACGCCCATTTTTGGAAAATTATCGACAGTGCCCAAACAAACTCAGATACCAAATTACAGATTTTTTGGAGCAATATTAGCGAAATAGTCGAATATTTTAACTTAGTTTTACAAATTATGGGCGTAATAGGTGGGCGTGGCAAAATTTTCTTTGCCCTAAACCTAAGTTGGCGTAAGCAGAGCAACTTTCCAAAATTTCATCACAATCGGATGAATGGTTAAGACGCCCATTTGTTACAAAGAAAGAAAGAAAGAAGAATTCATTTTTATAGATATAGATTTATTCCACAAATTGTCTCTTCCTAATATACCATCCGCTGGTATAAAATTATCGACATTTACAGTATGCATTTTGAATATCAATTGAAAGCAGTCCTGCTGTCTGATTTTTATTAATCCTGACGTAGTAACTTTACCGCTCAGGTCTTTGACCTCCCCTTCATCCCTGGTAATGTACTTTAACAAAACATTTAATTTCACTAAGCTCGTATCAGCTCCGGAATCCACTAATAGTGACAATTAACCTCGTTTTGCCTCTTTACAGACTAATTCGATAAATACCTCACTATTTGTGGTTACCTGGTAGTTGTAGTTTTGCCATTTTGGTAAGTGTTGCAATATTCATGACATTACCAAATTTTAAAGGCTTTTTTAGGCTTTTGAGTACTTGTGAAATTTCGTTATTCAATGCAATGAACATGACATTGCTTATAAAATAAATAAACATAAAAATGTAATATAGTTTATTAGCTACGTCACTTGTTACTTGTTTAAATGCTTTAAAATCATTCTCAAAGTTTTGGTGGTTTTTAAAATTATCTTCACTTCTATAATTTTTCATGTTATCCAGTTTTAAATTAAATAGTGTATCATTTTGTAAAAAATTATATTTTTGAAAAATTTCTTTATTTTTAATTTTATTATTTTCTAAATTTTTCGTTAAAATTTCTGACTCCTTTTTACTTTCTGAATTTGTTATTAAAATACATGGAAGATTATAAAATAGTGTTTTGTTTTCTGATGTATTTTAGGGATTCCGGTCGTACGGTAACGTCCGGTCACCTATTAGTTTTTCTGCGCGCCAAAATAAACCTTTCTGGCCTCACACTCATTTTTATGTGGCCATCCTTATCGCGCCAAACACAATTTATATTGCTTGTACTATTTGACTTCATTTTATTGTTGTTGCAAAGGTTTTTGCATGTTGCTCGTTATTTTGGGTTTTACCAAAACTGTTGAACATAATTTTGGTCATTACTTTGGTTGTAGCCAAAACTTTGGTTGTTGCCAAAATGTTGGCCGTCGCCTTGGTAATTTCCAAAATTCCGTTCAAATTTTGACAAAAATTTTGATCATTATTTGAATATTGGCTATCGATTATTTTTGTTGCGGTTGTTCTTAAATTTTTAATTAACGCTGTCATAACAATTATTATCGTCTTTTTGTTGACGATTGTAGTTTCCCTTCCTATTGTTCGAGTTATTACTACTCTCGTTCTGTCCGTTGTAAAAATTCTTGTTTTTTTACGTTCGTTTCGTCTAACGTCTGGCCCAGGCTCGTGCCCATATACCCCACAGTCTCTGCAATAAGGAGTATTTTCACGAATTAAACATTTTTCTCGTGTGTGCCCTTTCTTTTTGCAGAATGAACATTGTGGTATCGGCGGGCGTTGGTTTGTTGAGTTTTTTATATTTTAAATTCTCCCCGAGACTAAAAGGGAAAATTGTGTTTACGGCAGGCGCCGCTTTTTGTGTGTCTTGATGTAATGGTTTTGATTCAAACGTTGGTCTACCAAACGGACAACGTTTAAATTGAATATCCACTTCCTTTGCCTCAGCTTCTAGGTTCTCCATAGTCGCTTTAGTAGATTGCATTATGCATCCTCACCGCTCCATCTCTAAAACCTGCTTTGAAAGACGATAATACTGAAAATTGTAATTATTCCAATAATGTTTCATTATTTTTGCCCGCGTAACGCACACTTATTATTGCCTGTGTGGACGCGTGTAAATTACGCAGCCGTCTCGCGTAATTCGGAATGTCTTCGTTCCCGTATTGTACCGCTTGTCTTATTATTTATTTCTATTTATTTTCTTTTGTTTAAACTTTATTTAACTCTCTTAATTTTATGCCGTAATTCTCGGTGCGCGGATGTGCCTCGTTTTAATCATCATTCTCGCTTTATTCACGTCTCACTCGGTTCTGCTTCGCGGTGATTCGTGTCCGGTTAAATAACTTTCGCGTGATCGTGGACGTAGGGCCGTCGTTGCGTGGTATTCTCTTTTACGTGTGTTGTTGTCACCGCAATATATGCCGTTCGAGCGTGGGGTCCGGTCTGTTTTGTTTGCTGTAACCGACACTGGTCCGCTCGAGGTCAACCGTTGTTCGGGTAGTTCTACTTGGACGCAACCGTTGCCGACACAGGTCCCTTCGGAGTAGTTCTACTTGGACGCAGCCGTTGCCGACAAAGATCCGTTCGGAGTCAGTCGTTGTTCAGGTACTTTCCGATTGGAGACAGCCGCCGCCGACAAAGATCCGTCCGGAGTCAGTCGTTGTTCGGATACTTTCCGATTGGACACAGCCGTTGCCGACAAAGATCCGTTCGGAGTCAGTCGTTGTTCAATTTGACTAGCACTTAGCAAGACAAAGCCGTTTCCGACCACGGTCTGTTTAGTACTAGGCAAACTAAGTTCTAACTACTATTCACTTACCAACAATTCTCGACCTGGCACGTTCGCTTCCGGACGATAACTCAACTATTTTTCTTTGTGTCGCTCCTTTTATTTGGATTCACTTGTGCTTTTTTCCCTTTCTGCTTTTGGCACGAAAGCTCTTTGATCAGCTGTTAGTAGCTTTCTTTGACCTCAGCTGTTTTACGTCGCGTTGACAACTTGTGTATTTTCCGCTCGAGTAATTTGTTTCTGTGCAGCGTTGCCATCATTTCATAAATTAAATCTAAGTTGATGTGGGCGAAAACGAGGTGCTGACTTTCGTACAGTACTAAAGTTTTCATGTACTCGCCATTTAGTACTAAGTCTAACTCTTTTAAATTATTTACTTGACTGTTCCGGATTAGCTCATAAGCATCTTCGTACAGTCTTGCTTTAATACAAGCAAGCATTATTTTGTTGTCGTCATTTGTATTTAAAGTAGCGTCTACTAACCTGCATTTTTACTATACATTTTTGAACGTCCCCAGTCAGGTTGTCATTTCTAACCCCCGAAAAAAGAGGTACCACATTGTTTACTAGGTCGGATAATGGCTTCAGGCTCATTTTATCAGACTTATTTAAATACGTGACGGACTGCGACTTTAGTTGTTTTTGTGTCAATAGAGCGCTTGTGCCTAATTGAATATCTTTATGTGTTTCTTTTAAATTTTTAAAGCCTTCCAATTGGTTTTGCAATTTTTTAATTTTATTGTTTGATTCTTTAAGTGAAAGTACCATGTCCGGATTTGCCTTCAGTTTTTCCAATGCGTCTCGCAAGTCTTTATTTTCGGACTCAATTTGGTGGACCGCGTCAAAGTTTGCTTCAAGTTGTCTGGTCAGTGAGTTGTTATGTGATTTCAGTAGATTTAATTTTTTTTGTTTCTTCGTTCTTATTTTTTACAGTTTTTGTTGAGTCTTCTAATTGTGTCAACAATTCTGTTATTAGAGCGTCGGTTGCTTCTCATTTTCTCGAAAATTTTGTCTCATTGAATTTTTGCTGTTTAGCAATGAAGTTTTCCTTCGAGATGCTATAGTATTCAACGTAGCCAAGCAATTTCTCGTTTAACCAAATTCACTTTGAAGGTTTATTAGTTGGTTATTGGCTTCTGTTAGCTTCTCATCCATAAGACCGCGTATAAACAAAAAGTGATTAAATTTTTTTTTTTTTATAAATTCTTCTATTTATTGAATCTTCTTGGCTTAAGAACTAACAATAAGTTTTTTAAATCTTAAAACTAAACGATACATTACACATCTAAGGTAAGTTGATAAATAATTGTAAATTTCATAAGATTATTACAAATTCAGAATAAAACATAAATTGCATTTATATATTTGCATAGGCAGCGAACATCGTGGTCAATGCCATACAGTGCATCATGGGACCTTAAATCATATGAAGATTTGTAAAAATTTATATTCGAAGAAAACCAATGTGACCTGGCGCATCATGGGGCTTTACTTGTACTTGTTGGTATTTCTGGAGAGGGCCAATGCGACCTAGCGCATCATGGGGCCTTAGGTGGATGAGTTAAGATTTTCGGAGAAGGCCAATGCGACCTAGCGCATTCTAGGGCCTTGTATAATTAAATGGTATTTATGTACAGACCAATGCGACCTAGCGCATCATGGGGTCTTAGCATAATATACAAGTGTATACAATTGTATGGTGCATCATGTGGATGCAGATTACATGGCTGGGAGATCGTTTCTTCGGAGACGGGATGTCTGAATTGTATTTACCAATGGTCGTGCCAACGGGTTGGGGTGAATTGTCAGTTTCTACAGGTAGCTCTGCTTTATGCGCATGGCTTCATCTTTAACCATAGGCAAATTAAGATCTTTATGAATATTTTCATTTCTTAAATACCATGGTGCTCCAGTGATCGTTCAAAGTATTTTGGACTGAGCCCTCTGTATTAGTTCGAGATTAGTTTTGCTTGTGTTACACCACAGCTGGATGCCATAAGTCCATATTGGCTTTAGAATGCTACTATACAGGAGTACTTTGTACTCCAAGCTTAGTGCAGATCGATGGTTAATAAGCCAGTGCAGGCTATTTGCTTTTAGTCTTAAGTGTGTACTTTTAGCTTATATGTGCTTCCGCCATATTAGTCGTCTGTCTAAATGAATACCAAGGTAAGTGACTTCATTTGATTGCGGAATTATAGTATTATTAAGAGTAACTGCCGGACATGTACACATTCTTAATGTAAATGTGACATGTTTACACTTTTGCTCATTTACTTTTATTCGCCATTTCGACAGCCACGTTTCTACAAGTTTCAAGTGTTCACCTAAGTCTCTGGATGCTTTTATTAGGCATTTATTGCTGCAAAGGATAGCAGTATCATCAGCAAATGTTGACGTAGTTAAACCAGGATTCGTTGGCATGTCTGAGGTAAACAGGACATAAAGAATAGGCCCAAGAACGCTTCCTTGAGGAACACCCGCTTCAATTACATTGTCTTTCGTTATAAATTCTTTGACCCTTACTCTGAATGTTCGATTTTTTAGGTATGATTCTAGTATCTTATGAAAGCTAGAAGGGAGCAAACACTTTAATTTGTACACAAGACCTTCATGCCATACTCTATCAAATGCCTGAGCAACATCAAGAAAAATTGCTGAGCAGTATTCTCGAATCTCAAAGGCTTTTCTTATCACATTATTTATACGATTCACCTGTTCTATGGTTCCATGGTTTTTGCGGAAGCCAAATTGATGGGATGGTATAATGTTAAGATCAATTAAATGTGTTAGTTTTGATAGTAGCAATTTCTCGAAAAGTTTGGACAGGCACGGAAGTAGACTTATAGGTCTGTAGGAGGAAGGTAATGTTTTGTCCTTTCCAGGCTTTGGTATCATTATAATGAGTGATTTTTTCCACGCCATCGGAAAGTATCCAGTTCGAAAAATCGCATTAAATAGTAGTGTGATAAGCTCAACCGCTGTACTTGGTAGTTCGATAATCATTTTCGGAGTTATAAGATCATACCCAAGGCTTTTTTTTGGATTTAGGTCGTTTCGTATGATATTTTTAACCTCATCACGGTTTAAAACAACTGTCACCGTTCTATAACTTGAAAGGTTAGTTAAGGAAGGAATTACAAATCCCTGAGTAGGCGGATTTGGTTTGAAAACCTGGCTCAAGTATTTAGCAAATGCTTTGGCTTTTTCTTCTTCGCTGCGTGCCCAGTTACCATCTGGACTTCTGATTGGCGATTCGCCCTCTACAGGTAAATTTATCTTCTTGTTTGCCTTCCACAGTGAGAACTTTGTTGTACACATAGGTGATAATCTTTTCACAAAGTAACTTCGGTTTTTGTCATCTTCTAGCTTAAGGGCCTCCTTAAGTTTTCTCGTAGCATCAGCGAGTCTTTGCTTTGCAAAAGGGGATCTATGTGCTTGCCATTCTCTTCTCAGTCGACGCTTGTCTGTTACGAGTTTTTCTATGTAGCTATTATTTAATGCTGCCATTTTTGTATCAGTAAAATTCTTAGGAGTAGAATGTTCAGCCGCTGATGTCACCATTGAATTAAAAATTTGTACAAAGTCTTCGATATGCCCCTCAGACTCTATTTTTGGGTTTGTATGGATATGACTGCTGATATACTTTTTATATTTAAGCCAATTCGTTTTATGTGTGGTTAGTCGGGTGGGAAACTCGGCTAATATTGGCTTATTTGGTACGCAGAAGGTTACAGGAGAGTGATAAAATGATAGATCGAAACTTGTTTCAGCTGTGATTAGATTTCTGCTTAAATTTTTTATGATAGCAAAGTCTATAAGGTCTGGTATTTTTGTATAATCTGTCGGCCAGTAGGTAGGTTTACCTGGTGATACGATATCGTATTTATTTTGTCGGTTAAGGATGGTATTGTATAGTTGTCTACCTTTTAGATTTACAAGACGTGAGCCCCAATGCGTATGTTTAGCATTATAATCTCCAGCAGCCAAAAATCTGCCTCCTATGGTGTCAAAGAAATCTTTAAATTGTTTCTCAGTTACCGTAAATCGTGGCGGACAGTATACAGCAGACATTGTTAAAGTTCCTCCGTTGCATTTTACGCATATTGAGGTAGCTTGCAGATAGCTTTTCGAATATGTTTCTAAGGCATGGTGTTTTATTCGGTTTCTTATAAGAACTGCAGTTCCTCCTGGATGGTTTGTCTTATATAGTGTGTAACCTGTTATGCCGAAATTATATTTGCTTGTAAGATGAGTTTCAGCAATAAGCCTGACATCAATTTCTTGATTTATTAAGAAAGTTGTGATTTCGTATTTATGTTGGCTAACGCCGTTTGCATTCTATAAACAAATCTTTAAAGAACTCATTTTTGAGCCAATAAAACTTGCAACATTTGATTTTGCGTTTTAATCATGTCTTGGAGCATACTTTGCATTGTAGACATAAATTGTGTCATACATTGCGTTAAGTTTAAAATCATAGCCACCAGCCCTCCAGATGCTTGGGGTATGTGTTGTATCTTTCATTTGCGGACACCCGAATGTAGATACCTAATGTTGTATTGTTGATAAATCCTACCCGCGAATTTTATATTATTAAACACTTTTATTTTTACTTTATTTTACTTTATTTAAAGAAAATCACTATTTATTACAATTAAAATAGAAGAGCTCACTTGCTCATAGATCCTAACACGAACTACTGAAGACTCCGGTTCCTATCCAAACCAAAATCTAAAGAAACCTACTTATCTTTGGCAACGCCCAGCGGTTACGTTTTACTCTTCGTAACCCGCTCCTAACCTAGGCCAATAAAAACCAAAAGCTTGACCGAGAATCGATCGCGGCTTCTGCATTGGTTGACCTAATTCTTCATATTCACTTATGCATATTCAGCTGATTGTATTCATAAGTCGGTTACGATTTATTTGTTTACAAAAAATTGCTAGTTCCGCATTGCTTGTAAATTTTTTGAGTTCATCGTATTCGACAATAATTACAATCCGCTTCATGCGAATAAGTCAATATACAACATTCCTCACCCCCCTAAAAGAAATCATGAAATGATTTCCAACTAGTCTCTTTTTAGATTTTTTTTTTTCTACAACTAGTGGTTTGGATAGGTTGCATATAAATACTTTACAAATCAAAAATTCATTTACATTGCAAAACGATATGAATATTAAAATATGAAAATTTAAATTTGTTACAATAAAAATTATGTATTAAATATTGTATTTACTCTTAAAATCTTTCTCTTTCGTACATTTATAGTAATAATATTTATTTAAAATTGGCAATCATCGGGGTTTTTCTTCTCTTCTCTGGTGATGGTGATATTATCAGTGATCATCTCGGAACAAGTATTCTTCAGCGATGTCATCTTTCGCAAACGTTAATAAATATTACACTAACCGCCTAGTATCGTTTATTGTTAATGCTAGTGGATTAACTCATTGCCACGCTGCAACTATAGTTTTTCTTCCGTCAATGCTGTGACTCAATGCTGAACCATTACCTCTCAAATTGGTGATGAACTGTGATCAGATTGAAATCTTCTTCTTGAAGACATCAGTAATAAATCTTGCTCTTGCACTGGTTGTTGATGATTAACGTTAACAACCGTCGAGCGTAGTATCGTTCTCGTGCACAGGTTGATGAAGGCTAGTGTGAACAACCATAGTGCTTTGGTGTCTGCCCGAGGACTCTTACTGTGGCGACACAAACGTAGGTATCAGTGTAACTTAGATACCGAAGTAGTACATTCTCGATGAAACGCCCCATAAATACGTATATTAACGGTACGTGTGTTACTTCTGGGCGGAAACTCTGCTGCTATCGTACGTATTGGTAAGAACACTCTAATTCATCTTCATGCGTGAAAATTCGAATTGGATAGCAATATAGTTCATTCGACAAGCGATCATTAGTAGTTAAGTGACATCAGTGGAATGAGTATGTGATGATGTTTATTTCGTATTATCTTCGCAGTATTGTTTACTTTGTATTCAACGACGTACAGTTGTTTTCTCGTGCTTGGGTAGTCGTCTCGATTCTCATTTGACGTTTTCCTCCGTAGTCGTCTAACGTCGTTTCACAAGCTGGGAACCGGACGAATCATGCCAATATACTAAATGCTTCTACTTTTTACTCAAAAATATTAAATAAGTCAAAATAAAATTTTCTGGACATACATATATAGTATAATATACGATATAAATTATAGTATACAAACAAAATATAAATCAATATAAATAAAAATAAATTACCTAAACCATTATCTGATTTAACTCACGAAATCGAATGAAAATAAAAATGGTTAAATTTTTACTCTGAAAACTACTTGCATTTAAAAATTATCCCACTATTCTCACAATAAACACTTCTACAAATCCCAAAAATTTTAAAATTCTGCTTATGCAAAACTTTTATGCAACTTCAATGCTCACACAAAGCCTAAAATTTCAAAAAAAAAACTAGCGTTATAAACCTAACGTCATTACGTTCCTAACGCTTCCCTCTTTTTTTTTTTTATTTTCATATGTGTGGCCATTGTAATTGCATTCTATTTAAATTTCTCATCGACGAAATTTACAAACATTTTATAATTAATGTTAAGAATTGAAATTATATATCATTTAAAAAAAAACTTATCTACAAATATTTTTAATATTATATATCTTTTCATTTTTTTTTTAAATTCAATATTTTTTTCTTCTCTCTTTTTTTTTAAACTATTGTTCTTTTGTTTTTTTTTTATTATTTTTTTCTTCCTTTTTTTTGTTATAAATATTGGCTTAAACCAAAGTTTAAGTTTCTTGCTCTAGTCCTTGAGCGAGTCGACATCCAATGTTTCTCGGTATCGTCTAGCTTGCATCTTCTCAGCGTCAATGATATTTACCTGCAATTAAATAAATTAAAACCCATTGGGTGCACTTTGACACACCATTTTTAGAAAATCATACATTATTTACCATTTACTCCTTTTTACCAGTACTTTAACCTTTTAGTACTGTTTACTCATGTATTATCCGTATCGTGTCAAAATTCTACCATTTATGAATCATTGTTAAAATAAAATAAATTACTCCCAAAAAGTATACTATAATTGCTACTTTTTATATTTTTAAATAAAAACTCAGCTCGACAAAAACTGCTTATATAGCATAAATCATGAACTTGACATTGAAAATTAAATAACTACTATATACATACATATGGGTATGTTTACTTCTTTCGCTAGCACTTTTTACTTATTAGTGCTGCTGAACGTTTCAGAAATGAAATCGATTACTTTATCATTTAATCAAATATAAAAAATGTATTTCGTATTTGTATATTAACTGTTATTTTATTTCTCCACACATTATGTTTACAGCATTACCACTTTATGTGTAATTGCTGTAATTTTAAAAATCGTTCTAATGTTACATACATGTTTTTAAACAATTTGTTTTCATATTGTTTTTAAACATCTCATAATTTAAAATTTTGAAGTAATTTTAAACAACGTCCCTTTATCGACAATACTTCGTCTCAATTAAATACTGTATATTGGCTACCAGTACTATTTTTGAAATAATTTTGAATTATTAACCCATCAATAGAATAATATTATCCTATAATTACTTCTAATTTATCATTCGCGCCTGTCTAGATATTCTGATCGTCAGTTGATTCTAATATAGTTTTAATAGATTGTTGTGAATTTTTTTAAGTATCGACTTAATTTTTATTACCGTCGTGACAGGTCCCTTTATCGACACTACGTCATATGGGCCTGTCCAAATTGGAGAAAATTTGTTTTTCCGGGTTTTGTTTCTCATAACAACCCTATCTCCTTCTTTAAAAATTACTTCGTTTATCGTTTTGTCATATTGCACTTTTGATGCAATTTTCGCCTTTTCTTGGTTTTGTCTCACCAATTGATGTGCCCTTTGAATTTGATATTTAAGTAATTTCGCGGGGTCTTCTGTATTATATACAGGATCCCTTTTCCGTTTCAAATTAGTTGGTATTTCTATATCAAATCCATATAGTGTACAAAAAGGTGATTGTTTTGTTGACGTATGTGGTGTGTTATTATGCACATGCATAGCCGCTGACAACCACTGATACTAATTGGATCCGTCTTTCTTAACAAAAATTCTTAAATATTCCGCCAAAGGTCGATGACTCCTTTCCAGTGAGCCATTAGCCTGCGGATGATACGGGGTAATGTGAAGTTTTTTTATTCCTAACGTTTTACATACGTTAGAGAATAATTCCGAAATGAAATTGGTACCGTTGTCGGTAATCAACATTTTAGGAATGCCATGGCGAGTAACTATCTCGTCGTAAAAAGCTTTGGCAACCGTACTTGCTTCCGCGTCAGATATGGCAATACATGCCATATATTTTGAGAAGTCATCTTGAAAAGTCAAAATATTTTTATTGCCTGAAGTTGTTTCCGGTAGGGGCCCTACCATGTCCATGTACAACTTCTCAAAAGGACGTTGCGGTGTATCGGTTACTACCATAGGCATTTTTGTCAGTTATGAACTCTTGTTTAACTGACATTTTGAACAACTCCGAACATATTCGTTTATTTGTTTTTGCATTCCTATCCAACGGAATTTTTCTCGTATTCTCAAATAAGTTCTCAGTGCACCTTGATGACCTCCTAAAGGTAAATTGTGATAGTCTTTTAATATTGTCTCAATTTGTTTTTGATCGGTTAAAATTTTTATATTTTCGGCTAAAATTTTACTATTTTCAACTCTACTGTCATCAGTACTTGTGTCAAGCACCGTTTTATTTTCTCCGTCGCTATTGTCAATTTCTACCGGTTGTTCATTCTCTTTTTCTAATCTATCTCTTTTTTGAAGCCTCGTCTCTACGGTGGCTATTTTATTATTATCATCACTTTCTCTAACTATTCTACTTAATGCATTGGCATTAAGGTTTCGTTTGCCTGGTTTATAAATTATCTCAAAATTATACTCTGACAGTTTATGTCTAAATCGTGCTAATCTGGACGTTTGGTCCTTTAAATTTGCTATTCCTCTTAAAGGTTGATGATCGGTATGTACCTCAAAATGTCGTCCCAAAAGATATAGTCTAAAATTTTTGTAGCCCATACTATTGCCAAAAATTCTTTTTCAATAGTTGAATATCTCTTTTCAGCATCATTCAAAGCTCTACTTGCGAATGCAATTGATCTATCTTCTCCCACGACTCCCTGGGACAAAACCGCCCCTAACGCTTCGTTACTTGCGTCTGTCGTTAATAAAAATTTTTCATTAAAATCAGGATATATTAATATAAGCGGTGAAATTATCGCCTTTTTTAATTCTTCAAACGAATTTTGACAGTCTTCTGTCCATTTAAACGGTACGTCTTTTCTCAACAATATATTAATTGGTAAGGCCATCTTTGCCAATACGGGCACAAATTTACGGTAGTAATTAACCAGTCCCAAAAAAGCTTGTACTTGTTTACGAGACCTTGGTGGTGGAATATTTTTCACACCTTGGCAGGATCATTAAGCGCTCCTTCTGCCGAACATTTATGTCCTAAATAAACTACCTCTCTACGCAGAAAATTGCATTTTTCTGTATTTAGTTTCAAATTATTTCTCCGTAAGGCTTCGAGGACCTTACACAACCTCATGGAGTGCTCTTACAAATTACGCCCATAAATGACTATGTCATCGAGGTATACAAAACATTCTATCCCCTGTAACCCTGTAAGAATGTGATTCATGATTCTTTGAAAAGTGGCTGGTGCCCCTGTTAAACCAAATGGCATTCTATTAAACTCGAAATGCCCAAGCCCTGTGCTAAAGGCTGTTTTCTCTTTGTCGCCCTCATCCATCATTACCTGATGGTAGCCACTCGCTAAATCTAGCGTAGAAAAATACCGGCTATGTCCCAATTGCTCTAGAATTTCCTCTATTCTAGGAATGGGAAAAACTTGCTTAATTGTCGTTTCATTAAGTTTTCTGTAGTCGATGACTAACCTCCATTTTTTCTGACCATATTTACCACTTTTCTTAGGTACCAACAAAAGTTGTGAATTCCATGGCGAAATACTCGGTGAGATTATAAGATCATGTAACAATTTCTGTACTTGTTTGTTAATCTCTCCCCTGTGCATTTGTGGCAATCTGTATTGTTTTTGATTAATTGGTGCCTGATCTTGTTTAGTATCGATGCAATGTTTTAACACATTTGTACTCGTCAAGATGTCACCTTCGAAATGAAAGACATCATTATACGCCATACAAATATTTTCCATCGCATTTTTTTCTTCAACATTTTGGCTTGAATCCAAATTTAATTTACTTAACAATTCAGTTATCAGATCACTTGTTTTAAGTTCATGCATGCTCATGATATTGTTATCTTCCGCTTCTTTGTACTTATTGAAATCGGTAAATACTGGCTCAAAATCATTACACCATTCAACGTCGTTCTCTGATGCATTTAGCACTGGAGCGTAAACTACACCTTTTTTATTGTTAACTAAAGTTTCGGCCAAATAAACACTTGGTGATATTTCTTGTTTATGGATCACCAAAGTTGAAATTTTCGTTCTTACTTTCATCGGTACTATCGTTACCGTACGCGATTTTATTTTCATCGGTACTACCGTTACTGTACTGTGAGGACACAAGTTCTGCCGGCGTTTGTGCCCACACATTATAATTATATTTTCCAAACACAACCGATCGGGTACAATACTGACAAGTTACGGTTTAGAAAATAAAAGTGAGCAACATTGACAAGTTACGGATAAGAAAACCCAAGGGGGCAACACCGTAAGTAAAAAGGAGGTTTAACATGAATAAGCAGATCAGCGAAAATTCAGTCAGTGCCGAGCAGCAGCCGTGAACAGTCCACCAGCGGACAAAATATTTAGCAGCCAAATATGGAGCGGTAAGAAATAATTTGTTTAATAATTCTAAAGATTTAGCTTAGAATTATTAAACAAAATAGCAAGAGCGCTTCGTCTTTCAAGAGATCCCTCCTTGAATACTCGCTCTCACTATCTGGCATTGAGCACATCGGTCAAGAGACATTGCCTTGACAACTTTCGCTCTCCAGTCATCACGAGTCTCAAGAGATACTTCCTTGAATGCTCGCTCTCCCTCTTCAGCTGCGTTCCGTACGAGACGAAATTCAAGAGAACTCTCCTTGAATATTCGCTCTCCGCTCACAAATAACTTCGTGCCGCACGAGAAGAAATTTAAGAGACACCTCCTTAAATGTTCGTTCTCCCTCTGTCCCGTTGCGTACTCCAATTTGAGAATTCAAGTGACATGGCCTTGAATATCATTATTTCCTAACGGCGTCCCAGCGTTACGCTCCGTCATGCGATCAACATTAATAACGGAACTGAATCATACCTAATTTTGCTGTATCCATTTGCTTGCGAAAGAAAGGCGTCAACTAAATAAAAGCAGTGTTAAATACAGAAATAGTCATGAAGTGAAATAATTAAATTATACATAAGTTAAAAAAATATTGAGAACAAATTTAATTTTAAATTAATGAAACCTAAGTGAACAAATAATAAATTTACATATTCTTAAGAAAATAAATTGAGTGAAGTGGAAATTTATTTAAATATATAGTTGCCCCTCTGTTGTCATAGTTTCCGAAATCAAATAAATTTCTGTGAGACGGACCCTCGGACACCGCTGACTGCAACCCCGGCCCGAAGGTTCGTCACAGTGGCGCCCGAGCAGGGACTATTTGACATTAAGGGTACTATACTATATTAAAATTTTCTAAAAAAAAAAAAAAAAACTGAACAAAATTACCAGAAAAAAATTTCAAACCGAAGAAATAAATTGTGTCGTGGGTGCAGTAAATCTCCGAAGAAAAAAAAAAGAGGAATTTTTCTTTCACCAACAACAATTAAGTGAAAACAAAAGGAAACAAAAACCTGTTGCAAAAACGAAAAATTAAATAAAGAACAATAACAAAATTTTTTTTTTTCTTTTGATATACACCAGCAAGAAAGTGCAAATAAACAAAAAAAAAAAATTTAACTAAGTGAACACGAGAGACCCAGTGAAAAGTTAAAGCAAAAATATATAAAAAAAAAAGGGTGAAAAATGGCAGTGAACAAAAACCAATACCATGACTACGTCATGGATATACTATTTAAAGCTGTCGGAATTAAACGCATATGCAGATGAATTCGAAATAGAAATGTCAGGCGGGGTCGATGAGCGGCGAAAACAGTTCGCTGCATTTGTAAACAAAGGAGAACTCACCAGCAAACAGGCGACACAGCTGGCGGTGCGATAAGCCAAGCACGAGAAAAGTATTCTCGAAACTTAACACGAGACTATCAGAATAATAACAACGACAAGAAAACACGAGAAATGCCACGGGGGCACGAAACCCAAGAAAAACACGAAAATGCCACGGGGGCACGAAACCCAAGAAAACACGAGAAATGCCACGGGGGCACGAAACCCAAGAAAACACGAAAAATGCCGCGGGGGCACGAAACCCAAGAAACACGAAAAATGCCACGGGGGCACGAAACCCAAGAAAGCACAAAAAATGCCACGGGGGTACAAAACCCAAGGATACTACAATCTGCGGACCGTGGAAACCAGCAATCGGTCAAAAAGTGTTGGTACGACAACACCTGTTGTCCAAGGCAGCGGATAGTTTTGCTGCTAAGTTAGCTCCAAAATTTGCAGGACCGTATACAGTGGTCCAGTTCACCTCTCCTCGCACACCTGAGCGAGCTTAAACCATTCCATTCCTAGTTCACGAATTTTTATTTTTTTTCGTGAACAATATAAAACATAAATAATTTTATTATTTTCTTTCTCTCTTCCGCAGCCTGACATTGGCCGCCGACATTTGTTACAGAAAAATTGTCGGCAATCGCGTATACAGCTTCCTAATTTATTACTCCGGCAAGATGGAGTGCCGTCGTCTCGTTATCCGGGAAAGGAAGGATGTGTGAGGACACAAGTTCTGCCGGCGTTTGTGCCCACACATTATAATTATATTTTCCAAACACAACCGATCGGGTACAATACTGACAAGTTACGGTTTAGAAAATAAAAGTGAGCAACATTGACAAGTTACGGATAAGAAAACCCAAGTGGGCAACACCGTAAGTAAAAAGGAGGTTTAACATGAATAAGCAGATCAGCGAAAATTCAGTCAGTGCCGAGCAGCAGCCGTGAACAGTCCACCAGCGGACAAAACATTTAGCAGCCAAATATGGAGCGGTAAGAAATAATTTGTTTAATAATTCTAAAGATTTAGCTTAGAATTATTAAACAAAATAGCAAGAGCGCTTCGTCTTTCAAGAGATCCCTCCTTGAATACTCGCTCTCACTCTCTGGCATTGAGCACATCGGTCAAGAGACATTGCCTTGACAACTTTCGCTCTCCAGTCATCACGCGTCTCAAGAGATACTTCCTTGAATGCTCGCTCTCCCTCTTCAGCTGCGTCCCGTACGAGACGAAATTCAAGAGAACTCTCCTTGAATATTCGCTCTCCGCTCACAAATAACTTCGTGCCGTACGAGAAGAAATTTAAGAGACACCTCCTTAAATGTTCGTTCTCCCTCTGTCCCGTTGCGTACTCCAATTTGAGAATTCAAGTGACATGGCCTTGAATATCATTATTTCCTAACGGCGTCCCAGCGTTACGCTCCGTCATGCGATCAACATTAATAACGGAACTGAATCATACCTAATTTTGCTGTATCCATTTGCTTGCGAAAGAAAGGCGTCAACTAAATAAAAGCAGTGTTAAATACAGAAATAGTCATGAAGTGAAATAATTAAATTATACATAAGTTAAAAAAATATTGAGAACAAATTTAATTTTAAATTAATGAAACCTAAGTGAACAAATAATAATGAAACCTAAGTGAACAAATAATAAATTTACATATTCTTAAGAAAATAAATTGAGTGAAGTGGAAATTTATTTAAATATATAGTTGCCCCTCTGTTGTCATAGTTTCCGAAATCAAATAAATTTCTGTGAGACGGACCCTCGGACACCGCTGACTGCAACCCCGGCCCGAAGGTTCGTCACAGTGGCGCCCGAGCAGGGACTATTTGACATTAAGGGTACTATACTATATTAAAATTTTCTAAAAAAAAAAAAAAAAACTGAACAAAATTACCAGAAAAAAATTTCAAACCGAAGAAATAAATTGTGTCGTGGGTGCAGTAAATCTCCGAAGAAAAAAAAAAGAGGAATTTTTCTCTCACCAACAACAATTAAGTGAAAACAAAAGGAAACAAAAACCTGTTGCAAAAACGAAAAATTAAATAAAGAACAATAACAAAATTTTTTTTTTCTTTTGATATACACCAGCAAGAAAGTGCAAATAAACAAAAAAAAAAAATTAACTAAGTGAACACGAGAGACCCAGTGAAAAGTTAAAGCAAAAATATATAAAAAAAAGGGTGAAAAATGGCAGTGAACAAAAACCAATACCATGACTACGTCATGGATATACTATTTAAAGCTGTCGGAATTAAACGCATATGCAGATAAATTCGAAATATAAATGTCAGGCGGGGTCGATGAGCGGCGAAAACAGTTCGCTGCATTTGTAAACAAAGGAGAACTCACCAGCAAACAGGCGACACAGCTGGCGGTGCGATAAGCCAAGCACGAGAAAAGTATTCTCGAAACTTAACACGAGACTATCAGAATAATAACAACGACAAGAAAACACGAGAAATGCCACGGGGGCACGAAACCCAAGAAAAACACGAAAATGCCACGGGGGCACGAAACCCAAGAAAACACGAGAAATGCCACGGAGGCACGAAACCCAAGAAAACACGAAAAATGCCGCGGGGGCACGAAACCCAAGAAACACGAAAAATGCCACGGGGGCACGAAACCCAAGAAAGCACAAAAAATGCCACGGGGGCACAAAACCCAAGGATACTACAATCTGCGGACCGTGGAAACCAGCAATCGGTCAAAAAGTGTTGGTACGACAACACCTGTTGTCCAAGGCAGCGGAAAGTTTTGCTGCTAAGTTAGCTCCAAAATTTGCAGGACCGTATACAGTGGTCCAGTTCACCTCTCCTCGCACACCTGAGCGAGCTTAAACCATTCCATTCCTAGTTCACGAATTTTTATTTTTTTTCGTGAACAATATAAAACATAAATAATTTTATTATTTTCTTTCTCTCTTCCGCAGCCTGACATTGGCCGCCGACATTTGTTACAGAAAAATTGTCGGCAATCGCGTATACAGCTTCCTAATTTATTACTCCGGCAAGATGGAGTGCCGTCGTCTCGTTATCCGGGAAAGGAAGGATGTGTGAGGACACAAGTTCTGCCGGCGTTTGTGCCCACACATTATAATTATATTTTCCAAACACAACCGATCGGGTACAATACTGACAAGTTACGGTTTAGAAAATAAAAGTGAGCAACATTGACAAGTTACGGATAAGAAAACCCAAGTGGGCAACACCGTAAGTAAAAAGGAGGTTTAACATGAATAAGCAGATCAGCGAAAATTCAGTCAGTGCCGAGCAGCAGCCGTGAACAGTCCACCAGCGGACAAAACATTTAGCATCCAAATATGGAGCGGTAAGAAATAATTTGTTTAATAATTCTAAAGATTTAGCTTAGAATTATTAAACAAAATAGCAAGAGCGCTTCGTCTTTCAAGAGATCCCTCCTTGAATACTCGCTCTCACTCTCTGGCATTGAGCACATCGGTCAAGAGACATTGCCTTGACAACTTTCGCTCTCCAGTCATCACGAGTCTCAAGAGATACTTCCTTGAATGCTCGCTCTCCCTCTTCAGCTGCGTCCCGTACGAGACGAAATTCAAGAGAACTCTCCTTGAATATTCGCTCTCCGCTCACAAATAACTTCGTGCCGTACGAGAAGAAATTTAAGAGACACCTCCTTAAATGTTCGTTCTCCCTCTGTCCCGTTGCGTACTCCAATTTGAGAATTCAAGTGACATGGCCTTGAATATCATTATTTCCTAACGGCGTCCCAGCGTTACGCTCCGTCATGCGATCAACATTAATAACGGAACTGAATCATACCTAATTTTGCTGTATCCATTTGCTTGCGAAAGAAAGGCGTCAACTAAATAAAAGCAGTGTTAAATACAGAAATAGTCATGAAGTGAAATAATTAAATTATACATAAGTTAAAAAAATATTGAGAACAAATTTAATTTTAAATTAATGAAACCTAAGTGAACAAATAATAAATTTACATATTCTTAAGAAAATAAATTGAGTGAAGTGGAAATTTATTTAAATATATAGTTGCCCCTCTGTTGTCATAGTTTCCGAAATCAAATAAATTTCTGTGAGACGGACCCTCGGACACCGCTGACTGCAACCCCGGCCCGAAGGTTCGTCACAGTACGCGATTTCAAATTTACTTCATTATTGCAATATGATATTTTCATTGACTTCCATCTCTTCAATGAGAACTTTTTCATTTCACTCCCTGATTTATTAAAAAATATTAATTCTTTTGTTATCGTATTTATAACCGATTTATTCCATAAGTTATCCCTTCCCAGTATACCATCTGCCGGTATGCCTTGGCGTAAGTTTACTACATGGAAATCAAAAATCAAATCAGAACAATCTGATTGACAAATCTGAATGGAGCCGGATGTGGTTACCTGTCCTCCAAAAGCACCACTAAAATTTTTTATATCATCTTCATCCTTGTCAATAAAATCATTTATAGCATTTGCTTTCACTAAACTAGTGTCAGCGCCAGAATCGACGAGTAATGTGAGTTTACCCTTTTTCTCTTCTTTGCAAGGTAACTCTACATAAACGTCTTTTGTTGATGAATGAAAACTTTCACTTGCATTACTATACAATTTTTGTTTCACTGCTGGCGTTAACCTGACAGTCAAAAATTTTAAAAATGTATTGAAATTATTATTCAAATAATTATTATAATTTTTGATAAATTCATACACCGGAGGATTTATCAACAACTTTTCCCATTTATTTAGGATTATATCTGAACAAAAATAAATGATCGCGAACATCATTACAAAAATATTTAACAAAGTTTTACATGACCACTGTACCAAATTACCTACAGCTGGTCTAATATACTCAATAAGGTTTACTTTTTCCTTTTTCTCAGATTTAATTTTTCTTTGCTCGATTCTGCAAGAATTAAATTTTTCTTTCTCGTACTTTATTTTTCGACTTTTGCCATTACCGGCATTTATTTTAAATGAAACTTTCTTCAATTGAACCCGAGTCCTGGGCTCCACATTATTATTTTTAACCATATTTACTTCGTCTTTCGTCTGTTTATTAACCTCCGTACTCTGATCATTTTGTAACAAATTTACTCCATTTTTCATCTGTTCATATACCTCTGTATCTGGGTTATTCCGAGCCAGATTTACTTCATCTTTCGTCTGCTCCTTGACCTCTATACTCTGATACTTTTGAACCAGATTTACTTCATCTTTCATTTGTTTACTTATCTCTGTACCCTGGTTCTCCTGAGACATATTTAATTCATCTTTCGTCTGCTCAATTAATTTTTTACTTTTCACCAATTTATTAACATTTTTCGTAACATCAGTTTTCAAAGTTGTCTTGACCGGACTTTGCTCGCTTTTATATTTATTATCTCGTTTGTCATTTTCTAAAGTATTTTGGGGATCCCGGTCGTGTGATAACGTCCGGACCCCATCTAGTTTCCCTGTTTCCCTAAGAAGGCTTTTCTGGCTGCGCATTCGCTTTTCATATGTCCTTCTTTATCACAGAAGAAACACAATTTCGGACCGTTATTGTTATAATTGCCTCTATTTTGGTTACGAGTATTCTTATAACCATTATTCTTATTTTCATTATTATTATATTTCTTATTTTGTTGATAATTTTGATTTTTTCTATAGTTATCGTATCCTGAATGCTGTACGTTCTGTGCATTGCCTGCGCCGTGCGGATTTTTCCTGATGTCTACTCTTTTGACTACAATTCGGACCTGGGTCGTGTTCATATTCTCCACATTCTCTACAATAAGGAGTATTTTCTCGACTAAAACACTTAGCTCGTGTATGACCTGCCTTATTGCAAAATGAACAAATTGGAACTGATTGATGGGGTTCCGAAAGATTAGTTTTTGTTGCTGGTCTCGTTTCTTCATTATCCCGCTGCAACTGAGATCCTTCGTTTCTCCTAAAGATGGTTGCATATTTATTTGCACTTTTACTCGGTCGGTTTTGTGACGTCATCGTATACAACTGCTGTGTTATTTCTTGCTGTTGTTGTGCCAACTGTGTAAAAGCGTTTATAGTTGGCGACATCTCTTGAGAGTTTATATGATTAATAACCGATTTTTCATTATTGAAAGACGTACCGAAATGACATCTTTTCCACTCTACTTGTGCACAGTTGGCTTCAATTTATAGTTCTCCTAAAGTTTTTGCACTTGTCTCTAAGTCCTAACCTGAATGATGATTTTACTGAAGTATTTATTTCTTCTAATAAAATATCACAATCTCTAACTGGATATCGATCCTCTATAATTGTTTTTGCAGAAGTAAACAAACAACGTAGTCTTCTCGCAAACCTTGAAATATCCTCTCCTTCCAACTGTACTGCCTGCCGTATCTCCTGTTGAACATCTTCCAATATGGTTATTTTTGAATACGCTCCACTAAGTAAACTTATTAATTCATCTAAAGATTTTATCTCTAACGACCTCACAAGATTATATGCCTCACCAAACAATCTGAGTTTTATACAATCTAACATTACTGGGTGACCTTCTGGTTTTAGATCTTTTTCTACTATACGACAACTTATAGCAAATTTGTGTAATTCCGATGCCAAATCATGTGCCCTCGAAGCATCAAAAATTGGCACCACCCTGTTTACCTCTTCTGCTATCCTCACTGAACTCATTTTGAATATTTTAGAATCGTCCGTTGGTTTTACAATTTTATTTTTCAAAATTAAATCTGCTAATTTCCGCTCAAACTCCTTATGTTGATTAACTAATTTTGTATTCAAAACGCTGATTGTATTATTTGCCTCTTCTAACCTGGTTATGTTCAGATCCTTTTTAAATTCAACGTACTTTGGTAAACCTATCTCCTAATTCGTGTGTTTCCTCTAAATTTTTGTCTAACCTCTTTTTTAAAATTACGTTCTGTTTCCTAAAACTATCTAACTCTTTCAATAATTCCTCTCTCTCTTGGTGTAATACACAATTTTTATTATCCAAAATTTCAAATAATTCAGTTAAAGCCAAATCCGACTCTTCTAATTTTGTTAATTTTCTTACGCTCAATCTTTCCTTTAAATGTAAAAAGATCTGTTCAGACTCACTAAAATGTCTGATAAGTGACCACAACTTGTCAACAAATCTCACAATTTCTTCTTGTTCTTTTTGTAAATCTGCTTTTGCTTGTAAATATTCAAATTTTAAAGCTTCCATTAATTAATTTGATCACTCATAAATTTAACAGTTATTTCAAAAATTTCTGTTTATTTAATAAGAGATAATTTCAACTAATATAAAGCCTTTTTATATTACAAAACAATTTTCCAACAGAAACAAAAAAATAAGGTCAAATTGTAAATGTTGCAGTATGCGTTAACCAACAAACAATTTTAATTAAAAAGAAAATCAGAAACTCGCAAAAAAAAATAAAAAAAAAAAATACGAAAATACTGACACTACTATACTCACAACAAGGAATATTAAAAAAAAATTCTTTCACACTAAAATAAAAAATAATATTAATACGGTATTAATATTTTTTCACAAATGAAATATTTCTTTCTATCAAGAATCTCTTACCACTGATGGGGGAAAATCACTTGATAAAAATAACTGTTTCTTTAGTATAAATAAATTGTTTCTTACCACTGGTGGGGGAAAACAATTTAATATTTTAAAGATTGACAGTTGTTATTACTTGAATCCCAAATTTCCCGCAAAAAAGGAGTTATAGTTATTTTAACTAATAATTTGCCTTGATAAAATTTTTGTTTTGTTAGTAGAATGACCTACGTAGGTGAGCAGGCGTTAAACGCCACCAGTCGCTCGGTTTTTTGTTAATTACGAACACAAAACGTACTCACCAGTAATTTTTTATCCATTTTATCCATTTGTTGCTGCCACTGACCGTGTCTAGTGGTTGGAAACTTCTTCGTGGTTCGAAATTTTTCTTCAGGGAATCCTTTGTTTCTTAAGTCCTTAGTTTGTCCTTAGTTTTGCTGCTGCCACTGACCGTGTCTAGTGGTTGAAAACTTCTCTTCTGTGGTTCGAAAACCGGCTGCGCCAATGTTGTATCTTTCAAGTGCGGACACCCGAATATAGATACCTAATGTTGTATTGTTGATAAATCCTACCCGCGAATTTATATTATTAAACACTTTTATTTTTACTTTATTTTACTTTATTTAAAGAAAATCACTATTTATTACAATTAATATAGAAGAGCTCACTTGCTCATAGATCCTACACGAACTACTGAAGACTCCGGTTACTATCCAAACCAAAATCTAAAGAAACCTACTTATCTTTGGCAACGCCCAGCGGTTACGTTTTACTCTTCGTAACCCGCTCCTAACCTAGGCCAATAAAAACCAAAAGCTTGACCGAGAATCGATCGCGGCTTCTGCATTGGTTGACCTAATTCTTCATATTCACTTATGCATATTCAGCTGATTGTATTCATAAGTCGGTTACGATTTATTTGTTTACAAAAAATTGCTTGCAAATTTTTTGAGTTCATCGTATTCGACAATAATTACAATCCGCTTCATGCGAATAAGTCAATATACAACATATGATTTGAGGTACTTGTTCTGTTCCTGATTTTAATGCATTTGCATAGGATATATTTTGAGTTACTTGGTTAGATACATTTGATGTAACATTATGTTGCTTAACAAAATTTTGGGGTACAATTTCAGGTTGATTACGAGCTGCTTGCTTGCGTTTATTTAATCTATCTAGCAAGTCTTTGTACACAGGACAACCTCTATAATTCGCTGTGTGATTTCCTCCACAATTATTGCATTTTTTCGAATTTGATTCATTTTTGTTACTTGTACACTGGGAGGAATGATGGAGATCCCCACAAGCTACACATACTGTGCGCAGTGTGCAATAGGACTTCGTGTGTCCGTATTCCTGACAATTTGCACATTGCACCGGACCACTGCGCTTATGTGGTTCCTCTACTGAGATTCTACGTCGTAGTAAGTATTTCAGCTCATAGGATGAGTTTCGTTTTTTTTAAATTAGTTGAATTAGGGTCTAATTCAATTTTGAACATTGGTTGTGGAATTTTGTTCTTATTTATTATGTTGATCACAACTTTTACACCGAACCCTTTTTCTTCCAATGCTTCTTTAATTTCATTACAATCTACACTGGATTCTATGCCTTTAATTACCACTACTAGGCCTTTGCTACTTTTGAGCTGATATGTGTAGTAGTTTTTATTAATATCATTTAGAAATAATACGGTAATTACTTTCAGTGTAGATTTGTAATTTCGTCTCATGTATGTCCCCTTTAGTCAAAGGGACTATATGAAAATTATTAATCCCGATAAGTCGTCTAATATTGGTAACCAACTCATTTGAGCTACGCTCGCGCAAGTAGATTGGCGGTGGTTTGGTGCTTTTAGCACTAGGAGCAGCCTCCGTATCAATATTTGATTTATCTAAATTTTTTTCACCTAATGGAGCAAACCTATTATTTTTTAAGGGATCAGATGGTTCATCATAATTTATTTTTGTCATTTTAGGAGCATTACCTTTATTCCCGTTTTGTGGACTTAGTTTCCGTTTAACTAGTATGTAGCGATCCATACCAGTCTGTACTGCCGGTCCTTTTGGCCTACTTACCAATGCGGTTCGCTCACTTATTGACATACTTACAGATGGCGTCGTTGCGGGTTGTTCCTTATCCGAAGGTAGTGCTCCAATCTGTTGTTGGCTTTGCGATAGATGTTTTTGCTGCTGAGATTTGAGTTGTTGGTCGTCGTTGTGTGAGTCTTGTTGCAGGTTTAATTTTACGTTGGAGATATGATCCCCAAAAACTTTTTTGGTGTTTTGTCTTTCCGGGGAAATGTCACCACACCCTTGCGTTGTTGGGATAGCGGGAGAAACACATTGCGCGCTCCACGACAAAGGACTCGATTTCTCTTTTGTTTCAGCAGTCAACATCGTTTTTTTAACCGTTGGTTTTTTCGCGGACAAAATATTTATTGTTTTTAGTGTTTGAACTGGTGTAGTTTTTGTTGTTGCCATCGAGTCACATCTCTCTCGAGCTGGAGATCTCTCCACTGGCATTGTTGGTGTTTTTTGTTATTATTTATTTTTTTTTTTTTTTTATTGATTGTTTGATTTTGTTATTTAAATTTTATGTTTTTAATTGTTTTGTGCCGTTGGCAGCTTTCTTAGCGAGCCAAGACGAACACAATTTATTTTGAGCGTCTATTTCGCTATTTTGTGGTTCAAAAAATATGCTATTACACATGAAAAAAAACGATTCACGCAAGGAACGAATAAAAACGCGTCCACTTTGAAAATGCAATGATGGTTTTTTTTTATCAATAAATTTCAATTCAACTTAACAATCGACTTGAATTAAATTTTTAAATCAAATTTCAATTCAATTTAGATATTAATTTTAACATCAAAATTCAATTCAACTCAAAAACTAAACCTCAATTAAAATTTAATCCAATTTTAATAACAGCACTAAATTCAATTTGTTTCAATCTGTTTTGAAATGTTAAAAATACTCATAAGGAGTAGCACCAAATGTTCTAATGTTCGCATCTTTGTTATTGTTTTGAAAACCCCCTCACTCGTTTATGAACAGTGGAAATGGTAAGAATACGTCACAAATATATTGTAATTTAAATTTAAGACTTATACTGCCTTTCATTTCTATTCTTTCTTTTTTCCCGAGAAATATTAGCAGGATTTACCCTCCCATTTTTATTGCCAGCAAAGCATAGGGCTTGCAATGCAACACAATTCAAAAATCATATGTCCTTGTTCGTCTTTAATTGATCATAAAACTGAATATCTTGAAAATTTATATAGGTTTTTTTTTTAAATGTTTAATAATTTAAGCAGCTAAAATCATAAGTTTATTTATTTGTTAATTGATTTAAGCATAAGACAATAAAACTATCATTTTTAAACGTTAGTTGCTGAAATTTAATTATTGAATTTAATGTCATTGACACATTTTTTTTTTAATATATCTTAAGGTCTGTTTAGACTTAAAACAGTTATTTAAATGTTTTAACAAAATTGGACAATAAAATTATCACTATTGAAAAATTCAATGATATAATGTTACTTTAATTTAACAAAATACACATTTTAAATTTAAATCAAATTTTTTTTTTAATTCTTTCCGAAGTAATAAAAAAATATAATAAACGCGTCGTGTCCTTGATCCGTTAAGGCCGGCTCCGCCAAATGTTGATTATTAGAGTGGAGATCGGTTTAAGGTTCTCTGCTAGATAGAAGATTCTTAGAGTGGAGATCGGTTTAAGGTTCTCTGCTATATAGAAGAATATTATAGTGGAGATCGGTTTAAGGTTCTTTGCTAGATATAAGATTATTGGAGTGGAAATCGGTTTAAGGTTCTCTGCTGGATAGAAGATTTGAGACGAAACACATGCACAGTTCTGTGACTAAAAAGAGACACATAATATAAGGCAAGATCGAGATACTATACCGTGAAGAAGAATAGGAGAAGCAGTTATCCGACGAGAGAAAACTCCATTAAGTGATTTAACTACAATGTAGAAATAAACATATATATATATACATATAATTTCCTCGTGAGCTTTTCCTAATGGTTTAGCTTTTAAAACTGCTGGCAAAATACATAGCTCATATTTTTCCTCATGTTATTTAACATCATTCCCTTGGATGATGTTAAACTCTCTATTCAATTTAATAAATTTGAATGTTAACTCATCCTCTTAATGAACATTCAAATATTCTAAATAGAATTCTTCTAGAACCCATTGTCCAGACTCGAATGCCCTGAAATTTTCCTCCTAATCGCAAACCGCAAAGCTAAACTTTCTATAAATGGCAGAGTGTGTCACATTAACACTACTATCTGCTGTTCTGGCACTCACTTCTGTTTCAGTTATAATTTTTAAACTTCCTAGCAATATATATGTCAAATGAATATATTCTCTAATTAAATCCACATACTTCTCCTTAAAGTACAGGTTCTTTGACAAAGCGCGGAAGGCAGCCCCAGCTCCAGATGATTTTCTTCAAAATCATAACAACTCAACCCTCATATTATCTACCTGTTCGACCAAAAAGACCTCATCTCTTTTTGTTGAAACCTCATTATACATGGATATAATTGAGTTCCCAAGAGCTCTCTGAGCATATAACAGATCCTCAGGTTCCATGTGAAAAACAAACATTTTTATATAAAATTTTACAAATACCGCTATATTATAATAAAATCACTTAACTGATTTTATCACACACTCACTACCAATTTTTTAAAAAAATATATATCTTTCATTTAACTTTTTTGTATTTTTTTTACTGCGCTTTATTTTATATATATATATATATATATATATATATATATATATATATATATATATATATATATATATATATATATATATATATATATATATATATATATATATATATATATATATATATATATATATATATATATATATATATATATATTGTCGCGGTTCAAAATTACTATTAAAGATAAATATAAGTTTTGTCAAACATGTTTTATAAGAGAAAAATACTTATATTTTAGGTCACAAGATTGTGACTGGGTTGTGGAGCTCTTGGCGGGATTTCGAAAAACCCACTTTCTTTCTTCCAACTGCTCGCGAACGATACTGACAGTCGTGACCAAATACGAACGGGACAAGGACAAATTTTGTTAAATTATACTTTTAAAAGTTTTGTTTGTTCCCTCGTTTTTATGCCCCTTGTGGAGCCAAGAATGACGCCGACCATGCACAGATGCCTCCAAAGTTCATTTTTGATTTGGTGGGAGCGAGGTCTGTACTTTGCCAGAATTTCATAGAAATCCCCATTTTGGGAATTTTCGTACAAGGTTCTTGGCAGGTCACCTCATACTGACTCTGGTTTGCTGTAAACCGTATTCTCTGCATTTAAATGGCTGATAGCCCATTTCTCACTTTTTTTTTTGGGAAATGGAACAAAATCTGCAAGGATTGCAGTTTTGGTCAGTTCAATGTGAACAGCGAGTTTGTGCAAACAAACTTTTTTTTAAGTGACCTTCGTGTTTTTTTCTAATTTTAAAAAAGTGACTGTTTTTTTTTATTGTGGCTGCTGGTTTTTTTTTTTTTATTTGTTGTTGTGCGACGACCTTTTTTTTGTGCAGCCATTGGTTTTTGGATCGAGGTCAGCGTTGGAGGAAGAGAATTGTGGTCACGAAGATTTTGAGAAATCTCGTCGGCGAACCCAATTCGGAGGTTTTTATTTTTGAACTCCAAGGGAGTATTTTTCTTTGGCGGTAGTGCCATTTGTTTTGTTGTTGTTGCCCGGCAGTCGCGCCGTTGGCTTTTTAGTTTGACAAAATTTTTATTTGTTTTATTTATTTAGTATTTTCATTTTTGAGTGTTGTTTTATTTAGTTTCTTTGTTTTCCAAAATTTTCCTATTTTCATATTTCCTTCCTATCCACGCTCGAGCTCAGTCCTAGTTTTGAGGACGAGTCAAAGTTATTGTCTCTATAATTTTTAGAGCCACAATAACGAAGGAATATTGCTGTTGATCGGATTCGGGTGGAATCCAGAAGGCAATATTTGTGCGAGAACTTCGGCAGTTTGCCGAGTTCGACAAATCGAGTGTCCATTTAAATTATATTTTTTTTGTTGTAATTTATAGTGGCTTCGGTTTTTTTTTTTAATCGCGATAATTTGTTTTCAATTATATAAATTGAATTTTCTTAGTTATTTTATAATTTTGTCCCACTGTGTGATAAAACTTTAATTAAAGTCTTATCACACACGTTTAGTTTGATTGGGATTAATTAAAAGTCCTTTAATTAATCCCAACAAAAATAACCCACCCCATCTTCGACTGAGTGGTTGGCAACATTGTTGTTGTCATCACCTGTTTTGTTTTGTTTCGTCTGTCCGTCGCGAAAATTAAACTCGTTTTGATTTTGTTTAATTTTGTAAATAGTTTAATCGTTTAAACTAAGAGAGAACTTAAATTTAAATTCATCGCGACGCGTAAAATTCGGTGTGACAAATTGGCGCCCAACGTGGGGCCAAAATTATAAAAGTTTAATTTCGTGATAATTTTTTTTTGAGCGGCAGCCGGCTGCATTTTGTTTGTTGCTATTGTCCGTGCGTGCGTTTCGTTTCGTTTTTTTTTTGGTTACTTTTTTTGTTAGTTTTTTTTGTGTGTGCGTTTTTTTTAGTTTAATAAATTAATTTGGATTTGTCCCCAACGGGTTACCCGGGGCAGAAGCATTTTCTGGACGATTTTGGTTCCCAACAACGCGACAGGAGTCGCCGAAGTGTCCAACAGTAGTGGTTGGCCATTTCGAAGTGTTGTTGTTGTTAGTAGCGGTGAGTCCGTCCACGCGCAAATTAAATTCTTCTTCTTCTTCGCGTATGTACATAAGCTGCACAGTAGTGCAAGGCGTACAATTTTTTTTTAAATTCGTTTTTTTTAATACTAATTTTTTTAATAATTTCTTTTAAATATTTTTTTTAATTCTTTTATTAATTAAAATACAATTTTTTTTGATAAATTCTTCACATTAGTTTTGTAAATTTATTTTGTTAATAAAATTTTTTTTTTGCTTCTTTTGTTTGTTGCTTATATACAGCGCGTGTATATAAGCCCCAAACTTGCACAGTGGGCCTTAGTCCTACTTTAACTTCAAACTTTTTTTAATTTTTTTTTATTAAAATTTTTTTTGTATTGATTTTTATTGTTTTTTTTATTATTTTATTATATTATTTTATTTATAAATTTTTTTATTATTACTGTTTTTTTTTATATAAAATTATTTAATATTTTTTTTTGAGTTTTTTTGTTAGAAAAAAAAACTTGCGTCATTTTTTTATTTTATTTCAATTTTTTTTAAATACATTTGACATTTTTTTTTGCGTTTCGTTTTTCTTTATATAAGCCACTTTTTTTTATTTTTTTTTTTTGAGTTTTTATTGAGTTTTTTTTACTTTTTATATTTTCCGTCCGATTTTAAATATTTTAATTATGGATATTCAACGTCTTAACTCCGATGAGCTGACGTATGAAGTTGAGGCGCGCGGTTTACCTGGAGGTACGGTAGATGCCATGCGGAAGGCATTGCGTGCTTCCAGACATATTGAGGCGCGCGGGTCCGTGGATGTTTTCACTGCTTATCCGTTTGAGTTCGCGGAGGATAAGCAGGAAATCGAAGATAAGTTAGTTGAGGTAGGGCAATTAGTTGCGACGCCGCCTAAGGACTCTAAATCTTCCGAGTACCTAAAAGCTCTCGCGAAGATTGAGTGGTGCTTAGGTCGAATTAGTAGGGCTAAGCCGACGTCGGCGAAAGAAGTTAGTGAGCAATCGGAGCTCAAGCTTACAATTTTAAATAAGTTAGCGGATTTAAATTCCGATGTAGGAGTAGATGAGCCGAAAGCGTCTTCGGTCCCAATTAGGTCGATTGACGGGCCGTCAGGTTCTCGTGCCACTCTAGAGAAGAGTATGGCGGTGGACGAAACGCCCGTCAAGGTAGTGTATAGGGATGCTCCTCATATAGGAGCAGATAGAATAGAAAGGTTCTCTAAGTGGGAGGTGAAGTTTTCTGGCGAGAAAACTGATATGTCCCTCCATGCATTTTTAGAAAGAGTCGACGAGCTATGCGAGGCTCGTGGTGTCAGCGAGACACAACTGTTTAGAGGTGCTGTTGACCTATTTTCCGGCAAAGCACTTATTTGGTTTAGGGCGGTTAGGAAAGTTGTTAAAGGCTGGCAAGAGTTGGTTGCCGAGCTAAAGTTGGAGTTTCTGCCTCCAAATTACGATGAGGTTTTATTGGACGAAATTAGGCGTTGGACTCAAGGCGGTAGTGAGTCGATAGGCGTGTATGTGGCCGTGATGAGGGGCATGTTCGGTCGTTTATCCGAGCCCTTATCAGAGCGGCGCATGCTAGGTATCGTTAGGGCTAATTTATCTCCGTTTTATCAAACTCAGCTGGGCTTGGCTGAGCCGGAGAATTTGCGAGAAATGGTAGTGTTAGGGCGAAAATTAGAGGCTGTTCGGACGAATGTTGAGTCATTCGTTCCGCCACCTAGTAGCAAGTCGAAGAACTTGCTGGAGCCTGACTTGGCGTACGTTTGTGCGAGCGCTGAAGTAGCGGAAGTCAGAGCTCCCCTTAGGAATAATAGGATGGAGAGAAGAATTCAGGCTCCTCCCCAGAATAATCTGCAAGTTAGGTGTTTTAATTGTAGGCGTTTTGGGCATTTTTCACCAAACTGTCCAAGTGGTATCAAGTGCTACGGTTGTGGTAGAGTTGGTACCATGAAACGAGATTGTCCTCGGTGCTCGGCGGGAGCAGGACATCCCAACCAGCGAAGTATGGGCATTGCTGGAGTAGGAGTGGGCCAGAGAGGCCAGAATGACCAAGTAGGTCATCGAAGGGCAAGCAGCCCTAGGAATAATTTTGGTGGCGCTAATCAAGCACCACGGCAAGTAGGCCAGAGACAGGAGCGTTCTCCCGAGAATTCGGGAAATGTAGGGCGAGCTCCTGGACACGCAGGTCAGGAGACTCGCGAGAATTAAATAGGTTAGCTAGGTTGCCTGCGAGCAATCAGCTGGTGGGTGGCTCTAGGCGTCGGCGCCAGAGCAGGGAAATGTGTTTGAGTTTCACACTGTTAGGAAATGAATTAGATAATAGGCCCTATTTAGGTGTTAGGATTTTTGGAGTTTTAGTTAAGGGCTTATTAGATTCAGGTGCAACTAGGACAATTCTGGGTCAACCCGGCTGGGATATTTTAAAATCCTGGGGTTTGACATTATCATCTTCCTCGATTTCGAAAGTAGCTCTCGCAGACGGCGAGCAAGTTTTAGTTAGTGGCGTTGTTTCACTACCATTTGAGGTTGAGGGCAAGTCGGTCCTTATAGAGTGCCTCGTAATTCCAAGAGTGCCCCATAAACTGATTTTAGGTGTGGACTTTTGGTCCAAGGCGGGCATAGTCCCGGATTTATCCCGAAATCAGTGGAGATTTTCTGACCAAGTCGAGGTCGCGTCAGTTGCTACGATCGTAGAGAGATCAGAGCTGACGAATCGTGAGGCTGAGGATTTAGATAGGTTGATAGTTGAAGCTTTTCATGCCATGCCGGATGGGCTGGGGTGTACACATTTGGTCGAACATCGGATTAGAACCAAACCAAATGTAGAACCCGTTAAACAGCGTTATTATCCAGTATCGCCAGCGATTCAGAAGAGAATCGACGAAGAAATCGAGAAGATGTTAGATAAAGATGTGATAGAAGTGTCCCATAGTCCTTGGGCATCACCAGTAGTTATGATTAGGAAAAAAGATGATTCGTATAGGTTTTGTGTTGATTATAGGACTTTGAATAAAAATACGGATAGAGATAGTTATCCTCTTCCGTATATATCGGCAACGTTGGATAAACTTAAAGATGCAAAATATCTTTCAAGTTTAGATATTAAATCTGCATATTGGCAAATTCCTGTAGAAGAAAGTTCTAGGGCGTTTACAGCTTTTACTGTTCCAGGTAGGGGATTGTATCAATTCAAGCGTATGCCTTATGGTCTTCATAACGCGCCTGCCACTTGGCAAAGATTTATTGATACAGTCTTAGGAGCCGATTTAGAACCCAATGTTTTTGTTTATCTGGATGACATAATTATTGTCACAAATAGCTTTGAAAAACACATAGAAGTGTTAAAAGAGGTTTTGAATAGAGTTTTCTTAGCAGGATTAAGATTAAATAGAGAGAAATGTAATTTTTGCCTTTCTTCTCTTAAATATTTGGGCTATGTTGTTGACCGTATGGGGTTACACGTAGACCCTGAAAAAGTGGAGGCGATGTTGAAAATCCCTGCACCTAGGAGTGTTAAAGAAGTTAGGTCTTTTGTCGGTACTATTTCTTGGTATCGTAGATTTGTTCCTAATTTCGCGGATTTGGTCAAACCGTTGACGGATCTGTTGAAAAAGAACAAAAGGTTTTTATGGTCAGATGAGTGCGAAGCTAGTTTTCAAATGGCAAAAGAGCGTCTCGTGACTGCTCCGGTTTTGACTTGCCCAGATTTTGATCGTAAGTTTTCAGTTCAAACCGATGCATCTGATTTCGGAATCGGTGCAGTGTTGACCCAAAAATTTGAGGAAGGAGAGAAAGTTATCTCCTATTTGAGTAGGTCTTTAAGTAAGTGCGAGAGAAATTACTCTACCACTGAAAAGGAGTGTTTAGCCGTTTTATGGGCTGTTGAGAAGCTGAGGCCATATTTAGAAGGCGCTCATTTTACAGTGGTAACAGACCACTATTCATTAGTGTGGTTGAATAATTTAAAAGATCCCTGCGGTAGGTTGGCCAGATGGGCCCTAAAACTTCAACAATATGATTTCGAAATTATTCACCGCAAAGGCAGAGACCATGTTGTACCAGACATGTTGTCTAGGACCGTTCCAGTCTTAGGAGAATTGCAAGCGCGTGCATCAGATCCGTGGTTGGACAGTATGCTTAAACGCGTTGAGGAAAATCCCCTCGAATTCGCAGCGTGGCGAATCGAAAACGGGATTCTATATAAACATGTCCAAGTCAGGACAGTCCAAGTCGGGACACAATTTTTGAGTAGTGAGGATGGCTGGAAACGAGTTTTAGGCAGGAGTGAGCGACGCCAGGCGTTGCATGAGTGCCATGATGACCCTTTAGCTGGTCACATGGGAGTTAGAAAAACATTTGGCAGGATTTCTGAGAAATATTATTGGCCAAAAATGAAGGCAGACGTAACTAGATACGTCAAAGGATGTCAGGTTTGTCAAAGTGTGAAACCAGACCATAGTAAACCAGCTGGTTGGATGATAGCTAGGTCCAAGGATTTAGATCCCTGGGAGATGATCTGTATAGATCTTGTAGGTCCCCTGGTGAGATCGACACATGGGTATTGCTATATACTCACCGTAGTCGACTACCTCACCAAATGTCCCCTGTTATTTCCGTTGCGGTCGGCCACCGCAAAATTAATTAATAAGGAGTTAGAAGATAACGTCTTCTTACTCTTTGGAGTGCCGAGGTCTATTGTATGCGACAATGGACCACAATTTCGCAGCAAAGAGTTGCAGCGGCTATGTTCGGCATATGGAGTGGCGTTGAGGTTTACGGCGAACTATCACCCACAAGCTAATCCTGCCGAACGAATTAATCAGATCATTAAGACCACTTTACGTGCTTATGTATCTGAAAATCACAGGACGTGGGATACGCACCTCTCAAAGGTGGCTTGCTGCATTAGAACAGCACGACATGACGTGTTAGGAGTTTCACCTTATTTTGCCAATTTCGGGCGAAATATGGCTGTCCGGGGAGACAAAGATTATAAAAGACATGACGACTTTGTTCCACCCAATATCGATGAGAGAGCTAATCTTTTAGCTGAACTCAGAAAAGACATACGAACTAAACTGGAGACAGCGGGTGCCAAAATGGCAAAGACTTATAATTTAAGACGTCGGGATGTCCAATACTTACCAAACGAACTTGTCTGGCGACGTAATTTTGTTCTGTCCGATGCTGCAGCTTTTTATGCAGCTAAGTTAGCCCCTAAATTTGTTGGACCGTTTTTAATAAAAAGGAAGGTGTCTCCCTGGACTTACCTTCTTCAGGATGAGGATGGTAAAGAAAAAGGAATATGGAATGTCAAGGACCTTAGACCACACACTGACGAATTTTGAACATTTTTACCTTCAGTTGTTGTTCGAAAGTTGGCTGGTCTTTTAAACGAGACCAAGCAACTTTCGCGGAGGTAGAGGTGGAGTTGTCGCGGTTCAAAATTACTATTAAAGATAAATATAAGTTTTGTCAAACATGTTTTATAAGAGAAAAATACTTATATTTTAGGTCACAAGATTGTGACTGGGTTGTGGAGCTCTTGGCGGGATTTCGAAAAACCCACTTTCTTTCTTCCAACTGCTCGCGAACGATACTGACAGTCGTGACCAAATACGAACGGGACAAGGACAAATTTTGTTAAATTATACTTTTAAAAGTTTTGTTTGTTCCCTCGTTTTTATGCCCCTTGTGGAGCCAAGAATGACGCCGACCATGCACAGATGCCTCCAAAGTTCATTTTTGATTTGGTGGGAGCGAGGTCTGTACTTTGAAAGAATTTCATAGAAATCCCCATTTTGGGAATTTTCGTACAAGGTTCTTGGCAGGTCACCTCATACTGACTCTGGTTTGCTGTAAACCGTATTCTCTGCATTTAAATGGCTGATAGCCCATTTCTCACTTTTTTTTTTGGGAAATGGAACAAAATCTGCAAGGATTGCAGTTTTGGTCAGTTCAATGTGAACAGCGAGTTTGTGCAAACAAACTTTTTTTTAAGTGACCTTCGTGTTTTTTTCTAATTTTAAAAAAGTGACTGTTTTTTTTTATTGTGGCTGCTGGTTTTTTTTTTTTTATTTGTTGTTGTGCGACGACCTTTTTTTTGTGCAGCCATTGGTTTTTGGATCGAGGTCAGCGTTGGAGGAAGAGAATTGTGGTCACGAAGATTTTGAGAAATCTCGTCGGCGAACCCAATTCGGAGGTTTTTATTTTTGAACTCCAAGGGAGTATTTTTCTTTGGCGGTAGTGCCATTTGTTTTGTTGTTGTTGCCCGGCAGTCGCGCCGTTGGCTTTTTAGTTTGACAAAATTTTTATTTGTTTTATTTATTTAGTATTTTCATTTTTGAGTGTTGTTTTATTTAGTTTCTTTGTTTTCCAAAATTTTCCTATTTTCATATTTCCTTCCTATCCACGCTCGAGCTCAGTCCTAGTTTTGAGGACGAGTCAAAGTTATTGTCTCTATAATTTTTAGAGCCACAATAACGAAGGAATATTGCTGTTGATCGGATTCGGGTGGAATCCAGAAGGCAATATTTGTGCGAGAACTTCGGCAGTTTGCCGAGTTCGACAAATCGAGTGTCCATTTAAATTATATTTTTTTTGTTGTAATTTATAGTGGCTTCGGTTTTTTTTTTTAATCGCGATAATTTGTTTTCAATTATATAAATTGAATTTTCTTAGTTATTTTATAATTTTGTCCCACTGTGTGATAAAACTTTAATTAAAGTCTTATCACACACGTTTAGTTTGATTGGGATTAATTAAAAGTCCTTTAATTAATCCCAACAAAAATAACCCACCCCATCTTCGACTGAGTGGTTGGCAACATTGTTGTTGTCATCACCTGTTTTGTTTTGTTTCGTCTGTCCGTCGCGAAAATTAAACTCGTTTTGATTTTGTTTAATTTTGTAAATAGTTTAATCGTTTAAACTAAGAGAGAACTTAAATTTAAATTCATCGCGACGCGTAAAATTCGGTGTGACAAATTGGCGCCCAACGTGGGGCCAAAATTATAAAAGTTTAATTTCGTGATAATTTTTTTTTGAGCGGCAGCCGGCTGCATTTTGTTTGTTGCTATTGTCCGTGCGTGCGTTTCGTTTCGTTTTTTTTTTGGTTACTTTTTTTGTTAGTTTTTTTTGTGTGTGCGTTTATTTTAGTTTAATAAATTAATTTGGATTTGTCCCCAACGGGTTACCCGGGGCAGAAGCATTTTCTGGACGATTTTGGTTCCCAACAACGCGACAGGAGTCGCCGAAGTGTCCAACAGTAGTGGTTGGCCATTTCGAAGTGTTGTTGTTGTTAGTAGCGGTGAGTCCGTCCACGCGCAAATTAAATTCTTCTTCTTCTTCGCGTATGTACATAAGCTGCACAGTAGTGCAAGGCGTACAATTTTTTTTTAAATTCGTTTTTTTTAATACTAATTTTTTTAATAATTTCTTTTAAATATTTTTTTTAATTCTTTTATTAATTAAAATACAATTTTTTTTGATAAATTCTTCACATTAGTTTTGTAAATTTATTTTGTTAATAAAATTTTTTTTTTGCTCTTTTGTTTGTTGCTTATATACAGCGCGTGTATATAAGCCCCAAACTTGCACAGTGGGCCTTAGTCCTACTTTAACTTCAAACTTTTTTTAATTTTTTTTTATTAAAATTTTTTTTGTATTGATTTTTATTGTTTTTTTTATTATTTTATTATATTATTTTATTTATAAATTTTTTTATTATTACTGTTTTTTTTTATATAAAATTATTTAATATTTTTTTTTGAGTTTTTTTGTTAGAAAAAAAAACTTGCGTCATTTTTTTATTTTATTTCAATTTTTTTTAAATACATTTGACATTTTTTTTTGCGTTTCGTTTTTCTTTATATAAGCCACTTTTTTTTATTTTTTTTTTATTTTAATCAGTTTTTTTTGAGTTTTTATTGAGTTTTTTTTACTTTTTATATTTTCCGTCCGATTTTAAATATTTTAATTATGGATATTCAACGTCTTAACTCCGATGAGCTGACGTATGAAGTTGAGGCGCGCGGTTTACCTGGAGGTACGGTAGATGCCATGCGGAAGGCATTGCGTGCTTCCAGACATATTGAGGCGCGCGGGTCCGTGGATGTTTTCACTGCTTATCCGTTTGAGTTCGCGGAGGATAAGCAGGAAATCGAAGATAAGTTAGTTGAGGTAGGGCAATTAGTTGCGACGCCGCCTAAGGACTCTAAATCTTCCGAGTACCTAAAAGCTCTCGCGAAGATTGAGTGGTGCTTAGGTCGAATTAGTAGGGCTAAGCCGACGTCGGCGAAAGAAGTTAGTGAGCAATCGGAGCTCAAGCTTACAATTTTAAATAAGTTAGCGGATTTAAATTCCGATGTAGGAGTAGATGAGCCGAAAGCGTCTTCGGTCCCAATTAGGTCGATTGACGGGCCGTCAGGTTCTCGTAGGAAAGTTGTTAAAGGCTGGCAAGAGTTGGTTGCCGAGCTAAAGTTGGAGTTTCTGCCTCCAAATTACGATGAGGTTTTATTGGACGAAATTAGGCGTTGGACTCAAGGCGGTAGTGAGTCGATAGGCGTGTATGTGGCCGTGATGAGGGGCATGTTCGGTCGTTTATCCGAGCCCTTATCAGAGCGGCGCATGCTAGGTATCGTTAGGGCTAATTTATCTCCGTTTTATCAAACTCAGCTGGGCTTGGCTGAGCCGGAGAATTTGCGAGAAATGGTAGTGTTAGGGCGAAAATTAGAGGCTGTTCGGACGAATGTTGAGTCATTCGTTCCGCCACCTAGTAGCAAGTCGAAGAACTTGCTGGAGCCTGACTTGGCGTACGTTTGTGCGAGCGCTGAAGTAGCGGAAGTCAGAGCTCCCCTTAGGAATAATAGGATGGAGAGAAGAATTCAGGCTCCTCCCCAGAATAATCTGCAAGTTAGGTGTTTTAATTGTAGGCGTTTTGGGCATTTTTCACCAAACTGTCCAAGTGGTATCAAGTGCTACGGTTGTGGTAGAGTTGGTACCATGAAACGAGATTGTCCTCGGTGCTCGGCGGGAGCAGGACATCCCAACCAGCGAAGTATGGGCATTGCTGGAGTAGGAGTGGGCCAGAGAGGCCAGAATGACCAAGTAGGTCATCGAAGGGCAAGCAGCCCTAGGAATAATTTTGGTGGCGCTAATCAAGCACCACGGCAAGTAGGCCAGAGACAGGAGCGTTCTCCCGAGAATTCGGGAAATGTAGGGCGAGCTCCTGGACACGCAGGTCAGGAGACTCGCGAGAATTAAATAGGTTAGCTAGGTTGCCTGCGAGCAATCAGCTGGTGGGTGGCTCTAGGCGTCGGCGCCAGAGCAGGGAAATGTGTTTGAGTTTCACACTGTTAGGAAATGAATTAGATAATAGGCCCTATTTAGGTGTTAGGATTTTTGGAGTTTTAGTTAAGGGCTTATTAGATTCAGGTGCAACTAGGACAATTCTGGGTCAACCCGGCTGGGATATTTTAAAATCCTGGGGTTTGACATTATCATCTTCCTCGATTTCGAAAGTAGCTCTCGCAGACGGCGAGCAAGTTTTAGTTAGTGGCGTTGTTTCACTACCATTTGAGGTTGAGGGCAAGTCGGTCCTTATAGAGTGCCTCGTAATTCCAAGAGTGCCCCATAAACTGATTTTAGGTGTGGACTTTTGGTCCAAGGCGGGCATAGTCCCGGATTTATCCCGAAATCAGTGGAGATTTTCTGACCAAGTCGAGGTCGCGTCAGTTGCTACGATCGTAGAGAGATCAGAGCTGACGAATCGTGAGGCTGAGGATTTAGATAGGTTGATAGTTGAAGCTTTTCATGCCATGCCGGATGGGCTGGGGTGTACACATTTGGTCGAACATCGGATTAGAACCAAACCAAATGTAGAACCCGTTAAACAGCGTTATTATCCAGTATCGCCAGCGATTCAGAAGAGAATCGACGAAGAAATCGAGAAGATGTTAGATAAAGATGTGATAGAAGTGTCCCATAGTCCTTGGGCATCACCAGTAGTTATGATTAGGAAAAAAGATGATTCGTATAGGTTTTGTGTTGATTATAGGACTTTGAATAAAAATACGGATAGAGATAGTTATCCTCTTCCGTATATATCGGCAACGTTGGATAAACTTAAAGATGCAAAATATCTTTCAAGTTTAGATATTAAATCTGCATATTGGCAAATTCCTGTAGAAGAAAGTTCTAGGGCGTTTACAGCTTTTACTGTTCCAGGTAGGGGATTGTATCAATTCAAGCGTATGCCTTATGGTCTTCATAACGCGCCTGCCACTTGGCAAAGATTTATTGATACAGTCTTAGGAGCCGATTTAGAACCCAATGTTTTTGTTTATCTGGATGACATAATTATTGTCACAAATAGCTTTGAAAAACACATAGAAGTGTTAAAAGAGGTTTTGAATAGAGTTTGCTTAGCAGGATTAAGATTAAATAGAGAGAAATGTAATTTTTGCCTTTCTTCTCTTAAATATTTGGGCTATGTTGTTGACCGTATGGGGTTACACGTAGACCCTGAAAAAGTGGAGGCGATGTTGAAAATCCCTGCACCTAGGAGTGTTAAAGAAGTTAGGTCTTTTGTCGGTACTATTTCTTGGTATCGTAGATTTGTTCCTAATTTCGCGGATTTGGTCAAACCGTTGACGGATCTGTTGAAAAAGAACAAAAGGTTTTTATGGTCAGATGAGTGCGAAGCTAGTTTTCAAATGGCAAAAGAGCGTCTCGTGACTGCTCCGGTTTTGACTTGCCCAGATTTTGATCGTAAGTTTTCAGTTCAAACCGATGCATCTGATTTCGGAATCGGTGCAGTGTTGACCCAAGAATTTGAGGAAGGAGAGAAAGTTATCTCCTATTTGAGTAGGTCTTTAAGTAAGTGCGAGAGAAATTACTCTACCACTGAAAAGGAGTGTTTAGCCGTTTTATGGGCTGTTGAGAAGCTGAGGCCATATTTAGAAGGCGCTCATTTTACAGTGGTAACAGACCACTTTTCATTAGTGTGGTTGAATAATTTAAAAGATCCCTGCGGTAGGTTGGCCAGATGGGCCCTAAAACTTCAACAATATGATTTCGAAATTATTCACCGCAAAGGCAGAGACCATGTTGTACCAGACATGTTGTCTAGGACCGTTCCAGTCTTAGGAGAATTGCAAGCGCGTGCATCAGATCCGTGGTTGGACAGTATGCTTAAACGCGTTGAGGGAAATCCCCTCGAATTCGCAGCGTGGCGAATCGAAAACGGGATTCTATATAAACATGTCCAAGTCAGGACAGTCCAAGTCGGGACACAATTTTTGAGTAGTGAGGATGGCTGGAAACGAGTTTTAGGCAGGAGTGAGCGACGCCAGGCGTTGCATGAGTGCCATGATTACCCTTTAGCTGGTCACATGGGAGTTAGAAAAACATTTGGCAGGATTTCTGAGAAATATTATTGGCCAAAAATGAAGGCAGACGTAACTAGATACGTCAAAGGATGTCAGGTTTGTCAAAGTGTGAAACCAGACCATAGTAAACCAGCTGGTTGGATGATAGCTAGGTCCAAGGATTTAGATCCCTGGGAGATGATCTGTATAGATCTTGTAGGTCCCCTGGTGAGATCGACACATGGGTATTGCTATATACTCACCGTAGTCGACTACCTCACCAAATGTCCCCTGTTATTTCCGTTGCGGTCGGCCACCGCAAAATTAATTAATAAGGAGTTAGAAGATAACGTCTTCTTACTCTTTGGAGTGCCGAGGTCTATTGTATGCGACAATGGACCACAATTTCGCAGCAAAGAGTTGCAGCGGCTATGTTCGGCATATGGAGTGGCGTTGAGGTTTACGGCGAACTATCACCCACAAGCTAATCCTGCCGAACGAATTAATCAGATCATTAAGACCACTTTACGTGCTTATGTATCTGAAAATCACAGGACGTGGGATACGCACCTCTCAAAGGTGGCTTGCTGCATTAGAACAGCACGACATGACGTGTTAGGAGTTTCACCTTATTTTGCCAATTTCGGGCGAAATATGGCTGTCCGGGGAGACAAAGATTATAAAAGACATGACGACTTTGTTCCACCCAATATCGATGAGAGAGCTAATCTTTTAGCTGAACTCAGAAAAGACATACGAACTAAACTGGAGACAGCGGGTGCCAAAATGGCAAAGACTTATAATTTAAGACGTCGGGATGTCCAATACTTACCAAACGAACTTGTCTGGCGACGTAATTTTGTTCTGTCCGATGCTGCAGCTTTTTATGCAGCTAAGTTAGCCCCTAAATTTGTTGGACCGTTTTTAATAAAAAGGAAGGTGTCTCCCTGGACTTACCTTCTTCAGGATGAGGATGGTAAAGAAAAAGGAATATGGAATGTCAAGGACCTTAGACCACACACTGACGAATTTTGAACATTTTTACCTTCAGTTGTTGTTCGAAAGTTGGCTGGTCTTTTAAACGAGACCAAGCAACTTTCGCGGAGGTAGAGGTGGAGTTGTCGCGGTTCAAAATTACTATTAAAGATAAATATAAGTTTTGTCAAACATGTTTTATAAGAGAAAAATACTTATATTTTAGGTCACAAGATTGTGACTGGGTTGTGGAGCTCTTGGCGGGATTTCGAAAAACCCACTTTCTTTCTTCCAACTGCTCGCGAACGATACTGACAGTCGTGACCAAATACGAACGGGACAAGGACAAATTTTGTTAAATTATACTTTTAAAAGTTTTGTTTGTTCCCTCGTTTTTATGCCCCTTGTGGAGCCAAGAATGACGCCGACCATGCACAGATGCCTCCAAAGTTCATTTTTGATTTGGTGGGAGCGAGGTCTGTACTTTGCCAGAATTTCATAGAAATCCCCATTTTGGGAATTTTCGTACAAGGTTCTTGGCAGGTCACCTCATACTGACACTGGTTTGCTGTAAACCGTATTCTCTGCATTTAAATGGCTGATAGCCCATTTCTCACTTTTTTTTTTGGGAAATGGAACAAAATCTGCAAGGATTGCAGTTTTGGTCAGTTCAATGTGAACAGCGAGTTTGTGCAAACAAACTTTTTTTTAAGTGACCTTCGTGTTTTTTTCTAATTTTAAAAAAGTGACTGTTTTTTTTTATTGTGGCTGCTGGTTTTTTTTTTTTTATTTGTTGTTGTGCGACGACCTTTTTTTTGTGCAGCCATTGGTTTTTGGATCGAGGTCAGCGTTGGAGGAAGAGAATTGTGGTCACGAAGATTTTGAGAAATCTCGTCGGCGAACCCAATTCGGAGGTTTTTATTTTTGAACTCCAAGGGAGTATTTTTCTTTGGCGGTAGTGCCATTTGTTTTGTTGTTGTTGCCCGGCAGTCGCGCCGTTGGCTTTTTAGTTTGACAAAATTTTTATTTGTTTTATTTATTTAGTATTTTCATTTTTGAGTGTTGTTTTATTTAGTTTCTTTGTTTTCCAAAATTTTCCTATTTTCATATTTCCTTCCTATCCACGCTCGAGCTCAGTCCTAGTTTTGAGGACGAGTCAAAGTTATTGTCTCTATAATTTTTAGAGCCACAATAACGAAGGAATATTGCTGTTGATCGGATTCGGGTGGAATCCAGAAGGCAATATTTGTGCGAGAACTTCGGCAGTTTGCCGAGTTCGACAAATCGAGTGTCCATTTAAATTATATTTTTTTTGTTGTAATTTATAGTGGCTTCGGTTTTTTTTTTTAATCGCGATAATTTGTTTTCAATTATATAAATTGAATTTTCTTAGTTATTTTATAATTTTGTCCCACTGTGTGATAAAACTTTAATTAAAGTCTTATCACACACGTTTAGTTTGATTGGGATTAATTAAAAGTCCTTTAATTAATCCCAACAAAAATAACCCACCCCATCTTCGACTGAGTGGTTGGCAACATTGTTGTTGTCATCACCTGTTTTGTTTTGTTTCGTCTGTCCGTCGCGAAAATTAAACTCGTTTTGATTTTGTTTAATTTTGTAAATAGTTTAATCGTTTAAACTAAGAGAGAACTTAAATTTAAATTCATCGCGACGAGTAAAATTCGGTGTGACAATATATATATATATATATATGTTTATTTCTACATTGTAGTTTAATCACTTAATGGAGTTTTCTCTCGTCGGATAACTGCTTCTCCTATTCTTCTTCACGGTATAGTATCTCGATCTTGCCTTGTATTATGTGTCTCTTTTTAGTCACAGAACTGTGCATGTGTTTCGTCTCAAATCTTCTATCCAGCAGAGAACCTTAAACCGATCTCCACTCCAATAATCTTATATCTAGCAAAGAACCTTAAACCGATCTCCGCTATAATATTCTTCTATATAGCAGAGAACCTTTAACCGATCTCCACTCTAATAATCTTCTATCCAGCAGAGAACCTTAAACCGATCTCCACTCTAATAATCTTCTATCTAGCAGAGAACCTTAAACCGATCTCCACTCTCATAATCTTCTATCTAGCAGAGAACCTTAAACCGATCTCCACTCTAAGAATCTTCTATCTAGCAGAGAACCTTAAACCGATCTCCACTCTAATAATCAACATTTGGCGGAGCCGGCCTTAACGGATCAAGGACACGACGCGTTTATTATATTTTTTTATTACTTCGGAAAGAATTAAAAAAAAAATTTGATTTAAATTTAAAATGTGTATTTTGTTAAATTAAAGTAACATTATATCATTGAATTTTTCAATAGTGATAATTTTATTGTCCAATTTTGTTAAAACATTTAAATAACTGTTTTAAGTCTAAACAGGACCTTAAGATATATTAAAAAAAAATTGTGTCAATGACATTAAATTCAATAATTAAATTTCAGCAACTAACGTTTAAAAATGATAGTAATAACAAAGATGCGAACATTAGAACATTTGGTGCTACTCCTTATGAGTATTTTTAACATTTCAAAATTAGGCCATTCTAAAATAAGCTGTGCATTTGGCTTAAACAAATTGAATTTAGTGCTGTTATTAAAATTGGATTAAATTTTAATTGAGGTTTAGTTTTTGAGTTGAATTGAATTTTGATGTTAAAATTAATATCTAAATTGAATTGAAATTTGATTTAAAAATTTAATTCAAGTCGATTGTTAAGTTGGATTGAAATTTATTGATAAAAAAAAATCATCATTGCATTTTCAAAGTGGACGCGTTTTTATTCGTTCCGTGCGTGAATCGTTTTTTTTCATGTGTAATAGCATATTTTTTGAACCACAAAATAGCGAAATAGACGCTCAAAATAAATTGTGATCGTTTTGGCTCGCTAAGAAAGCTGCCAACGGCACAAAACAATTAAAAACATAAAATTTAAATAACAAAATCAAACAATCAATAAAAAACAAACAAAAAATAAAAATAAATAATAACAAAAAAAAAACCAACAATGCCAGTGGAGAGATCTCCAGCTCGAGAGAGATGTGACTCGATGGCAACAACAAAAACTACACCAGTTCAAACACTAAAAACAATAAATATTTTGTCCGCGAAAAAACCAACGGTTAAAAAAACGATGTTGGCTGCTAAAACAAAAGAGAAATCGAGTCCTTTGTCGTGGAGCGCGCAATGTGTTTCTCCCGCTATCCCAACAACGCAAGGGTGTGGTGACATTTCCCCGGAAAGACAAAACACCAAAAAAGTTTTTGGGGATCATATCTCCAACGTAAAATTAAACCTGCAACATATATATGTATATATATATATATATATATGAGTTGTTGGTCGTCGTTGTGTGAGTCTTGTTGCAGGTTTAATTTTACATTGGAGATATGATCCCCAAAAACTTTTTTTCCGGGGAAATGTATGTATATATATATATATATATATATATATATATATATATATATATATATATATATGTATATATATATATATATATATATATATATATATATATATATATATATATATATATATATATATATATATATATATATATATATATATATATATATATATATATATATATATATATATATATATATATATATATATATATATATATATATATATATATATATATATATATAAAATATTGTAATTAATATTTCTGTTAAATTATATGTATCGTTTTAAATGTGCATTTCATATTTATTATTGTTTTATTTTTTTAAACAGGTTTTGTCATAATTCTAGAAAACTTGGACTTTGTGAAAAATTACTGTTACTTGTTGGCGTTATGTGTTTTTTATTACAAGGTAAAATATTACTTTTGTTATAGATAATGAACTGACTGTCAGTCAGAGCTTGTTCTTATATATCTATATGCATCCATTTAAATAAATAAACAAAAATGAAGATATCCTACGTTTGTTCTAGAAATAAGTAATTCAATAGATCATGGGAGTGGTTGTACCTTAGTTCCAATATAACCGATTTGCATAAATACCGATTATAAACTCCGATTACTTTCTGAAACAAAAATTTTAGTTTAAGTAAAGTATTGAATAACACTTAAAAAATTATTTGTTGAAGTTAACAATCATTATGCGAGGTAAACAGTTGCCTTCTTTAATGATCGTAGTTTTAAAAACGATACAATTTTACGCGTAATGTGTGATTTTAAATAAAAAAATGTGTAAATTTTACTGTGATAATGTCTTTAAATTTCGGAATTTTTTAAACATAAAACAAATCTAATGTTCACTATCCATTTATAATTAAAAAGATACATTTAAATCGATGCTTGCGATACCTTAATACCGAGTACTTAGCAGTCGATGTGCGCTACGAATATGGAACTCCACCAGTACAAGTAGCATAATTAATGCCGTTTTGTTACCACAATCTCCTGAAGGGGCGGGGAGGGATCAATGCTGGAGCCATCCTGAATTGTTGAGAAATTTTAAAAAGTTCATTTGTGGGTAGTCAGATAAGACTTCTAATGAGGTTGGAAAGGCGGAGTAGAGTGTACGAAACCTGACTCTTGCTAAAGCCGGACAGTCGCAGATGAAGTGATTCAGTGTCTCTGGTTCACTGGTGTTTTTGCAGCTACGACAGTGGACATTATAGGGAATTCCCAATCTGCGGGCATGTTCACCAATAGGCCAGTGTCCAGTGCAGATGTATGTGATCCGCGCGATGTCTCGACGCCTCAAGTTAATAAGTTCAAGGGATCTTGAAAGGTCGTAGTTTGGCCAAGTTTTTTTGGATACAACGCATCCTGCGGTGTTTTTCCATATAGACTTGTCTATATTGAGAAAGAAATTGCAGATTACAGATTTGACCTTGCCTATAGGTACCGGAACCGGAACAGCCAGATCCAGCGCCGATGCAGAGCCCTTCCTGGCCAGGTCATCGGCCACTTCATTACATACTATGCTCCTATGTCCTGGAACCCAGATAAGGTTTATTCTATGTCTGTGACCGAGAAGATCTAGTTCATTACTGCCTTGAAGAACAAATTTTGATGTTATAACATTAGAGGACAATGCTTTAATAGCCGCCTGACTGTCAAAAAATATGGCTATGTTCTTTTTACGAGTTAGTTTGCTACTAATAATGCTACAAGCTTCTATGATAGCTATAAATTCAGCTTGAAACACACTGGCCTCATCAGGAAGCCTAAGAGATCCAGAGATACCAAGGTGTTTACAGAAAACACCTGCGCCAACTCCACAACTCATCTTGGAGCCATCCGTAAAAATATCAACGCCGAATTTGTCGATTACACTATTAGATAACCATTCTTCTCTGGATGGAAATCTGTGTAAAAAGTTCTTGTTAAGAACTATTTTCGGTGAAATGTAGTCACTCGTTACAGGCACTACCTCTTTAGGTAGCGTACCTAAAATTCTGCTATGGCCATATGTCCTAGCTTGCCATGACCCTACTTCTTTGAGTCTTGATTCAGTGCATGTGGCTACAAATTTTATGTGAAGATCAATGGGAAGAAAATACACAAGTACATTAAGCGCATCTGAGGACTGCATCTCAGAGCCCCAGTTATGCCAATGCATGCGGATCGTTGCACTCTTCCTAATTTTACTATATTATAATTTTTACTAAGCGCTGGCTACCAAACGTGAGCTCCGTAGGTGAAAATCGGTCGAACTACAGCCGTGTAGTTGGACAATAAACTTAAGTTTGGCGTCAGGCATGCGAAACTAAAAATTTTCCAAGGCAGTGCGGACGACCCGGACGAGATTGGCGATGCGAGCAAGCTTCTCGATGAGCTTAGCATCGTCAAGAATGCCACAACATCCTGATGCTGAATGCCGTGCAGATTAATCTGCAGCACTCGAAATGTGCTACAGAGAATCTGATTGTCTTCCTCAGGGAGGGAGGCATAGACATCGGCATTATCCAAGAGCCCTGGGTGAACAGTAGTAGCATCAAGGGTTTCACGGATAGCAACTATTTACTATACTACAAGAAAGATGCAGGTAAACCTAGATCTTGTATTATTATTAAAAAACACATTAAAGCATTTCTTTGCAGCAGTTCCAGTTCCGCTGATCTGACAGTTGTCAGGATCGAACTAGACGGCTGTAAAAGAATAGTGGTCGCATCTGCGTACATGGCGCATGACTTGCCTGCTCCACCAGACGAAGTGAGTAGGCTTGGCCAAAACCTGTGCAGGGATGAAACCTTAAGTTTAGGTTGCGACGCCAATGCCAGACATACGCTTTGGGGTAGCAGAGAAATAAATGACAGAGGTGAGTAACTTTTTGATTTTGTTACAAAAACTAAATTAGACATATGTAACCGGGGAAATTCTCCCACCTTTATCTTTCCGAGTACGGATGATTTCATAGGATAGGAGGAAGTTCTCGATATCACTCTTACCAATCTCAATACCGAGATCAAAGTAGAAGGCTGGAGAGTGTCAAGTCAGCGATCCTTTTCTGATCATGCCTGGATACTTTTCAGTTTTGATCTCAAAGTTCATGCCCCACCTATTTATAGGAATCCAAGAAGGATTAACTGGGAAAAATTCCGCAATTCCGTGAACTCCTCTTTAGGCAGGTATTCACCCATTTCTTCATCCCCTTCTGAACTAGATGATAGAGCAGGAAAATTCGAGAAAGTTTTTAGTTCGGCTTACATGAACTCATGCCCTATCACTCGCAGTAAGAGTAAATTCCCGTCATGGTGGAACAATGACTTGAAGCTTGTTAGAAAGGAGTTCAACGAGGCGTATATACAAAATTCACCAACTCCACAACTCATCTTGGAGCCATCCGTAAAAATGGCAACGCCGAATTTGTCGATTACACTATTAGATGACCATTCTTCTCTGGATGGAAATCTGTGTAAAAAGTTCTTTTTTAGAACTAATTTCGGTGAAATGTAGTCAGTCGTTACAGGTACTACCTCTTTAGGTAGTGTACCTAAAATTCTGCTGTGGCCGTATGTCCTAGCTTGCCAAGTCCCTACTTCATTGAGTCTTGGTGCAGTGCACGCGGCTACAAATTTGATGTGAAGATCAATGGGAAGAAGATGCACAAGTACATTTAGCGCATCTGAGGGACTGGATCTCAGAGCCCCAGTTATGCCAATGCATGCGGATCGTTGAACTCTTCCTAATTTTACTATATTATAATTTTTACTAAGCGCTGGCCACCAAACGTGAGCTCCGTAGGTTAGAATCGGTCAAACTAACACCCTGTACATCCAGAGTACCATCTTTGGCTGGAGACCCCAACGTTTGCCAAACATTTTATTGCACGTATAAAAAGCAATGCACGCTTTTTTAACTCGCAGTATAATATTATTTTTCCAATTTAGCTTTGTATCAAGAAGAACACCGAGATACTTGGCTTCAGTGGAGAGAGTAAGTGCTTGTCCGTTTAGAACTGGTAAGTTGAATTGAGGTATCTTGGTTTTAGTGGTGAATAGTAGTAATTCTGTTTTCACTGGGTATTGATAAGCCGCACCTATCGGCCTATGAGCTAAGTATTCTCAGCGCTTAACCCATGATTTTAGGACGGAAACAGACCTGGTACTAGAATCACAACGTCGTCGGCATACGCAACTGCCTTAATACCGGATTTTTGGAGAGATCATATCATATCATACATAACAATCAACCACAGGAGTGGTGAGAGAACCCCTCCCTGGGGGGTACCTATGTTGACTGATTTAGTGATATTACAACTGCCCAAATTCGCCTGAATCACCAGAGACTGCAACATGGACATAGTCCAGTATACAATTCCAGCATCTACATGATGCTCTATCAGACAATTTTTAATGGCGTCAGAGCTAACATTGTTAAAAGCGCCTTCAATGTCCAGAAAGGCTCTTAAAGTATACTGCTTGGAGTTAATAGACCTTTCGATAACCCGGATTACCTCATGTAGCGCCGTATCAGTGGATCTACCTTTGAGGTAAGCATGCTGGAAATTCGAAAACCATCCATCTGAGAGTGAAAGTCTAATATGATAGTCAATGATTCTTTCTAATGTTTTAAGTACGAAAGAGGACAGGCTGATGGGTCTAAATTCCTTCGCGGATTCATGTCCACGCCTACCAACCTTACGAATAAAGACCACTCTAACGTTCCTCCAACTTGAGGGAATATAGCTGAGAGTGATACTTTGTTTGAAAAGTTACTCCAGCCATGGGACCACTATGTCTCTGAGGTTCCATAGCATTACCGGAAGAATACCATCAAGGCCTGGAGATTTCAAAGGAGAGAAACTCTTAACAGCCCATATAATACGTTACTTAGTGATGAGAGAATCACCATGCTGTGCAGCTTCTGGAGTAGTTAGATTCATCTCATCATCACCGCTTGGAAAGTGGGTAACCATAAGGGCAGACAATGATTCATTAGGAGATTCAGCCCAAGACTCGTCCATCTTTTTGATAAAGGATTGGCGCGAGTGTTCCTTGGACAAGATTTTACTAAGTCTGGCAGAGTCTTTAACAGTCTCGACAGATTCACAAAAAATTTGACCAAGAGCTAGCTTTCGCCGATCTGATCGCCTTTTTGTAGGTTTTAAGACACTCTCTGTAGGAGTGCCAGGAATTTTGTATATACGCCTCGTTGAACTCATTTCTGACAAGCTTCCTAAGGACTGTCAAGTCATTGTTCCACCATGACGGGAACAAACTCTTAATGCGAGTGACAGGACATGAGTTCATGAAAGCCAAACTAAAAGCTTTCTCAAATTTTCCTGCTCTATCATCTATTTCAGAAGGGGATGAAGAAATGGGTGAATACCTGCCTAAAGAGGAGTTCACGGAATTGCGGAATTTTTTCCAGTTAATCCTTCTTGGATTCCTATAAATAGGTGGGGCATCAACTTTGAGATCAAGACTGAAAAGTATCCAGGCATGATCAGAAAAGGATCGCTGACTTGACACTCTCCAGCCTTCTACTTTGATCTCGGTATTGAGATTGGTAAGAGTGATATCGAGAACTTCCTCTCATCCTATGAATGTCTAATTTAGTTTGTGTAATAATATCAAAAAGTGACTCACCTCTGTCATTTATTTCGCTGCTACCACAAAGCGTATGTCTGGCATTGGCGTCGCAACCTAAAATTAAAGTTTCATTCCTGCACAGGTTTTGGCCAAGCCTACTCACTTCGTCTGGTGGAGCAGGCAAGTCATGCGCCATGTACGCAGATGCGACCACTATTCTTTTACCGCCGTCTAGTTCGATCCTGACAACTGTCAGATCAGCGGAACTGGAACTGCTGCAAAGAAATGCTTTAATGTGTTTTTTAATAATAATACAAGATCTAGGTTTACCTGCATCTTTCTTGTAGTATAGTAGATAGTTGCTATCCGTAAAACCCTTGATGCTACTACTGTTCACCCAGGGCTCTTGGATAATGCCGATGTCTATGCCTCCCTCAATGAGGAAGAAAATCAGATTTTTTGTAGCACATTTTGAGTGCTGAAGATTATTCTGCAGGGCATACAGCATCAGGTTGATGCGGCATTCTTGACGATGCTTAGCTCATCGAGAAGCTTACTCGCATCGCCAATTTCGTCCGGGTCGTCCGCACTGCCTTGGAATATCTTGAGCTTCGCATGCCTGACGCCAAACTTAAGTTTGTTGTCCAACCTTTCCAGCGGGGCAAGGCTTTCCCCGCTGATCGATAAAAGGAAGGACATGCTGAGTTTGTGAGGTTCCTCAGCTCGGATGACGAGGCGGCCTGGTATCGGATAGGCACCGTACAAATACAATCTGTTACCCCTTATTGCAAACACCATTGGGCACGGTAACGCGTCACACCCTGGTTTAGGGGGGGGGGGGGGGGGGGGGAAGAGGTTAAGGGAGGTGAAATGAAAAATGGGTTGAGGAAATATGGGAAGATGGAGGTCGCCACTTCCGTTGGTCCAACCCGAAACATGACCGGACTCGGTTACCAGGTGGAAGCAGACTTGCATGCTCGATAGAGTTACGGAGAGCCGTCCTGTAAGCCCGTTATCCCCCAGTATCAAACAAGCCATGCCACCTTCGCTACGAATATACAGCACTAATTTTTTTTATTAAATTCGCCGCACTTATGATCGCGATATAACGGGATACGTAGTAGGGGAAATGGGGACGTTGCCTGATTAGAACATTCATTGATCGAGAATCATTTGGATAAAAGCGTAAATCAAGTCAGCTACTTGCTAGCAATCATGAGCTCCGGTTCAGACATTTGGCGAATGCGAAGTTAAAACCTGATTTTGGCAAACCTATATATTTTATCCTTGTCAAATGTATGTTGAAATGCTTCTGTTATATTGTCTATAAGAAAATAAATCAAAAGGGATAAAAAAGGTAACTATACAAACTATTAAAATATATATGCAATTTTGTTCATTTGATTTATATACAAAGGTATATGGGACCAGCACTGAGGCATAGGAAAATATAAAACTGTAACATATGGACATTTTTTTGGCAAGTTAGCAAATTTTAAATCGAATGTGACTTTCAAAATAAAGTCAGTGTTTTCCGTGGTGTTAGCATAAAAAAAGTAATTTGTATTAATAATTTAACTATAAATAAAATTTTAATTATTATTCTTAAATTTTTAGTTTTTTTTTTTTTATAAAATTCAAATTTATAATTCTATTATTACTGTTGATATTCGGGTGTCCTGTTCAATATTAAAGATGAATTAATTAGTTAATTTTACTTATATGCAGTGTTAAAATCAATTTGTAATCTCTTTTAAGAGGTTTATTCAAACTAATATAACAAATCTTACAACGTAAGTAAAAAATTAACGCATTGTGTGTTGGACATAACAAAAATTTAGCTGCAAAACACAAATTATTTAGTTTTAGTGTGGCTCCTTTTATTGGTGGATAGCCAGGCGATCGGTCCGAAAAGCCAGAATACGAGGAGACGCCGAATACCCGGAAAGCGGCCACAAAGAAGATTTTTTATTGAAACCTCACACACATACATTTTTCCCTCCTAAGAAGTTACTAAAAAGGTAGGAAGTCGATTAAGTATGTAAAAAAAAGTACTGAAGACACCATTATAATGAATTTGCCACAATTTATACAATATACAATATGTACCATCTTAAAAGAGCTTCTTTAGGATAGGGATAGTAAGATTGCAGGAGATTATTTGGCCTTGTATGCCTGTATACAAAAAAAATTACAGAGTAACGGACATTATTTTTTTTGAAATGAAATTTATTTGCATAGACCTTTAATTAAATTTTTTTGTTACAAATGTTAGTTCATTTTTTTCTGTTTAAATTTTAACTTACCTGCTATGATGTACTCTACTATTATATATGTTTAATTTAAATTTCAATTATTTGAAAAAAACATGTTTTGCGTCGATTTAAACGCACAATCTCTAACTATTAAGTCCAATGAAGTAAGATGCGTTTGGTGGAATTGCCACATTTTTTTAATTATTAATTAATTACAATTAAATATTCAAACAAAATATGATTTACCAACTTTGTATTTAATGGGGGGAAATTTGTAAGTGTTAGGCAGCGTAAAAAATGGATGTGGATGTAAAAGTTTAACACACAATTAATTAAAATAATTAAGTGGGTGTTGTTTTGGAAATGATATTTTATAGCATCACATGAAGGGTGGGTCACATTGGAGGTGACCTATAATCCCCGTTTTTTCTTTTATGAACCTGGCATTTTCTTTGTCGATTGAAGTAAAATTAGTATATTTTTTTATGGGATTTTGGGAATTTTTCTTTGTGAGATAATTTTTTTGAGATTTTTAAGTTTTTGTTTGTGGCGGGTTAAGTAACCGTACGCCCGATCAAATGACCTTGCTAACAGCCATACGGTATACGACAAATCAGGGTTGGTGACATTGTCTTAATTTAATCAATCTATATTTTTAATTAAAGCGTTAACTTTTTGCATGGAATTAATATGTGTTGAATTGACATAATAAATATTTTTAAAAATATCGTATTAAAAATTCCATAGTTTGTGAAATTTTTAAAGGGTATAAATATTAAAAACTTAAAATTGATTTATTATATATATAAAAAACGCTCAATCGATTTAATTTCTTTAAGTAGGTCTAAAATTATCACCATAGTACTCGTTCTAACAGGACATTGCATCATAGATAATCATGCAAGAATACTAGTCTCAACTGATTTCTGTAGAAGCTGAGGAGATGTGGAGGAAAAAACTATACCACATCGTCTCTGCACATGTCGCGCTTTGGCTAATAAACTATATACACATCTGGGGAAGAATTTCGTCGTAGGCCTAGTAGATATATATAAATAACTAGCTTAAATTACCCGGCGGTGCCCGGGTTCTTTTTTAATAGAATCAAGTCTTATTTGTTAATTAAGATTAATAAACTTTCCAGCCAAATATAATTCCAAAAATGGTGGGCTAATTTTTGGAATTATGTTTGGTTAATTTGTTAATTTTATACCAAATTTATATGCAGAACTTCCCGTTACTCCACGTTGTGTGTTTGTAACTACTGTCACCATGTACCATAAACTTAGTTTCGTAACTGTTAACCTCCCCGGTATTCGCATTTGTATGTAACTAAAATTGTAATAGCACTTTCCGGTCAGATTTAGTTACTAAGAACCAAATTTCTTCATAGTAGTACATCACGTTCCTGATGTACTTTTTGCTGAGATGGTAGATATAGTTGCCAAACACCTTCACACTAAAGTTATTCATCGTACACTATCACGTTTCTAAACTGCAACGGTGAGCGTTCAATTGACCCGACCACGCCCACGCCCACTTTTTGTAATATGGTAGATTTAGTCACCATACACCTTTATACAAACTTTTATCTTCGAAGAGCATCGCGTTTCTGAGATGTCGCGGTGGGCGTTAAATTGATCCCACCACGCCCACTTATTGTGAGGTGTTGGATTTTGTCACAATACACCTACATACCAAGTTTTATCATTGTAGACCATCGCGTTACGAAATTACGGTAGTGGGCGTTAAATTCATCTAACCAAGCCCACTTTTCGTGGAGTTGTCGACAGTGACCAAACCAACTCAAATTCCAAATTTGAGATTTTTTAGAATTTTATTAGTGAAATAATCGTTTTTGTTGACTTAATTTGACTACTTGTGGGCGTAATATGTGGGCGTGGCAGATTTCATATAGCCTATCATTCCTTTCAGACCCATCTCGATATATGTTCCAAGTTTGAAGTAAATCGGTTCAGCCGTTTAAGCGTGAAAACGGTACAAACGAAAATAAATAAATAAATAAATAAATAAATAAATAAATAAATAAATAAATAAATAAATAAATAAATAAATAAATAAATAAATAAATAAATAAATAAATACACCTTCCTTTATAATATTAGTAAGGATACACCTTCCTTTATAATATTAGTAAGGATATTCTTCTTTAAATAGTACAGTTTAGCGATATAACTCATATACCGCATGGCATTACAAAGGGCTCGAAGCCTATGTAGGTCTCTCTTCAAGAGATAGACATTGCGACCTACCTAAGGTTGCGATTATTTAAAATTCCCAATACCTATGATATTAAGGCAAGTAAGAAGTTTTTTTATAATGATATGTTTTTACTGAAAAGTTATGAAAAATTATGCTGAAATAGCAAAACCAATTACTAAGTATTTATAATTTGAAAATGTTGATCTATTGGAAATCCAATAGATTAACTATTTTATGTTAAAATCACAATCGCGAACCAATCTTTTTAGGTATTACTAAAAAAAATGAATTTGTCACGACGAGTAGCCTTGCTTAAAGAAAAGGGGGAGTAAATACACCATTATTTCATTTAAAGAGAATTTACGTTGTATTTAGATTTATCCATAGTCAAGTCAATAAAATAATGGACAATTCTAACATATTTTCATCGATCAAAAACCAATAAACAAAAATTGCATACAGTAGTGAAGTTAGCAACGCGCGCCATCAACGGTTCGAATTCGAAAGAATAAAATATGTTTGTTGAAAAAAAAATGAAGTAGTTTCTTTATATTTTATAAAAACAAATAAATATAAATAATAATAATTTTAAACTCCTTTTTTTATTTTGTACAATTATACAATTAACAACAAAAAATCAAAGTTGTACATTGAAAAGTTTCTACCTGAAGCAGTAACTGAACCCATTTGTTTATGCCAAACGTCTTGTGGCATCCTTTATTAATTCAGTTTTTACGTTTGAAATGTAGTTGACATTTTAATGTTTTCTTTTTGTTTACTTCGGCTTTTTCGAAGATTTATTTGTTATTTTGTTAACATTGCGATATCCTACGCGGTGGCAATTAGCCCGCTCTGCTTCCCTTTTTCGCCAGTTATGAACTAGGTCAAATTTAACTGGATTCAAACTAGAACGTTAGTGGACTATAAGTAACTAGTTCAAAATTGGCACACAAAAAACTAGTTTGTAACTTGACATAAAGTCTCTAGTTCAAAATTGGTACAAAAATCATTAGTTTATAACTTCAGTTTATAAGTCGCAAAAAATCCCTGGTTAATAAATTAAACAATTATTACTGCAGAATGATTAAAAATAGTTTTATTAAAATATATAATATCATTATTTAAACATGAACATTTTAAATTCGAACATCAATAAATTTTTTTAATTCCGTGTGATCTTAAGAACTAATTTGACAATTGTATGTGTAGTTAAAAAAATATAAATTCAAATACATATGTATGTGCTTAATACTTCGAAAATAACATAACTACTTTAGTATTATATTTTTCTGTAGTATTATAATTTTTCTTTTTTGTAAAAAGTAGATTTCAGCTGAAAATACTAATTATTTTCATTAAAAATCGAAACAGACCATTATTTTGAAATTACCAAAAAGAGTTAGTTTGTTCCCGTGTTCAAAGCAAATAACACGTAGTTCCTCAAAAGATTTACTGGATTCTCTAAACAAACTTTTTGAAGAAGATGAAATTGATGCAGCCGCAAGGGCGGCCCATTATTTTCATCTAGCACTTTTTCTTGCGAAAATTGAAGAACCACTTCTTCATTTATTTCGCTGACAAGTTTACTTGCTATATTTGTTATATAAATGTCCGTTTATCGTTTAATTAGCCTCCTTGCTATTAATTTTTATATTTTAAAAATATTTCACAACAATCACAAAACTTTCATTGTTTACAAGTTAACATTGTTTATTTTTCGATAAATTATATTTTATCGATAATTGCACATCACTAGAAAAATAATATGGCGATACAAGAATTATCAAAACATTTACTCCGAAATTAACTTTTAGACAAGCAAACTAGGAGCATTGCTCTTTATTTTTTGCTATTAGCGACTTTAGTGTATTTTTGAAAAAATATTGAATTTTTCAAATTTATTTATTAAATTCAATTCAAAAATTTTAACATTTTGTCTTAATTACAATAAATTCACTAAAAACAAAGTGAAAAATTTTCCTATTAAATATCTTTCGTTTATTTTAGAATTTAAAACCAAATTTCTTCGCTTTTGGTAACGTAATCCTTAAAATCTGGCGAACAATTTAACTTTCATTTTTGCTGAATTTATTTTTGAAATTTAAAAAAAAAGTAAGTTTAAATAAGTTTTTAAAGCAAAAGTCCGAATATTGTTAATGTAATTAAAATCAATTTTAGTTCAAATTGGCACTTTTATAACCTCTCTACAACGACGACGGCATTTCAGCGAAAGATCTGGGTTTTTTTTTCATTCTCTCAGAGAGCCAACTCCTGAAAAGGATTTGGCACTTAATCTTGGGCTAGATTAGCGTCAAAGCCATATGAGCAGATTTTGGGTTCGGCAAGCGGCAAGTAAAATACACCAATATGTAAGCTATGGCATAGCGCTCTTTTGACGAAACGTCAAACTCCCACACGCAGCCTCCAGTGCAGCGAGTTAAGCGGCATGTCAAGACGCCTGCCATGCGGTCTAAATTAGTGTAAAAGTGGGGAAAAAAGTGAACTCTTCAAATAATTGAAAACCCCATCTAAATTTAAAGTAAAAGTGTTTTGCCCCTGAAAAATTTAGAATTTGTGGAAAATATGTGAAAATCGCACAAAAATATTTATTAAAACCACATAAAAAAAAACTAATCAAAATATCCAAAAAAAAAAACTAACTCTAAAAACGAAGAAAATGTGAAGTCTCACAAATACCCCCCCATTTACCAAAATTTAAATGATATTTTTAGTATATTTTGAACTAAAATAATGTGAAGAAAAAGTGAATTTTTTTTAAGAAAAACATAAATTCCCCCCTTTACTATTATAAAAATAAGAAAACTAAAATGATTTTAATTAATCCTCACATACATGCAAATGCATGCAAAATCGATATATATATAAGCATGTAAACAGAAAAAAGGTGTCATAATTGCTTTAAAAATTAAATAAAAATGCGATTAAAACATGCATATACATAGTGTTGAAAAATAAAAAAAAAAAAAGAAATAAAAATTTTGTTAAAAAGTTTTGTATAATATAAAAAAAGAAAAATTATAATTTTGTAAAATTCGAAATAATTCGATACGTAAGAAGCATGTGTTAAAATTCTGACGAAGACATAATGTCTAAACGCACATAAAAATTTTATCGCATGCGATAACTCAAGTGGTTATATGTTTTTTTTTTTGAGTAAAATTTTTATGCTTTAGACATAATGTTTTCCAAGTTAACTTTAAAGCATGACTTGTGTGTAAAGCCGATAATTTTATTTAAAATGAATTAATTGATTAAATGTGAAATTACTTTATAATCCTTACTAATATTATAAAGGAAGGTGTATTTATTTATTTATTTTCGTTTGAACCGTTTTCACGCTTAAACGGCTGAACCGATTTACTTCAAACTTGGAACATATATCGAGATGGGTCTGGAAGGAATGATAGGCTATATAAAATCTGCCACGCCCACATATTACGCCCACAAGTAGTCAAATTAAGTCAACAAAAACGATTATTTCACTAAGAAAATTCCAAAAAATCTCAAATTTGGAATTTGAATTGGTATGGTCACTGTCGACAACTCCACGAAAAGTGGGCGTGGTTAGATGAATTTAACGCCCACTGCCGTAACTTCGGAACGCGATGGTCTAATCTACAACAACAAGCCTTCAACGCAAATAAGGTTCAGCAGAAAAGAATCCAGTATGCCCCTCTCCACCTCAAACTTCAGTTGAAAGCAAGAGCAATGCAACTATAGTAAATGTACTAACACAGTCTCTTCTCACTGAGCAAGCAAAAAAAAAGGAGCCCATACAGACACGTATGGATCGCTACATATTAGTAAAGCGCAAGCTCAGTCCCCAAGAAGCAAACGTTAAAAAGTCTGCTAAAATAAGTAAGGCTAATACAACACCCCTTGAAAAAAATATTGCATCAATGAATAGATTTGCAATATTGGCAAATGCGCCCGACTCTGATAGCTTTGAATCAAAGAAGCAAGTGAGGCCACCCCCCATTTATCAGAGGGAGCGTAACTGTAATGCTCTAGTATCGTATATAACAGCGTATATAACGACGTGTGAGAGACACATTTTTTTAGACAAGCAAACTAGGAGCATTGCTCTTTATTTTTTGCTATTAGCGACTTTAGTGTATTTTTGAAAAAATATTGAATTTTTCAAATTTATTTATTAAATTCAATTTAAAAATTTTAACATTTTGTCTTAATTACAATAAATTCACTAAAAACAAAGTGAAAAATTTTCCTATTAAATATCTTTCATTTATTTTAGAATTTAAAACCAAATTTCTTCGCTTTTGGTAACGTAATCCTTAAAATCTGGCGAACAATTTAACTTTCATTTTTGCTGAATTTATTTTTGAAATTTAAAAAAAAAGTAAGTTTAAATAAGTTTTTAAAGCAAAAGTCCGAATATTGTTAATGTAATTAAAATCAATTTTAGTTCAAATTGGCACTTTTATAACCTCTCTACAACGACGACGGCATTTCAGCGAAAGATCTGGGTTTTTTTTTTCATTCTCTCAGAGAGCCAACTCCTGAAAAGGATTTGGCACTTAATCTTGGGCTAGATTAGCGTCAAAGCCATTTGAGCAGATTTTGGGTTCGGCAAGCGGCAAGTAAAATACACCAATATGTAAGCTATGGCATAGCGCTCTTTTGACGAAACGTCAAACTCCCACACGCAGCCTCCAGTGCAGCGAGTTAAGCGGCATGTCAAGACGCCTGCCATGCGGTCTAAATTAGTGTAAAAGTGGGGAAAAAAAGTGAACTCTTCAAATAATTGAAAACCCCATCTAAATTTAAAGTGAAAGTGTTTTGCCCCTGAAAAATTTAGAATTTGTGGAAAATATGTGAAAATCGCACAAAAATATTTATTAAAACCACATAAAAAAAAACTAATCAAAATATCCAAAAAAAAAAAACTAACTCTAAAAACGAAGAAAATGTGAAGTCTCCCAAATACCCCCCCATTTACCAAAATTTAAATGATATTTTTAGTATATTTTGAACTAAAATAATGTGAAGAAAAAGTGAATTTTTTTTAAGAAAAACATAAATTCCCCCCTTTACTATTATAAAAATAAGAAAACTAAAATGATTTAAATTAATCCTCACATACATGCAAATGCATGCAAAATCGATATATATAAGCATGTAAACAGAAAAAAGGTGTCATAATTGCTTTAAAAATTAAATAAAAATGCGATTAAAACATGCATATACATAGTGTTGAAAAATAAAAAAAAAAAAAAAAGAAATAAAAATTTTGTTAAAAAGTTTTGTATAATATAAAAAAAGAAAAATTATAATTTTGTAAAATTCGAAATAATTCGACACGTAAGAAGCATGTGTTAAAATTCTGACGAAGACATAATGTCTAAACGCACATAAAAATTTTATCGCATGCGATAACTCAAGTGGTTATATGTTTTTTTTGAGTAAAATTTTTATGCTTTAGACATAATGTTTTCCAAGTTAACTTTAAAGCATGACTTGTGTGTAAAGCCGATAATTTTATTTAAAATGAATTAATTGATTAAATGTGAAATTACTTTATAATCCTTACTAATATTATAAAGGAAGGTGTATTTATTTATTTATTTTCGTTTGAACCGTTTTCACGCTTAAACGGCTGAACCGATTTACTTCAAACTTGGAACATATATCGAGATGGGTCTGGAAGGAATGATAGGCTATATAAAATCTGCCACGCCCACATATTACGCCCACAAGTAGTCAAATTAAGTCAACAAAAACGATTATTTCACTAAGAAAATTCCAAAAAATCTCAAATTTGGAATTTGAATTGGTATGGTCACTGTCGACAACTCCACGAAAAGTGGGCGTGGTTAGATGAATTTAACGCCCACTGCCGTAACTTCGGAACGCGATGGTCTAATCTACAACAACAAGCCTTCAACGCAAATAAGGTTCAGCAGAAAAGAATCCAGTATGCCCCTCTCCACCTCAAACTTCAGTTGAAAGCAAGAGCAATGCAACTATAGTAAATGTACTAACACAGTCTCTTCTCACTGAGCAAGCAAAAAAAAAGGAGCCCATACAGACACGTATGGATCGCTACATATTAGTAAAGCGCAAGCTCAGTCCCCAAGAAGCAAACGTTAAAAAGTCTGCTAAAATAAGTAAAGCTAATACAACACCCCTTGAAAAAAATATTGCATCAATGAATAGATTTGCAATATTGGCAAATGCGCCCGACTCTGATAGCTTTGAATCAAAGAAGCAAGTGAGGCCACCCCCCATTTATCAGAGGGAGCGTAACTGTAATGCTCTAGTATCGTATATAACAGCGTATATAACGACGTGTGAGAGACACATTTTTTTAGACAAGCAAACTAGGAGCATTGCTCTTTATTTTTTGCTATTAGCGACTTTAGTGTATTTTTGAAAAAATATTGAATTTTTCAAATTTATTTATTAAATTCAATTTAAAAATTTTAACATTTTGTCTTAATTACAATAAATTCACTAAAAACAAAGTGAAAAATTTTCCTATTAAATATCTTTCATTTATTTTAGAATTTAAAACCAAATTTCTTCGCTTTTGGTAACGTAATCCTTAAAATCTGGCGAACAATTTAACTTTCATTTTTGCTGAATTTATTTTTGAAATTTAAAAAAAAAGTAAGTTTAAATAAGTTTTTAAAGCAAAAGTCCGAATATTGTTAATGTAATTAAAATCAATTTTAGTTCAAATTGGCACTTTTATAACCTCTCTACAACGACGACGGCATTTCAGCGAAAGATCTGGGTTTTTTTTTTCATTCTCTCAGAGAGCCAACTCCTGAAAAGGATTTGGCACTTAATCTTGGGCTAGATTAGCGTCAAAGCCATTTGAGCAGATTTTGGGTTCGGCAAGCGGCAAGTAAAATACACCAATATGTAAGCTATGGCATAGCGCTCTTTTGACGAAACGTCAAACTCCCACACGCAGCCTCCAGTGCAGCGAGTTAAGCGGCATGTCAAGACGCCTGCCATGCGGTCTAAATTAGTGTAAAAGTGGGGAAAAAAAGTGAACTCTTCAAATAATTGAAAACCCCATCTAAATTTAAAGTGAAAGTGTTTTGCCCCTGAAAAATTTAGAATTTGTGGAAAATATGTGAAAATCGCACAAAAATATTTATTAAAACCACATAAAAAAAAACTAATCAAAATATCCAAAAAAAAAAAACTAACTCTAAAAACGAAGAAAATGTGAAGTCTCCCAAATACCCCCCCATTTACCAAAATTTAAATGATATTTTTAGTATATTTTGAACTAAAATAATGTGAAGAAAAAGTGAATTTTTTTTAAGAAAAACATAAATTCCCCCCTTTACTATTATAAAAATAAGAAAACTAAAATGATTTTAATTAATCCTCACATACATGCAAATGCATGCAAAATCGATATATATAAGCATGTAAACAGAAAAAAGGTGTCATAATTGCTTTAAAAATTAAATAAAAATGCGATTAAAACATGCATATACATAGTGTTGAAAAATAAAAAAAAAAAAAAAAGAAATAAAAATTTTGTTAAAAAGTTTTGTATAATATAAAAAAAGAAAAATTATAATTTTGTAAAATTCGAAATAATTCGACACGTAAGAAGCATGTGTTAAAATTCTGACGAAGACATAATGTCTAAACGCACATAAAAATTTTATCGCATGCGATAACTCAAGTGGTTATATGTTTTTTTTGAGTAAAATTTTTATGCTTTAGACATAATGTTTTCCAAGTTAACTTTAAAGCATGACTTGTGTGTAAAGCCGATAATTTTATTTAAAATGAATTAATTGATTAAATGTGAAATTACTTTATAATCCTTACTAATATTATAAAGGAAGGTGTATTTATTTATTTATTTTCGTTTGAACCGTTTTCACGCTTAAACGGCTGAACCGATTTACTTCAAACTTGGAACATATATCGAGATGGGTCTGGAAGGAATGATAGGCTATATGAAATCTGCCACGCCCACATATTACGCCCACAAGTAGTCAAATTAAGTCAACAAAAACGATTATTTCACTAAGAAAATTCCAAAAAATCTCAAATTTGGAATTTGAATTGGTATGGTCACTGTCGACAACTCCACGAAAAGTGGGCGTGGTTAGATGAATTTAACGCCCACTGCCGTAACTTCGGAACGCGATGGTCTAATCTACAACAACAAGCCTTCAACGCAAATAAGGTTCAGCAGAAAAGAATCCAGTATGCCCCTCTCCACCTCAAACTTCAGTTGAAAGCAAGAGCAATGCAACTATAGTAAATGTACTAACACAGTCTCTTCTCACTGAGCAAGCAAAAAAAAAGGAGCCCATACAGACACGTATGGATCGCTACATATTAGTAAAGCGCAAGCTCAGTCCCCAAGAAGCAAACGTTAAAAAGTCTGCTAAAATAAGTAAGGCTAATACAACACCCCTTGAAAAAAATATTGCATCAATGAATAGATTTGCAATATTGGCAAATGCGCCCGACTCTGATAGCTTTGAATCAAAGAAGCAAGTGAGGCCACCCCCCATTTATCAGAGGGAGCGTAACTGTAATGCTCTAGTATCGTATATAACAGCGTATATAACGACGTGTGAGAGACACATTTTTTTAGACAAGCAAACTAGGAGCATTGCTCTTTATTTTTTGCTATTAGCGACTTTAGTGTATTTTTGAAAAAATATTGAATTTTTCAAATTTATTTATTAAATTCAATTTAAAAATTTTAACATTTTGTCTTAATTACAATAAATTCACTAAAAACAAAGTGAAAAATTTTCCTATTAAATATCTTTCATTTATTTTAGAATTTAAAACCAAATTTCTTCGCTTTTGGTAACGTAATCCTTAAAATCTGGCGAACAATTCAACTTTCATTTTTGCTGAATTTATTTTTGAAATTTAAAAAAAAAGTAAGTTTAAATAAGTTTTTAAAGCAAAAGTCCGAATATTGTTAATGTAATTAAAATCAATTTTAGTTCAAATTGGCACTTTTATAACCTCTCTACAACGACGACGGCATTTCAGCGAAAGATCTGGGTTTTTTTTTCATTCTCTCAGAGAGCCAACTCCTGAAAAGGATTTGGCACTTAATCTTGGGCTAGATTAGCGTCAAAGCCATTTGAGCAGATTTTGGGTTCGGCAAGCGGCAAGTAAAATACACCAATATGTAAGCTATGGCATAGCGCTCTTTTGACGAAACGTCAAACTCCCACACGCAGCCTCCAGTGCAGCGAGTTAAGCGGCATGTCAAGACGCCTGCCATGCGGTCTAAATTAGTGTAAAAGTCGGGAAAAAAGTGAACTCTTCAAATAATTGAAAACCCCATCTAAATTTAAAGTGAAAGTGTTTTGCCCCTGAAAAATTTAGAATTTGTGGAAAATATGTGAAAATCGCACAAAAATATTTATTAAAACCACATAAAAAAAAACTAATCAAAATATCCAAAAAAAAAACTAACTCTAAAAACGAAGAAAATGTGAAGTCTCACAAATACCCCCCCATTTACCAAAATTTAAATGATATTTTTAGTATATTTTGAACTAAAATAATGTGAAGAAAAAGTGAATTTTTTTTAAGAAAAACATAAATTCCCCCCTTTACTATTATAAAAATAAGAAAACTAAAATGATTTTAATTAATCCTCACATACATGCAAATGCATGCAAAATCGATATATATAAGCATGTAAACAGAAAAAAGGTGTCATAATTGCTTTAAAAATTAAATAAAAATGCGATTAAAACATGCATATACATAGTGTTGAAAAATAAAAAAAAAAAAAGAAATAAAAATTTTGTTAAAAAGTTTTGTATAATATAAAAAAAGAAAAATTATAATTTTGTAAAATTCGAAATAATTCGATACGTAAGAAGCATGTGTTAAAATTCTGACGAAGACATAATGTCTAAACGCACATAAAAATTTTATCGCATGCGATAACTCAAGTGGTTATATGTTTTTTTTTTTGAGTAAAATTTTTATGCTTTAGACATAATGTTTTCCAAGTTAACTTTAAAGCATGACTTGTGTGTAAAGCCGATAATTTTATTTAAAATGAATTAATTGATTAAATGTGAAATTACTTTATAATCCTTACTAATATTATAAAGGAAGGTGTATTTATTTATTTATTTTCGTTTGAACCGTTTTCACGCTTAAACGGCTGAACCGATTTACTTCAAACTTGGAACATATATCGAGATGGGTCTGGAAGGAATGATAGGCTATATAAAATCTGCCACGCCCACATATTACGCCCACAAGTAGTCAAATTAAGTCAACAAAAACGATTATTTCACTAAAAAAATTCCAAAAAATCTCAAATTTGGAATTTGAATTGGTATGGTCACTGTCGACAACTCCACGAAAAGTGGGCGTGGTTAGATGAATTTAACGCCCACTGCCGTAACTTCGGAACGCGATGGTCTAATCTACAACAACAAGCCTTCAACGCAAATAAGGTTCAGCAGAAAAGAATCCAGTATGCCCCTCTCCACCTCAAACTTCAGTTGAAAGCAAGAGCAATGCAACTATAGTAAATGTACTAACACAGTCTCTTCTCACTGAGCAAGCAAAAAAAAAGGAGCCCATACAGACACGTATGGATCGCTACATATTAGTAAAGCGCAAGCTCAGTCCCCAAGAAGCAAACGTTAAAAAGTCTGCTAAAATAAGTAAGGCTAATACAACACCCCTTGAAAAAAATATTGCATCAATGAATAGATTTGCAATATTGGCAAATGCGCCCGACTCTGATAGCTTTGAATCAAAGAAGCAAGTGAGGCCACCCCCCATTTATCAGAGGGAGCGTAACTGTAATGCTCTAGTATCGTATATAACAGCGTATATAACGACGTGTGAGAGACACATTTTTTTAGACAAGCAAACTAGGAGCATTGCTCTTTATTTTTTGCTATTAGCGACTTTAGTGTATTTTTGAAAAAATATTGAATTTTTCAAATTTATTTATTAAATTCAATTTAAAAATTTTAACATTTTGTCTTAATTACAATAAATTCACTAAAAACAAAGTGAAAAATTTTCCTATTAAATATCTTTCATTTATTTTAGAATTTAAAACCAAATTTCTTCGCTTTTGGTAACGTAATCCTTAAAATCTGGCGAACAATTTAACTTTCATTTTTGCTGAATTTATTTTTGAAATTTAAAAAAAAAGTAAGTTTAAATAAGTTTTTAAAGCAAAAGTCCGAATATTGTTAATGTAATTAAAATCAATTTTAGTTCAAATTGGCACTTTTATAACCTCTCTACAACGACGACGGCATTTCAGCGAAAGATCTGGGTTTTTTTTTCATTCTCTCAGAGAGCCAACTCCTGAAAAGGATTTGGCACTTAATCTTGGGCTAGATTAGCGTCAAAGCCATTTGAGCAGATTTTGGGTTCGGCAAGCGGCAAGTAAAATACACCAATATGTAAGCTATGGCATAGCGCTCTTTTGACGAAACGTCAAACTCCCACACGCAGCCTCCAGTGCAGCGAGTTAAGCGGCATGTCAAGACGCCTGCCATGCGGTCTAAATTAGTGTAAAAGTGGGGAAAAAAAGTGAACTCTTCAAATAATTGAAAACCCCATCTAAATTTAAAGTGAAAGTGTTTTGCCCCTGAAAAATTTAGAATTTGTGGAAAATATGTGAAAATCGCACAAAAATATTTATTAAAACCACATAAAAAAAAACTAATCAAAATATCCAAAAAAAAAAACTAACTCTAAAAACGAAGAAAATGTGAAGTCTCACAAATACCCCCCCATTTACCAAAATTTAAATGATATTTTTAGTATATTTTGAACTAAAATAATGTGAAGAAAAAGTGAATTTTTTTTAAGAAAAACATAAATTCCCCCCTTTACTATTATAAAAATAAGAAAACTAAAATGATTTTAATTAATCCTCACATACATGCAAATGCATGCAAAATCGATATATATAAGCATGTAAACAGAAAAAAGGTGTCATAATTGCTTTAAAAATTAAATAAAAATGCGATTAAAACATGCATATACATGGTGTTGAAAAATAAAAAAAAAAAAAGAAATAAAAATTTTGTTAAAAAGTTTTGTATAATATATAAAAAAAGAAAAATTATAATTTTGTAAAATTCGAAATAATTCGACACGTAAGAAGCATGTGTTAAAATTCTGACGAAGACATAATGTCTAAACGCACATAAAAATTTTATCGCATGCGATAACTCAAGTGGTTATATGTTTTTTTTTTGAGTAAAATTTTTATGCTTTAGACATAATGTTTTCCAAGTTAACTTTAAAGCATGACTTGTGTGTAAAGCCGATAATTTTATTTAAAATGAATTAATTGATTAAATATGAAATTACTTTATAATCCTTACTAATATTATAAAGGAAGGTGTATTTATTTATTTATTTATTTTCGTTTGAACCGTTTTCACGCTTAAACGGCTGAACCGATTTACTTCAAACTTGGAACATATATCGAGATGGGTCTGGAAGGAATGATAGGCTATATAAAATCTGCCACTCCCACATATTACGCCCACAAGTAGTCAAATTAAGTCAACAAAAACGATTATTTCACTAAGAAAATTCCAAAAAATCTCAAATTTGGAATTTGAATTGGTATGGTCACTGTCGACAACTCCACGAAAAGTGGGCGTGGTTAGATGAATTTAACGCCCACTGCCGTAACTTCGGAACGCGATGGTCTAATCTACAACAACAAGCCTTCAACGCAAATAAGGTTCAGCAGAAAAGAATCCAGTATGCCCCTCTCCACCTCAAACTTCAGTTGAAAGCAAGAGCAATGCAACTATAGTAAATGTACTAACACAGTCTCTTCTCACTGAGCAAGCAAAAAAAAAGGAGCCCATACAGACACGTATGGATCGCTACATATTAGTAAAGCGCAAGCTCAGTCCCCAAGAAGCAAACGTTAAAAAGTCTGCTAAAATAAGTAAGGCTAATACAACACCCCTTGAAAAAAATATTGCATCAATGAATAGATTTGCAATATTGGCAAATGCGCCCGACTCTGATAGCTTTGAATCAAAGAAGCAAGTGAGGCCACCCCCCTTTTATCAGAGGGAGCGTAACTGTAATGCTCTAGTATCGTATATAACAGCGTATATAACGACGTGTGAGAGACACATTTTTTTAGACAAGCAAACTAGGAGCATTGCTCTTTATTTTTTGCTATTAGCGACTTTAGTGTATTTTTGAAAAAATATTGAATTTTTCAAATTTATTTATTAAATTCAATTTAAAAATGTTAACATTTTGTCTTAATTACAATAAATTCACTAAAAACAAAGTGAAAAATTTTCCTATTAAATATCTTTCATTTATTTTAGAATTTAAAACCAAATTTCTTCGCTTTTGGTAACGTAATCCTTAAAATCTGGCGAACAATTTAACTTTCATTTTTGCTGAATTTATTTTTGAAATTTAAAAAAAAAGTAAGTTTAAATAAGTTTTTAAAGCAAAAGTCCGAATATTGTTAATGTAATTAAAATCAATTTTAGTTCAAATTGGCACTTTTATAACCTCTCTACAACGACGACGGCATTTCAGCGAAAGATCTGGGTTTTTTTTTCATTCTCTCAGAGAGCCAACTCCTGAAAAGGATTTGGCACTTAATCTTGGGCTAGATTAGCGTCAAAGCCATTTGAGCAGATTTTGGGTTCGGCAAGCGGCAAGTAAAATACACCAATATGTAAGCTATGGCATAGCGCTCTTTTGACGAAACGTCAAACTCCCACACGCAGCCTCCAGTGCAGCGAGTTAAGCGGCATGTCAAGACGCCTGCCATGCGGTCTAAATTAGTGTAAAAGTGGGGAAAAAAGTGAACTCTTCAAATAATTGAAAACCCCATCTAAATTTAAAGTGAAAGTGTTTTGCCCCTGAAAAATTTAGAATTTGTGGAAAATATGTGAAAATCGCACAAAAATATTTATTAAAACCACATAAAAAAAAACTAATCAAAATATCCAAAAAAAAAAAACTAACTCTAAAAACGAAGAAAATGTGAAGTCTCACAAATACCTCCCCCATTTACCAAAATTTAAATGATATTTTTAGTATATTTTGAACTAAAATAATGTGAAGAAAAAGTGAATTTTTTTTAAGAAAAACATAAATTCCCCCCTTTACTATTATAAAAATAAGAAAACTAAAATGATTTTAATTAATCCTCACATACATGCAAATGCATGCAAAATCGATATATATAAGCATGTAAACAGAAAAAAGGTGTCATAATTGCTTTAAAAATTAAATAAAAATGCGATTAAAACATGCATATACATAGTGTTGAAAAATAAAAAAAAAAAAAAAAGAAATAAAAATTTTGTTAAAAAGTTTTGTATAATATAAAAAAAGAAAAATTATAATTTTGTAAAATTCGAAATAATTCGATACGTAAGAAGCATGTGTTAAAATTCTGACGAAGACATAATGTCTAAACGCACATAAAAATTTTATCGCATGCGATAACTCAAGTGGTTATATGTTTTTTTTTTGAGTAAAATTTTTATGCTTTAGACATAATGTTTTCCAAGTTAACTTTAAAGCATGACTTGTGTGTAAAGCCGATAATTTTATTTAAAATGAATTAATTGATTAAATGTGAAATTACTTTATAATCCTTACTAATATTATAAAGGAAGGTGTATTTATTTATTTATTTATTTTCGTTTGAACCGTTTTCACGCTTAAACGGCTGAACCGATTTACTTCAAACTTGGAACATATATCGAGATGGGTCTGGAAGGAATGATAGGCTATATGAAATCTGCCACGCCCACATATTACGCCCACAAGTAGTCAAATTAAGTCAACAAAAACGATTATTTCACTAAGAAAATTCCAAAAAATCTCAAATTTGGAATTTGAATTGGTATGGTCACTGTCGACAACTCCACGAAAAGTGGGCGTGGTTAGATGAATTTAACGCCCACTGCCGTAACTTCGGAACGCGATGGTCTAATCTACAACAACAAGCCTTCAACGCAAATAAGGTTCAGCAGAAAAGAATCCAGTATGCCCCTCTCCACCTCAAACTTCAGTTGAAAGCAAGAGCAATGCAACTATAGTAAATGTACTAACACAGTCTCTTCTCACTGAGCAAGCAAAAAAAAAGGAGCCCATACAGACACGTATGGATCGCTACATATTAGTAAAGCGCAAGCTCAGTCCCCAAGAAGCAAACGTTAAAAAGTCTGCTAAAATAAGTAAGGCTAATACAACACCCCTTGAAAAAAATATTGCATCAATGAATAGATTTGCAATATTGGCAAATGCGCCCGACTCTGATAGCTTTGAATCAAAGAAGCAAGTGAGGCCACCCCCCATTTATCAGAGGGAGCGTAACTGTAATGCTCTAGTATCGTATATAACAGCGTATATAACGACGTGTGAGAGACACATTTTTTTAGACAAGCAAACTAGGAGCATTGCTCTTTATTTTTTGCTATTAGCGACTTTAGTGTATTTTTGAAAAAATATTGAATTTTTCAAATTTATTTATTAAATTCAATTTAAAAATTTTAACATTTTGTCTTAATTACAATAAATTCACTAAAAACAAAGTGAAAAATTTTCCTATTAAATATCTTTCATTTATTTTAGAATTTAAAACCAAATTTCTTCGCTTTTGGTAACGTAATCCTTAAAATCTGGCGAACAATTTAACTTTCATTTTTGCTGAATTTATTTTTGAAATTTAAAAAAAAAGTAAGTTTAAATAAGTTTTTAAAGCAAAAGTCCGAATATTGTTAATGTAATTAAAATCAATTTTAGTTCAAATTGGCACTTTTATAACCTCTCTACAACGACGACGGCATTTCAGCGAAAGATCTGGGTTTTTTTTTCATTCTCTCAGAGAGCCAACTCCTGAAAAGGATTTGGCACTTAATCTTGGGCTAGATTAGCGTCAAAGCCATTTGAGCAGATTTTGGGTTCGGCAAGCGGCAAGTAAAATACACCAATATGTAAGCTATGGCATAGCGCTCTTTTGACGAAACGTCAAACTCCCACACGCAGCCTCCAGTGCAGCGAGTTAAGCGGCATGTCAAGACGCCTGCCATGCGGTCTAAATTAGTGTAAAAGTGGGGAAAAAAGTGAACTCTTCAAATAATTGAAAACCCCATCTAAATTTAAAGTAAAAGTATTTTGCCCCTGAAAAATTTAGAATTTGTGGAAAATATGTGAAAATCGCACAAAAATATTTATTAAAACCACATAAAAAAAACTAATCAAAATATCCAAAAAAAAAAACTAACTCTAAAAACGAAGAAAATGTGAAGTCTCACAAATACCCCCCCATTTACCAAAATTTAAATGATATTTTTAGTATATTTTGAACTAAAATAATGTGAAGAAAAAGTGAATTTTTTTTAAGAAAAACATAAATTCCCCCCTTTACTATTATAAAAATAAGAAAACTAAAATGATTTTAATTAATCCTCACATACATGCAAATGCATGCAAAATCGATATATATAAGCATGTAAACAGAAAAAAGGTGTCATAATTGCTTTAAAAATTAAATAAAAATGCGATTAAAACATGCATATACATAGTGTTGAAAAATAAAAAAAAAAAAAAGAAATAAAAATTTTGTTAAAAAGTTTTGTATAATATAAAAAAAGAAAAATTATAATTTTGTAAAATTCGAAATAATTCGATACGTAAGAAGCATGTGTTAAAATTCTGACGAAGACATAATGTCTAAACGCACATAAAAATTTTATCGCATGCGATAACTCAAGTGGTTATATGTTTTTTTTTTGAGTAAAATTTTTATGCTTTAGACATAATGTTTTCCAAGTTAACTTTAAAGCATGACTTGTGTGTAAAGCCGATAATTTTATTTAAAATGAATTAATTGATTAAATGTGAAATTACTTTATAATCCTTACTAATATTATAAAGGAAGGTGTATTTATTTATTTATTTTCGTTTGAACCGTTTTCACGCTTAAACGGCTGAACCGATTTACTTCAAACTTGGAACATATATCGAGATGGGTCTGGAAGGAATGATAGGCTATATAAAATCTGCCACGCCCACATATTACGCCCACAAGTAGTCAAATTAAGTCAACAAAAACGATTATTTCACTAAGAAAATTCCAAAAAATCTCAAATTTGGAATTTGAATTGGTATGGTCACTGTCGACAACTCCACGAAAAGTGGGCGTGGTTAGATGAATTTAACGCCCACTGCCGTAACTTCGGAACGCGATGGTCTAATCTACAACAACAAGCCTTCAACGCAAATAAGGTTCAGCAGAAAAGAATCCAGTATGCCCCTCTCCACCTCAAACTTCAGTTGAAAGCAAGAGCAATGCAACTATAGTAAATGTACTAACACAGTCTCTTCTTACTGAGCAAGCAAAAAAAAAGGAGCCCATACAGACACGTATGGATCGCTACATATTAGTAAAGCGCAAGCTCAGTCCCCAAGAAGCAAACGTTAAAAAGTCTGCTAAAATAAGTAAGGCTAATACAACACCCCTTGAAAAAAATATTGCATCAATGAATAGATTTGCAATATTGGCAAATGCGCCCGACTCTGATAGCTTTGAATCAAAGAAGCAAGTGAGGCCACCCCCCATTTATCAGAGGGAGCGTAACTGTAATGCTCTAGTATCGTATATAACAGCGTATATAACGACGTGTGAGAGACACATTTTTTTAGACAAGCAAACTAGGAGCATTGCTCTTTATTTTTTGCTATTAGCGACTTTAGTGTATTTTTGAAAAAATATTGAATTTTTCAAATTTATTTATTAAATTCAATTTAAAAATGTTAACATTTTGTCTTAATTACAATAAATTCACTAAAAACAAAGTGAAAAATTTTCCTATTAAATATCTTTCATTTATTTTAGAATTTAAAACCAAATTTCTTCGCTTTTGGTAACGTAATCCTTAAAATCTGGCGAACAATTTAACTTTCATTTTTGCTGAATTTATTTTTGAAATTTAAAAAAAAAGTAAGTTTAAATAAGTTTTTAAAGCAAAAGTCCGAATATTGTTAATGTAATTAAAATCAATTTTAGTTCAAATTGGCACTTTTATAACCTCTCTACAACGACGACGGCATTTCAGCGAAAGATCTGGGTTTTTTTTTCATTCTCTCAGAGAGCCAACTCCTGAAAAGGATTTGGCACTTAATCTTGGGCTAGATTAGCGTCAAAGCCATTTGAGCAGATTTTGGGTTCGGCAAGCGGCAAGTAAAATACACCAATATGTAAGCTATGGCATAGCGCTCTTTTGACGAAACGTCAAACTCCCACACGCAGCCTCCAGTGCAGCGAGTTAAGCGGCATGTCAAGACGCCTGCCATGCGGTCTAAATTAGTGTAAAAGTGGGGAAAAAAAGTGAACTCTTCAAATAATTGAAAACCCCATCTAAATTTAAAGTGAAAGTGTTTTGCCCCTGAAAAATTTAGAATTCGTGGAAAATATGTGAAAATCGCACAAAAATATTTATTAAAACCACATAAAAAAAAACTAATCAAAATATCCAAAAAAAAAAACTAACTCTAAAAACGAAGAAAATGTGAAGTCTCACAAATACCCCCCCATTTACCAAAATTTAAATGATATTTTTAGTATATTTTGAACTAAAATAATGTGAAGAAAAAGTGAATTTTTTTTAAGAAAAACATAAATTCCCCCCTTTACTATTATAAAAATAAGAAAACTAAAATGATTTAAATTAATCCTCACATACATGCAAATGCATGCAAAATCGATATATATAAGCATGTAAACAGAAAAAAGGTGTCATAATTGCTTTAAAAATTAAATAAAAATTCGATTAAAACATGCATATACATAGTGTTTAAAAATAAAAAAAAAAAAAAGAAATAAAAATTTTGTTAAAAAGTTTTGTATAATATAAAAAAAGAAAAATTATAATTTTGTAAAATTCGAAATAATTCGATACGTAAGAAGCATGTGTTAAAATTCTGACGAAGACATAATGTCTAAACGCACATAAAAATTTTATCGCATGCGATAACTCAAGTGGTTATATGTTTTTTTTTTGAGTAAAATTTTTATGCTTTAGACATAATGTTTTCCAAGTTAACTTTAAAGCATGACTTGTGTGTAAAGCCGATAATTTTATTTAAAATGAATTAATTGATTAAATGTGAAATTACTTTATAATCCTTACTAATATTATAAAGGAAGGTGTATTTATTTATTTATTTATTTTCGTTTGAACCGTTTTCACGCTTAAACGGCTGAACCGATTTACTTCAAACTTGGAACATATATCGAGATGGGTCTGGAAGGAATGATAGGCTATATAAAATCTGCCACGCCCACATATTACGCCCACAAGTAGTCAAATTAAGTCAACAAAAACGATTATTTCACTAAGAAAATTCCAAAAAATCTCAAATTTGGAATTTGAATTGGTATGGTCACTGTCGACAACTCCACGAAAAGTGGGCGTGGTTAGATGAATTTAACGCCCACTGCCGTAACTTCGGAACGCGATGGTCTAATCTACAACAACAAGCCTTCAACGCAAATAAGGTTCAGCAGAAAAGAATCCAGTATGCCCCTCTCCACCTCAAACTTCAGTTGAAAGCAAGAGCAATGCAACTATAGTAAATGTACTAACACAGTCTCTTCTCACTGAGCAAGCAAAAAAAAAGGAGCCCATACAGACACGTATGGATCGCTACATATTAGTAAAGCGCAAGCTCAGTCCCCAAGAAGCAAACGTTAAAAAGTCTGCTAAAATAAGTAAGGCTAATACAACACCCCTTGAAAAAAATATTGCATCAATGAATAGATTTGCAATATTGGCAAATGCGCCCGACTCTGATAGCTTTGAATCAAAGAAGCAAGTGAGGCCACCCCCCATTTATCAGAGGGAGCGTAACTGTAATGCTCTAGTATCGTATATAACAGCGTATATAACGACGTGTGAGAGACACATTTTTTTAGACAAGCAAACTAGGAGCATTGCTCTTTATTTTTTGCTATTAGCGACTTTAGTGTATTTTTGAAAAAATATTGAATTTTTCAAATTTATTTATTAAATTCAATTTAAAAATTTTAACATTTTGTCTTAATTACAATAAATTCACTAAAAACAAAGTGAAAAATTTTCCTATTAAATATCTTTCATTTATTTTAGAATTTAAAACCAAATTTCTTCGCTTTTGGTAACGTAATCCTTAAAATCTGGCGAACAATTTAACTTTCATTTTTGCTGAATTTATTTTTGAAATTTAAAAAAAAAGTAAGTTTAAATAAGTTTTTAAAGCAAAAGTCCGAATATTGTTAATGTAATTAAAATCAATTTTAGTTCAAATTGGCACTTTTATAACCTCTCTACAACGACGACGGCATTTCAGCGAAAGATCTGAGTTTTTTTTTTCATTATTTTGAAATTACCCAAAAGAGTTAGTTTGTTCCCGTGTTCAAAGCAAATAACACGTAGTTCCTCAAAAGATTTACTGGATTCTCTAAACAAACTTTTTGAAGAAGATGAAATTGATGCAGCCGCAAGGGCGGCCCATTATTTTCATCTAGCACTTTTTCTTGCGAAAATTGAAGAACCACTTCTTCATTTATTTCGCTGACAAGTTTACTTGCTATATTTGTTATATAAATGTCCGTTTATCGTTTAATTAGCCTCCTTGCTATTAATTTTTATATTTTAAAAATATTTCACAACAATCACAAAACTTTCATTGTTTACAAGTTAACATTGTTTATTTTTCGATAAATTATATTTTATCGATAATTGCACATCACTAGAAAAATAATATGGCGATACAAGAATTATCAAAACATTTACTCCGAAATTAACTTTTAGACAAGCAAACTAGGAGCATTGCTCTTTATTTTTTGCTATTAGCGACTTTAGTGTATTTTTGAAAAAATATTGAATTTTTCAAATTTATTTATTAAATTCAATTCAAAAATTTTAACATTTTGTCTTAATTACAATAAATTCACTAAAAACAAAGTGAAAAATTTTCCTATTAAATATCTTTCATTTATTTTAGAATTTAAAACCAAATTTCTTCGCTTTTGGTAACGTAATCCTTAAAATCTGGCGAACAATTTAACTTTCATTTTTGCTGAATTTATTTTTGAAATTTAAAAAAAAAGTAAGTTTAAATAAGTTTTTAAAGCAAAAGTCCGAATATTGTTAATGTAATTAAAATTAATTTTAGTTCAAATTGGCACTTTTATAACCTCTCTACAACGACGACGGCATTTCAGCGAAAGATCTGGGTTTTTTTTTCATTCTCTCAGAGAGCCAACTCCTGAAAAGGATTTGGCACTTAATCTTGGGCTAGATTAGCGTCAAAGCCATTTGAGCAGATTTTGGGTTCGGCAAGCGGCAAGTAAAATACACCAATATGTAAGCTATGGCATAGCGCTCTTTTGACGAAACGTCAAACTCCCACACGCAGCCTCCAGTGCAGCGAGTTAAGCGGCATGTCAAGACGCCTGCCATGCGGTCTAAATTAGTGTAAAAGTGGGGAAAAAAAGTGAACTCTTCAAATAATTGAAAACCCCATCTAAATTTAAAGTGAAAGTGTTTTGCCCCTGAAAAATTTAGAATTCGTGGAAAATATGTGAAAATCGCACAAAAATATTTATTAAAACCACATAAAAAAAAACTAATCAAAATATCCAAAAAAAAAAACTAACTCTAAAAACGAAGAAAATGTGAAGTCTCACAAATACCCCCCCATTTACCAAAATTTAAATGATATTTTTAGTATATTTTGAACTAAAATAATGTGAAGAAAAAGTGAATTTTTTTTAAGAAAAACATAAATTCCCCCCTTTACTATTATAAAAATAAGAAAACTAAAATGATTTAAATTAATCCTCACATACATGCAAATGCATGCAAAATCGATATATATAAGCATGTAAACAGAAAAAAGGTGTCATAATTGCTTTAAAAATTAAATAAAAATTCGATTAAAACACGCATATACATAGTGTTTAAAAATAAAAAAAAAAAAAGAAATAAAAATTTTGTTAAAAAGTTTTGTATAATATAAAAAAAGAAAAATTATAATTTTGTAAAATTCGAAATAATTCGATACGTAAGAAGCATGTGTTAAAATTCTGACGAAGACATAATGTCTAAACGCACATAAAAATTTTATCGCATGCGATAACTCAAGTGGTTATATGTTTTTTTTTTGAGTAAAATTTTTATGCTTTAGACATAATGTTTTCCAAGTTAACTTTAAAGCATGACTTGTGTGTAAAGCCGATAATTTTATTTAAAATGAATTAATTGATTAAATGTGAAATTACTTTATAATCCTTACTAATATTATAAAGGAAGGTGTATTTATTTATTTATTTTCGTTTGAACCGTTTTCACGCTTAAACGGCTGAACCGATTTACTTCAAACTTGGAACATATATCGAGATGGGTCTGGAAGGAATGATAGGCTATATAAAATCTGCCACTCCCACATATTACGCCCACAAGTAGTCAAATTAAGTCAACAAAAACGATTATTTCACTAAGAAAATTCCAAAAAATCTCAAATTTGGAATTTGAATTGGTATGGTCACTGTCGACAACTCCACGAAAAGTGGGCGTGGTTAGATGAATTTAACGCCCACTGCCGTAACTTCGGAACGCGATGGTCTAATCTACAACAACAAGCCTTCAACGCAAATAAGGTTCAGCAGAAAAGAATCCAGTATGCCCCTCTCCACCTCAAACTTCAGTTGAAAGCAAGAGCAATGCAACTATAGTAAATGTACTAACACAGTCTCTTCTCACTGAGCAAGCAAAAAAAAAGGAGCCCATACAGACACGTATGGATCGCTACATATTAGTAAAGCGCAAGCTCAGTCCCCAAGAAGCAAACGTTAAAAGGTCTGCTAAAATAAGTAAGGCTAATACAACACCCCTTGAAAAAAATATTGCATCACTATCAATGAATAGATTTGCAATATTGGCAAATGCGCCCGACTCTGATAGCTTTGAATCAAAGAAGCAAGTGAGGCCACCCCCCATTTATCTGAGGGAGCGTAACTCTAATGCTCTAGTATCGTATATAACAGCTTCTATCGGTACTAATAGTTTCCATGTTGTACCAATAATAAAGGGCACTATACAAGAAATAAAAATTCATGCATACCACGAAGCTAATTATAGGAAAATTCTTAGTCACCCCGACCAAAACAAAAATTACTAATATACATATTAACTCAAAAGTAGCAAAGGGCTCTCTGTAGTACTCAGAGGAATTAAAGCAGGAGTAGAAAAAAGTGAAATACAAGAAGCACTAACAAATGAAGGATTTCAAGTCAAATCTGTTTAAAACATATTAAACAAAAACAAAGCCAGCAGATCTAACTCTAAGAAAAGGGGTTCGGTATCTCTTACACCGAAAAATTATCGTTGAAGAACCACGAAAACGTAATGCCCCCGTTCAATGTGTAAACTGCCAAGAATTTGGTACACTTCCCAGTGTGTGCGTGGTATGTGGTAACTTACATGAGTCACAGTCCTTTCCACAGTTGAAAGATGATTCTGCTGCTAAAAAAAATGCAGCAATTGTGGTGAAAATCATACTGCAAATTATAAAGGTTGCTTAGTCTATAAAATTATACGGCAAAAATTTTTACCACATGCAAATAAATTAAAAGTAATCCCTACTACTTTTCCTATATCTGCTTCGGCATCCTCTACTACTACTTACACAAGAGAGCACCAACCCCAAATTAATACTTATGGTCCTCAGACAAGCACCTATACAAATATTCTTAAGGGATCTCCTCCAGTTAATCCCATAACAGTTGAGGAAAGTAAACTTGAGAAAACTCTTCAAACATTTATTTCGAACATGACACAATTCATGTGTTCTATGCAGAACATGATGCAAGACATGATGCGCAATCAAAACATGCTTTTACAATCCCTTTTGTCAAAGACATGAATGGTATAAAAATTTTGCTGGCTTATGCCGTTGGCATTCCAGTGTCAAAAGCAGAACTCAAACTGTTTTTAAATAAAAATGCAAAAGATATAATGATCATTTCTGAGACTCATTTGACACACAAGCACTTACTAGTTATTGAAGGATACAATACAATGATTTCCAATTCTCCTTGGTACATGAAACGTTAATATCCACAAGGACTTAAAAATACCGCGTGTGTGAACGAAATTTCTTCAAGTATTCCATCACGTTCCTGCGCTATTGCGGTAAGTGTTCAGTAGACCCCAGTTTTTGTGAGATGGTAAATATAGTTCCCAAACACCTTCACACTAAAGTTAATCATCGTACAGTATCACGTTTCTGAGCTTCAACGGTGAGCGTTTAATTGACCCGACCTCGTTCACTTTTTGTAAGATCTTAGATTTAGTCACCATAAACCTTTATACAAACGTTTATCTTCGTAGAAACTCACGTTCCTGAGATATAGCGGTGGGAGTTAAATTGATCCAACCACGCCCACATTTTGTGAGGAAGTAGATTTCATCATCATACACCTATATATCAAATTTTATCATCATAGATCACAACGTTCCTGAGATGTCGCGGTGGGCGTTCAATTGATCCAACCACGCCCACTCTTGTGATTTGGTAGATTTCGTCACCATTCACCTAAATACCATGTTTAATGGTTGTAGAGCTTCCCGTTACCGAGTTCCGGCAGTGGGCGTAAAATTGATCCAACTACGCCCACTTTTTGTAAGGTGTTAGATTTCTTCACCATTCAAAAAAAAAGAAGTTTTAGTAGAGCTTCCCGTTCCCAATTTACGACAGTGGGCGTAAAATTGATCCACCCACGACCACTTTTGGTAGAATTGTCGCCAGTGACCATACCAACTCAAATAACAAATTTTAGATTTATGGAGTAGTATTAGCGAAATAATCGATTCTTTTTATTTAATTTATATAATTGTGGGCGTAATATGTGGGCGTGGCAGATTTCATACAGCCTATCATTCCTTCCAGATCCAACTCGATATATGTTCCAAGTTTGAAGTAAATCGATTCAGTCGTTTAAGCGTGAAAACGGTACAAACGAAAATGAATAAACAAAAAAACAAATATATAATTATATAAATATATAAATATATAAATATATAAATATATAAATATATAAATATATAAATATATAAATATATAAATATATAAATATATAAATATATAAATATATAAATATATAAATATATAAATATATAAATATATAAATATATAAATATATAAATATATAAATATATAAATATATAAATATATAAATAAATATATATATAAATATATAAATATATAAATATATATAAATATATAAATATATAAATATATAAATATATAAATATATAAATATATAAATATATAAATATATAAATATATAAATATATAAATATATAAATATATAAATATATAAATATATAAATATATAAATATATAAATATATAAATATATAAATATATAAATATATAAATATATAAATATATAAATATATAATATATAAATATATAATATATAAATATATAAATATATAAATATATAAATATATAAATATATAAATATATAAATATATAAATATATAAATATATAAATATATAAATATATAAATATATAAATATATAAATATATAAATATATAAATATATAAATATATAAATATATAAATATATAAATATATAAATATATAAATATATAAATATATAAATATATAAATATATAAATATATAAATATATAAATATATAAATATATAAATATATAAATATATAAATATATAAATATATAAATATATAAATATATAAATATATAAATATATAAATATATAAAATATATACATATATAAATATATAAATTAAATTACATTTTTTTATTGAGACTTTTCGTTGAATTACTTTTTTTGTTTAAATTTATTTAATATTACAGTAAGAAAACTTAGAACTATAATTGTTTTGATCTTTTATTTTAATTTATATGAAAATGCTACCTGCTGAAATTTGTTATTTTGAATAATATTTTGACAAAGACTTATATGTTTTGATTTTTTTTGTATTGATTTAAAAATGCTTGCTCCTGGCATTATCACGTTTTTTTCAGATGATTATCTGTTGTAGGTTAAAATAACTTAAACTAATAAATATATACATATTTACATAAATTTACAAGATACAATATTGTTATACAATAGCGTAAATGTAAGGCTTAGTTGGTAAGTGTGTTTTAAACAAAGGTGTTACTTCATTCTATTTTTTATTTTTATTTAAATCTATCGATAGATATATTGATATGGATTGTTATCCTCTATGTATGCCAGGGCAAGTCCTTTAAATAAAAGTCCGGTAGGAGCGGAGCAGATGGACTAAGGTCCACAGCTTCATTCAAAAATGCCAAACGGTGAAAGGTAGTTTGTATTAGACCAGCTAAAGCCTTTCTGTGAATCTATTGCGTTTTTTATCAGATTATTATCACTGAAAGATAATTTTCTTAAGCTATTTTCTAATAAACTAAGTGAATATTCGAATAAGGGTTTTATATTTGATTTATTATATATGAAAGGATTTGAAAACATCTTTTTGAAGGTCTCAAAATTTCTATTCACGCAGAAAACGTAGAATTTTACGCTCAAATATTTCAAGATCTCGCGCTACTGTTGGTGAAATAGTGAACCATATAGGAAATCCATACACAATTACAGACCTAATACTAACTTTGTAGATTAATAATTTTGTATTAACACCTTAATATTTGTGTTTCAAAAGTTTCAAAAAACATAAATTGCACTCGGTTTGCCTTTTTTAATACTGATCTGGCATGTTCATTAAATTTGAATAGATTATTAAATGTTACACCTAAATACTTAATTTTTTTTTTTAAATGGAATTTCAGTACATTTAATATTAATTCAATACTTTTACTTTCTGGAACTGTATTTTTTGGACCTTTGCCTAAGGCATTTCTAATACAAATTGCTTCCGACTTCGACGCATTAATCTGAATACCCCACTCAGTATACAATTTTTGAACTTGATCTAAATGTAATTTAACTTTACTTAGTGCTACGTATGGAGATTCAGCATGAGCATATATTAATTAATCATCAGCATACAAAATTCCAGTTGAACCATTAAACTCATGAGAAAAATCATATATGAATATATTATATAAGTGAGGCGCCATTACAGATCCCTGCGGAACTCCAATATCAATGCTGCCAAAGTCGGATTCTTGGTTATCAATACTTATGTTAAATCCTCGTTCATTAGAAAACTTGCAAAAAATTTTTATATGGAAACGGATCAAAACCAATTTGTATCAATTTATAAATAATGCCCTTATGATTTGCTTTATCAAATG